>JANUYF010000002.1:323455046-324037546 GCA_026167975.1 Phrynosoma blainvillii | reverse complement strand
GCTCTGTTGTATTGGTATTTTGATGAGCACTTATTCCATTTAAAAACTTCTACATGTATGTATATATTGCAATATGTACAGTTGTATATTTGTTTGCGTTTGTACAAACACAGATACATACATACATAGATGCAAGAACATGTACATGTATTTATAAAGGATTACATCTACAAGCAGTCAGGTATATAGTTGTTTTATATTTATTAGAACAAATAAATTTCAAAACATTTGTGTGAATTGTTCTGTTATTGATTCATTGATTTATCAATATAAAAATACATTTATAAATAGCCATATACAGAATGATATTAATTTACTATATATATGTATATATGTATATATATATATATATATATATATATACATATCTATCTAGATACAGATGGCTAAATGTGATATATATATATGAACAAATATAGACATACACCCATTCAGCTGTAAACCAATAGAGCTAACAAAGAAATTTTCAAAATATTGTGCCAGAGGATCTTTAGGAAACCACAAAAACTAACAAAGCAAGAACGGTTTCTTGTTTAACTGCAGATATATAACCAGAAACATTAACGGTAATCATAAACAGCAGAATTCACTCCCGGTCGGCTATCATGACCGCTATAGCACTACGTACTCGCTCCCCCTCTGTTTTCCTCCGACGGTCTCTTCCAGACTGGTATTGCTGTGGCATCGGTGGGAGCTGTAGTTCACTGTTAGGCTGCTCGAAGTGCAATGCTTGGCCATTAGTTTCACATATATTGTGGAGTACCACACAGGCCAACACAACAGTGGCGAAGTGCTCCTCCCCGACAGACAGCCTTGCCCCAAGGCAGCCCCATCTACCCTTCAAGCGTCCGAAAGCCCTCTCCATCACACAGCGAGCCCTGCTTAGTGCAATGTTGAATTGCACCTGGTTGTCCCGCAGAGCTCCACTGTATGGCTTCATGAGCCATCGGCGCAAAGGGTAGGCTCCATCAGCGATTATCAGCGGCAGCACCTGCACCCCACAGATCATCAGTGTAGGATTGCCAGGAACAAAAGCTCCCTCGTCCATGGCCTGGCACAGCGAGGAATGCCTGAAAATGAAGGCATCATGATTCCTGCCGGAAAATCCAGCCTCGATGTTCAAGAATAGTCCGGTGGCCGAGGTCAATCCTTGAAGCACGATGGAATGGCCATATTTGTGATTGAAATAGTCCTTGGCCCTAGCCATGGGAGGGTGTATGGGAATGTGTGTCCCATCCAGGGCGCCGACACATTGGGGGAAGCCCAGCTGCTCAAATCCATCCATGACCTGCAATGCGATAACAAGAAAACAGGGGAAATGCAATGAAAACCAGGAAAAGAGCCATAGGTTTACCCTACCCATCTGTCTGTCCAGAGGACATGTGTGTGGCCATATATACCTATATACATATTTACTGCAGAAAAAGCCTACCTTAAGGCTATCCTTATAGCTCCCTTTCCAAATAAATGTTCCCCTGCCATCAGTCCTTCCAATATACTGAAAGTATATGAAGGTATGCATACCTGCACATTGAACACACTGCACTGAACAGGGAGTTAAAACCACAGCCCAAAACCATGCCCCCCCCCATTTTATGTGCCACGGTTAAGATTATTTTACAGCATAATTCTATTCACAGAAAGCAGGTGCCACGAACACACAGAAGGAAGGAGAAAAACCTACCTGACGATAGTCCCCAAGGCAGACCGTCTTCGGTAGAAGTTCCTTCTCGATGGCCTTGATGACTTCGATGCAGATCATGGCAGCAGTGGACGCCCCGATCTGAAAATGGCGGGCCACGCGCCAGTAATTGAGGGGGGCCGACAACCACCAGATGGTGATTGCCACCCTCTCTTCCACGGAGATGGCCCTCCTCATTATAGTGTCCTTGGCCTGGAGGTGAGGGCGCAGAGCCTCAGCTATCGTGAACAGGGTGGATTTGGACATGCGGAAGTTCCTTATCCACATGTCCTCATCCCACAGTGCTAGCACCTCCTCTGCCCACCAGTTCCGGATAGCCTGTGGCCTGACCCACCACCTGCGTGGACAGGGAACACTGGCGCCATGGAAAGCCCGGCCAACGAGGCGGAGGGCACCCAAAATCCTCCACATCAAGGCATGTGCCGTGAAGCCCACTATGCCACGGCGCCTCATCCACCGACGGACACCACCCAGCACAGCCCTGCGCCTCTGTTCATGCTCCCACTCCACCATCTCTACCTCCTCCAACAACTCCTTGATCTGTACAACAGCAGTCTCCATGTCCACAGCGATGAAGATGATTGAGCGAGTTGAGAGATGGCAATGGTGACCACACGGCAATGGCGACAGCAAAGCAATGACGCAATGGCGCGCAGGAAGTGACGATATTCACATCCAACGGGCGTGGCGAACATTCCTGTTTCTGCGCATGTGCAAGAACATCCTTGTTGGGTTCTGTACGGGATCTTCTCACGTGTGTGTGAACAGCAAATACGTATCCAGGATGCTCTTCCAACGCGATTTTGTTAATTGAGCAATAATCCCAGTTGCATCTGATCGCCATTTCCGTATTGAGCTGTCTATTCCGCTATAGTTCTAGATTGATTCTTATTTCGCTTTCTTGCCACTTTGAGACCCCTGTGTGATAAGGTCCTAGGACAGAGAGCAATGGATTCAAGCTAGAGGAAAAGAGATTCTACCTAAACCTTAGGAAGAATATATGGCACAATATGGTCTCCTTCTTTTTCTGCATGTGGTCTTCTTTTTCTTCTACTTTCTATCTTCTCTAGCATTATTGTCTTTTCTAATGAGTCATGCCTTGGCTTGTTTTATATCTTTCCTAACCTAATCAGCTAACAGCCCTGGTCCAATCACAATAAGAGACATGTAGTGGTCCTCATTTATGTAAACAGTCTCCTTCCTAGATGTTTTATAGTGTTTTAATGCAATGATTTTAAACTGGTTTTAAAACTTTTTGTAAACATTTTACATTTGTTGTTGTGTACACTGCCTTGACTTCCCTTGACTGAGAGAAAGGCAGCATACCAGTGAACTATTGAAAGAATAAGGCAGTTCTCCCCAAACTGGTACCCTCGAGATGCGCTGGACTCTATCTCCCATCATCCCCATCAAAACAACCATCTAGAAGAAGCCAGATTGAGGGAAGGCAGGAATTAAGCCATGGCACCCTGTCTCCTTTCTTTTTCTTGTCACTCAAAAAACAACAAACCTTTCTTTCCCCCATGTCTGATGGGTCCTGAAAAATCCTATATTCTTAATCTGACTGAAACCTACAATGAGGCAGCATTGGGTACACACATACATATTTAAATACTTTTCAGTTTTATTTTTAATACATACATTGAATGTGTCACTTACAAAGTAATAACAGAAAGTTGTGAGCATATTTAGGATCCAGACACAAGCAAACCTCTCCTGGTCATGCTATTTTATAGCCTCATCCACAGTGTGGTTTGACTGTATTTTTCTCAGTGGAGCATTTTAATGTTTTGGCTCCAGAACCCAGTGTCTACATGAGTGTGCATCACAGGGGGTTCTGAGACTAATTTAATTTAATGTTTGTTTGGTGACTTGAGAGTCTTCAAGGAAGGTGTTATTGAAATGTTAAGTCTCATTATAATTTAGTGTTATGAACTCAGAAACATTTACCCATATGGTTGTAATTAGTAACAAGGTTCTTTTTTATATATATAAAGAAGTAGGGATATTAGTTTAACCTCACTCCTGATCTAAACCCAATTCACAGCACACTCATTTGTGTATTGTATTACAAACACCTGTGCTATAAATTGAACAACAGCCAAAATATTATTTTATGATGCAACCAATTTACTAATAGTTGGTACTGTTAGGCAAATGCTCTGAGTTTTGCCCTTTTCCTCAAGTTAAAAGAAATTTTCCACAGATGGATGCAGTTTCCCTGAAGCACCTTAATTTGATGTTTGCTACTGCTTGTTCTGAGAAGGGCCTTCAGGGATTTCATCTTTCATTTTCATCTTGAAGCTCACCTTATCTACCACAGTTTTGAATCTTCGCCCACTTTCTATGGGATTTTAGAATATATAAAAGAAACTGTGATCTTAAAAAATTATTCACATGGGAGGCTGAGTTACCATTTTCCTCCAGCCCTTGTTTGGCAAACAGAATTTTAGAAATATTTCAGGTGAAGCTACTTCAAAAGAAACAATTGACCTTGGGAAATCACTATGCTGTCGTACTGCTAGGTTTTACAGAAAAAATGCCTATTCCTTACTGCTAATTCCTCAATATAGCAAGTACATCTAAATTTAGATTTATGGAGTTATTGAACTTCCTCTTGGGGGAAAAAAGTATCTGAAACTTTGCCAGAACCTGGAGCCAAACTCTGTCACTTCATCTTTCTCTCCCAGTCCTCTTGGTTTAGTTAGAATACTGATGTTAGTGATTTAAATTGACCTTGCTCAAAACAGCTGGATTTTGCCAATGATATGCCACTGGTTGGTGGCACCCAATGGTTGGAAAGAGAAGAAATAGCACTAATGAAATGTTAGCAAGATCCACAGACATACACACACACACAGGTAAGGGCCTTTGCAGACTGCTAGAAATAGTGCAAATTGAGTCCACTTTAACTGCCCTGGCTCAGTGCTAGGGAATCATGGGAATTGTATTTTTTCTGAGACATTGAGCCTTGTCTGTCAGAGAACTCTGGTGCCACAATAAACTACAGTTCCCCTGATTCCCTAGCACTGAGTCAGGGCAGTTAAAGTGGACTCAATTTGCACTATTTCTGGCAGTTTGCAAAGGCCCTAAGTCTCTTTCAGATCTCCAATTCTCCTCTTCAATCTGGATCCAAATGTTCCATTCTTTTAACAGATGGAGTTTCCATTTATGAAAGAAGTGGAGTAAAATATGGACTGTGGTGGTGGGAGGGAAACAGTGGTTGTTGTTTGATCCAACTATCCCATTCACTACAAGAAGAAATTCCTTTTATGGATAAAGAGGAATGAAATATTTGGCTCTGACTCATGATGAGAATCTTGTTCCATCTTGTTCACAAGAGGAGCTTCCATTTGTCAAAGAAAGGAGATAGATCGTGTGGATTCAATCAAGTAGTAACAGCTGTAGTAATGAAGCTAGAACATATACTAGACCCAAATGTTCTGTTCTTCTAACAGGAAGACCTTTTATTTCTGAATGAAGAAGACTGAGTTTCTAGATCAGGGGTAGGCAACCTTTCCCCTTTAAGGGCTGAGAGACTTCAGCTCCCAGAAGCCTCAGCCATGTTGGCCAATAGTCCCATGTTGGCCAATAGCTCCTGGGATTCTGGGAGCTGAAGTCCCTCGGCCCTTAAAGGGGAAAGGTTGCCTACCCCTGGTCTAGATCTTACCTCACAGTTGTTCTTGGTGGTGGTGGTGGTGGTGGTGGTGGTGAGGAGGAGGAGGAGGATAACAATGATGATGGGGAAAGCTGGTGTTGGTGGAAGGAGGGAGTTTTTCCCCCTGAAGCCCCTGTGACACAAGAACATTTACTTCAGAAGGCTGCAAGAGGATGTGGAACTGGTGAAACCTTGTCCATGTTCACTAGGGGATTCTCCATTACATCATAAGCCTTCTGTGGACAGCAGGAACTTTTCTATTCACAGTGGGTTTCATTGTAATCCAATTCTTTATGTGTATTCTGAAATAAATGCACTTTAATATCAAAAACACTTAAATTAAAAAATATTCAAGAACAAATTAAAAAATAAAATAAGGAATATTTTTTAAAAATAAAATAAAGATAAATTTCCTAGTGTTGGTCTAGAGTAGGGTAGACCCATTGAAATAATGGAATTGGCCGACATGTTGCATCATTATTCAACAATTTATTCAATGAGTCTACTCTAGTTAGGACTAACCAACAGGATCCAACTGAACATTGAAGACAACTGGCTGGCAAAGTTGCAACATCCTAAAAAATTAATCTGTATTCAAAACATCTTTGGGTTTTCTTACTGGATAAGGGAGAAATTTATATTATATTTATTTTATTTATTTCATTTCTATGCCACCTTTTTTCCAGAAAGGAATCCAAGGTGGGTCATAAGATAAAAACATTTTAAAGACTTTACAATAAAAATTTAAAAACAATTAAAATAATCTAGATAAAACAGTATTAAAATTAACTCAAAAACATACAAAAGTTAAAAACATAACTAAATCACCACATATAAAACCACCAGAAAGGTAACAAAAATATAATAATTTGTGTTATTCCATTATTTCTGTTTTATTTAAAGAGAGCTCAAGGAGCTAGCAAACCTCAAACTAAAAAGATCTAAAGGACACAATATGCTCTCAGTTTTGTATAGATGGGCTTAGTTCAGTCAGAGTCCAAAAGTCTATGAAACATAAGGGTCTCAGTGAAACAATAGAATGCCAGTAAGGAAGGAGTTGTATAGTCTTGATGAGGTAAAGAATTCCATGGCTTAGGTCCACCGGGGTAGGCAACCTTTCCCCTTTAAGGGCTGAGGGACTTCAGCTCCCAGAATCCCAGGAGCTATTGGCCAACAGGGGACTATTGGCCAACATGGCTGAGGCTTCTGGGAGCTGAAGTCCCTTGGCCCTTAAAGGGGAAAGGTTGCCTACCCCTAAGAGAGGGAAGGCCCTGTCTATATACCACTAGCTAGACATTTGTCTTAGCTCTGTCCTGGGCATCTTGTATGAGTTACATTTCAGCTTTTTATAACACCTGCAAAGACATACTTGTACATTTACAATCAAAATGGAAATTAATTATCTGATCCCTGCAGCTTCACAGAATGTGTCAAAACCACAACTACAGCCATTTCAGGGCTAGTTTTCTGTGTATGTGATCTTCCAGGGGTTGCATGGGAGGGAGGGAGGGAGGGAAGGAGGGCCAGGGGTTTGAAAAAAAATTTTTTTTTTAATTAATCAGTTCAGAGGAGGACTGAGAACAATTTAAAAGGTGAGTTGACACAGCAGAAAACTGTAGAAATACAAATTCACCATCATTTTTAGCTAGCAAAAGCACACTCTAGGAAGTCTAGTGGCTTAAAACTTCCAAATACAGCCCCAAAGCCACATGTGACCCAGGACTGCTCTTTGCCTATCCATCATCATTTTTTCATAATCTGACATAAATTATTCTCAGCATTTTCTCACAATCTCAGAGTAACAGAATCGGTTGGAGAATTACTGAACATTATATTAGTTTTGATAATGTTTTGATGCTGATTAAAGTTCTTTATAAATGTACTGCATTGTCTATATAGCATGGCTCCCAAACTTTGGTCCTCCAGGTGTTTTGGACTACAGCTCCCAGAAGCACCTGCCAGCTTGGTCAATATTCAGGGATTATGGGGGCTGAGCTCCAAAACATCTGGAGGACCAAAGTTTAGGAATCACTGGTCTAGAGTATGAATTTCCATATAAAATCATAGAATCGGAAGAGACCACAAGAGGCATTCAATCCAACCTCCTGCCACTCAGGAAGACACAATCAAACTACTCATGACAGATGATCATCTAGCTGCTGCTAAAGAGCTCTTATAGTTAAAACCTCCAACGAAGGAAACTCCACCACACTCCAAGGGAGTGTGCTCCACTTCCAAACAGTTCCTACTATCAAGAAGTTAATGTTAATGTTAAGGTGAGATCTCTTTTCCTGCAGTTTGAACCCATTGCTCTGGGTCCTTTTCTCTGGAGCAGCAGAAAATAAGCTTGCTCCATCCTCAGTATGACATTGTTTCAAATATTTAAATGTGGTTATCATGTGTAGCCAAAAGTCTAGTTAGGGGAATTTTTAGCTCAAATTTTATTCGGGTCGACTACAAAGACACACGAGACTGTTTCCCTATTTGTATACCAAGAGAAAGGAGTATCCAAGGAATTGAGCAGAGGCACAATTCTATAATTGAAGTGTTTCGTTTATTGGGGGAAAATCACACAACAAATCACATACACACACGCTTTCATACAAGGCTCAAGAAATCATGGGTTAGCTTGGAATAGTTTCAAGGCAGAACTAATAGTGATACTTACACAAGATGAGACTTGCTTCTGGATCCAATTGGTTGAAGTGGCATAGGAAGTGGCTGTTCTGGTGAGCGATGAGGAATGGACGCACTGGAGCTAGTCAGAGTTCACCAAGGCAGAGTGTCCCCATGAAATTCAGACTAGCACAACAAGCAGGGGTTTCAGGGGTCTTTTATAGGATAAATTTAGCCTCTGGGCAAAAGTATTTCCATATCTATAGGTGAAGTCATGGTATGGCGGTATTCAAGGTGGGAATGAATGCTTGATTAAGCCCATCAGGCTAGTCCAATGAGACATCCTTTGGATAATAGAAGTGTTAATGTCCCATTTGCAACTCCCAAACTATCTGCTTAGCCTGTCCCAGGACACTGTTCCCTCAATGGCATTGCCTCTTTGGCCACCTTAGGGTGTGGTGTGGACTTGTCTGCTCGCTTAGGGGATTATGGCGGACTGCACTGCAGGGTCCATCTGGACTCATGTGGAAATTTAGACACACACCAAAATTTCAGAATATCTCAATGCTGGTAACACATATCACTCCTTAACCTTACCTTCTCCAGGCTAAATATACCCAGCTCCCTAAGCCACTCCTCACAGGGCATGGTTTCCAGATCCCTCACCATTTTGGTCACCCTCTTCTGAACACACTCCAGCATGTCAACCTCCCTTCTTGAATTGTGGTGCACAGAACTGGACAAATATTCCAGATGAGGCCTGTCCAAAGCAGAACAGAGTGGTACTATTTCTTCTCTTGGTCAAGACACTATACTCCTATTGATGCAGCCTTGAATTGGCTTAGCTTTCTAACTGCTGCATCACATTGTTGACTCATGCTCAGCTTGAGGTCCACTAAGATTCCTAGATGCCTTTTGCATGTAGTCCTATCAAGCCAGGTGTCACACATCTTATATCTGTTCATTTCATTTTTAATGCCCATTTGTAGTATCTTACATGTAAAATCTTGTTTTTACTGAATAGTGCTTTTACTGAATAGTGCAGAGATTGGTTATGCTTGTACAAGGCATCCACCAATCCACGCTACATACTTAAGCCCTCAGTACCATATCTCAGACTGTTCTGGAGGGTCTCCCATCCTTCAGCTGCAGGTTTTGAGGGGTAGCCATGGGCTTTAGTGGGGGGCAGAGGGAGTAAAATCAGGACACCTACATTGTGCAATCAGAAGTATTTTCTAGATGTTGTTCTGTAGAAGTGGGAGGAGGAGGAGGAGAAGGAGGAGGAGGAGGAGGAGAGAAAGATAGTGTTGAAGAATTTGATTTTGAAGCTGTTTTGGAGCTAAGAAAAATCACAACATCAACCAAGCAGGAGCTAACATGCTATCATATTTATCAATTGATCCCAATGGAAAATGCTTTGCAACTAAAGATACTCATTGTTGATAGAAATATGTTATTTGTATGTCTGGGTAAATTGATTAGGGAGCAAATTTATTAACTTACTGATAAGGTTATTTTTCCAGAGATTTTTGTATTCTTCAATTGTTTCTCGTTTCCTCTTTATCTTGCTGCCTGACAGGGTTTGAATGGAGCACTGAGTGGGTGCAGAACAGTGAGGAAATGCTTGTATTGATTGCCAAACATGAGGTCTCTTCACTTTGCATTCTGCCACAGAAATACTTTTTCAAAAGCAAAACAGTAAAACAGACATTCCTGCCAAAGGTGTACAATCTGATTTTTGTTTTGTTTTGTTTTAAAGGGGGAGGAAGGGAGAATGAGGGAGAAAGGGAAAAATACAAATGCAAACGTAAATAGTTCAAATATACCAGTGGAAGCTTGTGCTGCGCACGTTCACGAGGGGAATAGGCAGAAGTGGATGGCATAAGCAAGAGATTTTATACATTGTCTGGACAATGTGGAAGTGACTTCAAGTGGTGTCAGAGAACCTGTATAGGTTGGCAGAGTAACCTGGAAATGTTGGATGTCATGCAGCCTCTATGCACACAGCATCATTTAGGCTGTGATCCTGTACACAACTCCCAAGCAAAAAGTGGCATTAATGGAGATTTTTTCTCACTAGTCTACAGATCAACTAGTTAGCATGTAACCGCTGTTAAAATGCTTTTTTGAACATACATAATGTCACTAATTATTTTGCTTGTTCTCTATCAGACAGATTACTATCAAACAGATTGCTCACACTGTATACAACAAGCCTTGCCCAAAACAAGTGATGTGCATTTACGTCATTGTTTACAATGTCACATTACTAGGTGATTCTTGGACTTGCAATGCCATCCTGCAATCAGAATCATATCAGGCCATTGTTAAAGCTTAAATCATGTAGTTTGCTTCAACTACTAGACAAGCCAGATGTTTACTTTGTAGAATCTTATTTTAATATTTGATTTAGAAATGAAAAATGAATAAATGAATATCCCACTGAAGTATTGACAGTTGCTAAGTGGCTTAGATCTGTAGAGTCTCAGAATCAGTTGCTATAGTTACAAGGCAGCTTTGCCATGACTTATCTGAGGGATGAGTATGTCCAAGATAAAACTAAGTAAGAATGCATATCAGTTGGATGGGCTTTTTACTCCTCCTGATGGTATACAGTTTGGGATGACTGACTACTTATAACTTATTATGATATAAACCTAACTTCTACTGTGTCAAACCATTTGGTCCATTAAGTATTTTCACCTCCAGAGTCAATATCTATACTAAACTTGAAGAATGCTGAATTATGCAATTCCTGCTGCAAGGGAATGACTGTGGCAAATAATTTAGCAATTTTTGGAGTGGGACTAGATACCAGTATAAAATTATATCAGCAAATGCAAACGGATAGGGCCCAGTGTGGCCTCCATCTGTCACCATTTTGTGTCTGGTGGGCTTCAGGCATTTCCCAGTCTCACAGGAGAGCCTTGAGGGTATAAAGTTTGAGAACATCTGGTTTAGAGTGTGCTGCTGATAGCAAGAAAGCCATTAGTACCAGGGAGCAATCATAGTACCGGTACATTTCAAAGGGGTTTATCTTTCCTTTCACTTTCCTTTCCTTTCCTGTCTAGTACTTCAAAATGTAACTTCTCTCTCTCTTTCTCTATTTAATGAACCTCAACTGGATATTTCCTGAGAGTCAGAACTGTGTAGTGGTTTTAGTGTTGGACTAGGACTCTGGAGATCAGGATGCAGTTCCCTGCTCAGCCAAGGAAACCAACTGGGTGACCTTGTGTGAGTCACACACTCTCAGCCTCAGAAAACCATGATAGATTCGCCTTAGGGTCACCATAAGTCAGAAACTACTCAAAGGCACACAACAACAAAAACAACAAAGTTAAAGAGGAAGAAATGCCTTTCAGCATGTACAGAGTACTTTTGTCCCATTACCACCGAGTCTCTTCAGTCTTAAATTTCACTATCATTAAAAAAAATGCAGACCCTAAATATTCCTTCCACTTGATGTAAATTCCTTTTGGAATAAATATGAATAATTGTCTAGGCCAGGAGTGTAGGTTTGAACTACAGTTTTTTTATGTATGACCTGCAAGTCCCACATTCATCTGGACAGTTTCCATGTATAAGCCAGCCAAATGGCTGCAGGAAAGGGAACAAGCATAAGCAAGGAGAGAAATTGCTGTAAAAATGGGAGGGTACCATTTCAGTGGCTAAACTGAATTTCAGCAACCCCAGAAGAATTTTTGCTGCTAAATTTACATTCCCAAAAAGCTATCTGAGTAAATATGTTCTCCCTAATGTACAAGTCAATCAGAGATATATCCTGACATGATTTTGTGATTCCTTAAGAAATAAACCCTTAAATTCTTTTAGAATTCTGGACATTTTTGAAGAAGTGCTAAGTGTCCTGAAATAATAGTCATCATTTGATATTAAATCAAAGGAGCCCCTGGTGGCGTGATGGTTAAATCCCAGTACTGCAGCCACTCACTCACAAACCACATGTTTGTGAGTTCAATTCCAGCCAGGGGCTCAGGGTTGACTCAGCCTGGCATCCTTCTAAGGTCAATAAAATGAGTACCCAGCTTTTGGGGGGCAATTAGCTTACACATTGTAAACTGCTTAGGGAGTGCTTTGTGCAGTATGAAGGAGTATATAAATGAAACTGCTGTTGCCATTGCTATTAAATATTTGTTAACTGGAATAAATGCGCTTTTAAAATATATACCAAAAGTCCCCTCTAAGGGACATTGAAGTACACCTTTGTCCTCACTCTCCCACACACTGAAGAATAATCCTTTTTAAAAGTCATGTGGCTCTTTGTGGTTTAGGCAGCCTAGTTTTTAAATCTTCATGGCCTCTGTGTGTGTGTTTAAGGTCACACAGCCTTCTCAAAGCCTAATCAAATTCAATTGATGCATCACCCCCTCTGTTTTCATATGTTGTGTCCATCTAGGCTTCAAAAAGCCAGGATATTTCAACTGTTAAGTACAACAACCCTTAGGTGAAGGGAAATTCTTAAGTGTATTTTATTAGACTGTTTCTTTTATCAGGATGCCCCCCCTCGCCCCTGCCCCAAAACACCAAGCCAGTAGATTGGAGGAATTTTATCTTCCTTTACTCCTTTCTTATCAAGATTTCCAAATCATTGATTAATCAATCAGATTCTGTGGAGCTGCTAGAGCCTGCTGTAGATCTTTGGCAATCTGTGAATTCTGGGGTGCCATGTAGCATGCTATGTTTAATATTAGCATTTTACAGTATAATTGTAATTATTATGCATTTCAATTCAACAAAGATCACATTAAAATATCATTAAATTTTAAGAAATATAAAATCTTTTTTTAAAAAAAATAGCAATTAATCCACTGAATTCAGTGAGTCTCATTTCTGAGTAGCCACGTGTAAGATTCCACTCTTAAGAAGAGATCCAATAAGCACAATGACAGAGCATAAGTCTCTACCAATGTAAGTACATCATGGTCAAGGTGGAGGCTATTCTTTCTTCCCTAATCCTTCCCTGGATGCACAAGAGAAGTCCTGGGAGTACGGGTCACAGCTCCATCCCTTGGCCACTGCTTGCCTGTAGAGATGCAGCCTGGCATATTTCGTCCCTTCTATACCTGGAAATATGCTTCTTAGCACAAGGCTATGTCTTCTTCCTTGATTGTGTAGCCAGAATGATCAGTGGCCAAGGGTTAAGTTACTGACAGGTTCCTGGCCTATATATTCTTTAAAAATTATATTATCAATAATGGCTGATTCGTAATATAGGAGATTACCGCACCACTAATAAAACTGGCTTACCTGAGCCATCTTAAATTTTAAAACAAGTGGCATCCTGATGTTATCAGAAGGATTTAGCTGCCAAAGTCACTGCCTGGGTCCAGTCCGGGCCCAGCCCTGCTCCCAGGGCTGCGCCGGCGGCCATTTCCTTAAGCTGGAAAATTCCCACCTTCAAAAAGAGGCGCACTGAGCATCCCTGCAAGTGGGGCTGGACCCGAGCGGTGATTTCAGTCGCTAAATCCTTCTGATAACATCAGGATGCCACCCATTTAAAGATTTTAAGCCAGCTCAGGTAAGCCGGTTTTATCAGCAGTGTGATAATCTCCTATAGAATTATTTATCTCTAACCGCTCTGTATTCATTCAAAAAGTAGTCTTACTGTAACACTATGGACGTTATCACACGTGGGCCAGAAAGCAAAAATAAAGTGGAAATGAGGCATTCCGAAAATAAACGGGAAATAAACCTTAATTCCGCAAACGTCATTACCTTAATTGCAAATTTACAGTAAGCGCATTTAACGTCCACACACAAGCGAAAAAAGCCCGTAAATGTACTAGATATGAGCTTCTTGCACATGCGCAGATAGAGGAATGCTCGCTGGAACCATGGCAACAGCAGGGAAATGCTCCCAAATGCGCATTTGGTTATCACATTACGGTAAATTCGAAATTACCTTAATTGCGCATTTGCATTTCCTCCAAACAACGGAATTTCAAAAGATCGCGGTTAACACCAGTTTCTGTCCAGTTTCTGTCCAGTTTCTGTGCGACGTTGTGTGAAAACACAGGGCACTAATCCAGTTTCTGTTTGGGTTTTGTGTGGATTAACCAGCAGATTTGCCCCCGTGTGATAACGTCCTATGTAAATGACAACCCAGTCTCCCACACTCCATAAGAGCCAGCTGCCATATTTGAGGTCAGTTCAGGTGCCAACAGGGCACAAAGAGGATAATATCTCCAGCCCTTTTCCACCAGCAAGTGAGACTGCATCCAATCTCTAGAATTTCCTTCTGTGGGAAGCTGGGCCTCTCTGTGCTTTCCTTTCACCAGTAAGCAAAAGTCGTTTGTTTAACATGTAACTGCACCAAGGAGGCTTTTTAAAAATTGAGGTGTGTGTTTTATTGATTTTTTTCATAGAATCATAGAGTTGGAAGAGACCACAAGGACCATCCAGTCCAACCCCCTGCCATGCAGGAACTCAAAATCAAACCATCCCTGACAGATGGCCATCCAGCCTCTGTTTAAAGACCTCCAAAGAAGGAGACTCTACCACTTTCCGAGGGAGTGTGTTCCACTTTCGAACAGTTCTGTCAGGAAATTCCTCCTAATGTTCAGGTGGAATCTCTCTTCCTGTAGCTTGCATCCATTGTTCCAGGTCCTATTCTCTGGAGCAGCAAAAACAAGCTAACAGCCTCCTCAATATGACATCCCTTAAAATATTCAAACAGGGCTATCATATCCCCTCTTAACCGTCTCTTCTCCAGGCGAAACATACCCAGCTCCCTAAGTCGTTCCTCATAGGGCATGGTTTCCAGACCCTTCACCATTTTAGTTGCCCTCCTCTGGACACACTCCAGTTTTTCAACATCCTTTGTGAATTGTGGTGCCCAAAACTGGACATAGTATTCCAGGTGGGACCTGACCAAAGCAGAATACAGTGGCACTATTACTTCTTTTGATCTAGATCAGGGGTAGGCAACCTTTTTGAGCCGGGGGCTGGGTTGCTGTCCCTCAGACAACTGGGAGGCCGAAGCACCAAAAATAAATAAATAAATAAATAAATAAATAAATAAATAATTTTTTTAAAAAAATTAAAAATTAAAAAATTAAAAATTAAAAATATGCATGCACACTCTCTCAGCCCCAGAAAAGCCATGGCAAAACCCCTGTGGAGATTTTGCCAAGAAAACCCCAAGAACAAGTAATAACAACAATAATCAATATCATCATGGCGGGCAGTGGTGGCGGCGGCGGCGGCAGGACCGGCCTGGGGTGGGTCCAAAGGCCTCGGGGGCTGCATCCGGCCCCCAGGCCTTAGGTTGCCTACCCCTGATCTAGATAATGTATTTCTATTAATGCAGCCTAAAATTGCATTGGCCTTTTTAGCTGCAGCATCACACTGTCGACTCATGTTCAACTTGTGGTCTATTAGGACTCCTAAATCCCTTTCACACATAGTCTCATTAAGCCAGGTGTCACCCTTCTTATATCTATGCATTTCATTTTTATTTTTTATTTTTATTTATTTTTTATTTTTTATTTTTTTTTGCCCTATGTGCAGTACCTTACATTTCTCTGTGTTGCAATTCATTTTGTTAGCTTTGGCCCAGCTTTCTAATCTATTGAGGTCATTTTGAATTTTCCTCCTGTCTTCTGGGGTATTAGCTATTCCTTCTAATTTGGTGCCATCTGCAAATTTGAGAAGCATGTCCCCTATTCCTTTATCCAAATCATTGATAAAGATGTTGAATAGCACTGGGACCAGGACAGTACCCTGTGGCACCCCACTGGTCACTTCTCTCCAGGATGAAGAGGAGCCATTGTTGAGCACCCTTTGGGTTCGGCCAGCCAACCAATTACAAATCCACCTAACAGTTGTATTGTCTAGTCTACATTTTACTATCTTGTTTGCAAGAATATCATGGGGGACGTTGTCAAAAGCCTTACTGAAATCAAACTCTAGGAGAACATGATCACTCCCACCTAAGGATCCCACCACTTGCACCCCACTGACCAGGTCATCCCTGTTGGTTAGGATAAGATCTAAAATAGCTGATCCCCTTGTTGCCTCTTCCACCTTTTGGACAAAGAAATTGTCTTTGAGGCAAGTGAGGAATTTGCTAGACTTTGAAGTATTGGCTGAGTTTGACTTCCAACAAATGTCAGGATAGTTGAAGTCACTCATCACTACACATCTCTCCTTTCTGAGTGTGTGGTCATTTGTTCTAGAAAGGCATCATCCAATTCCTCAGTCTGACTTGGGGGTCTGTAGTAGACTCCCACAGTAACACCCCTGTTGTTTTCCTTTAATTTTTATCCAGATGCTCTCCACCTGATTTCCAGGATTTAAGTAGGATCTCTTCACAGGTGTAAACATCCCTGACATATAATGCTATTCCTCCTCCTTTCCTCTTTAGCCTATTTCTCTTTAAAAGGTTATACCCCTCCATTCCTACATTCCAATCATGAGACTCATCCCACCAGGTTTCAGTGATGCCCATAACATATTAGCTTTGTTGTGCTAGGAGTTCAAGTTCCATCTTGTTTATTACCCATGCTCTGTGCATTAGTGTAGAGACATCTATGAGTATGTGTCCTCCCAACTTGCTGCCTGTGTGAAGTTTTTTGCCTCCCACTGTTGGGTCCTTGCATCATTTGCCTTGTTCCCTCTATAACACTTTGACTATTATCTGCAGCCCATGTTGTAGTCCTGCCTTCCAAGACACCTTCCAAGATACTGTCTCCCTCCCCAACATGACTTTTTAAAGCCCTCCTGATCAAATGTTTGAGACTATTGGCAAAAATGCTTCTGCCAACTGGTGTAAGATGCAGCCCATCTCTTGCTTGAAGTCCACCTTCATGGAACTGCAGCCCGTGCGTGATTTAGGAATCCAAATCGTTCTTGGTGGCACCATCTACGGAGCCAGTTATTCATGTCTCCTATCTTCCTCTCCCTTCCTTGACCATGCCCTTCAACTGGGAGAAGAGATGAGATAACAACCTGTACATCCAGCTCTTTCAGCTTCCTACCCAAAGCCTCATAATCCCTTCTGATATTCTGAAGACTATGACTTGCAGTATCATTGGCTCCCACATGGACCAAGAGGAAGGGGTAATGGTCAGTAAGCTTGACAAGTCTTGTCAGCCTCTCTGTCACATCATGGATTTTTGCCCCAGGAAGACAACACACCTCCTGGGACATCTTGTCAGGCCCACAAACCACTGCTTCTGTCCCCCTCAACAAGGAGTCCCCAAACACCACTACAAGCCTCCTCTGAGGCTTAGCAGTGGCTGTGGTGGTACTCTTAGGGTCCCCTGCACTGTCCCTAAGGACTGCCCTGTTGCTCTTCCTCTTCATCCTTGATAAGGGAGAAAACTTCAAATCGGTTCTGTAGCTGCAAGCTCCCAGAATGATCCCTAGTTTCCCTACTTCTGTGTGTGACGTTCCTCCAGGTGTCCACCTCCTGTGTGCATGAAATGACCTCCTCCTCAACAACTTCCTCTGTGTGGTCCCCATCCAAGACCGTTCATTCCGCTCTGTCCAGAAAAACCTCTTGCTCCCTAATATGCTGAAGTGTAGCTACCTGGGCCTCCAGCTGCTTGACTTTCTCTTCCTGGAGGGCTACGAACTTGCACTTGGTGCAGGTGAAGTTCCCCACATCTCTTGGCAAGAAGACAAACATCCCGCAAGTGTTGCAGGTGACTACAGCAACTCCCTCAGTGTCCATATTGAAAAATTTTAAGTAAGCACTGAAACAGGACTGTGGGCTTCTCCTTCAAAAAGTCCCCCGGTAAAGACCATGTAAAGGGCCTCTGTTCTCTTGGTCTTTTCACCAGGCTCTGTCAGCAAGCTCGATCAACTGGGTTTCAGACTCTACAGAGAGCTCCTGGATGCTATCTTATTCTGGAGGCAAGTCTCTGTCTCTGTTCCTCCACTCAAAATGGCTGCCCAGAAACTGCTTTCCTTCTTCTTCCTGGCAGGAACTGATTTAAATTGTTTTGTTTTAAAATAATTTTATATTGTTTTTGGTTGTGACTAATTTAATTATTTTTAAGGTGTGCTGGTGGATTTTAATTGATTTATATCTGTGAGCTGCCCTGGGACCCATTTTAAGAGAAACACAATGTATAATCAATCATTCAAAAGCAGGATCCCTGTTGCAATTCCTCACCACAGCCTTGATTGCTGTGGGAAGGGTGCAGGCAACTGACTCTTCTTTGCACTCCAATCAGCAGCTGAACAGATCTTTTCTCCCTGGTGCAGCTGCTGGCTATTAAGGTGGGCTTGGAGTGTCAGACCAGGAGATGCTAGTTAGTTATGTATATATAACTAAGTAGCCAGTGTAGAATATCAGTGAAGGTTTCTACAGCCTTTGCAAGAAGATCAAGGCTGCAAGAAATAGTTTCTCTCCCAGGGTACTTTAAAGAATATTTTTGTCTGCCTAAATGACAAAGGATGTGACATAAACATTTTACGTTTTCATGATTATATATGCTGTGTACAGCTCCTTCAGAATGATGCACATTATCAAGTTAATGCACACACTGTTTAAAAGGATTTTTCCCCAATATTAAAAATTCAAAACTCATCAAAACAAGCCTTGCTAATGTACTGAAATGATTATTTAGCACATCTTAAAACCTACTTTAATATTTTAATTACTCATCAGGGAAAATTAAGACGTGGTAAAATACAATTTTATTACAGCAATGTTTTGACTAGGGAATGTTTGATCATTTGATGGCCATTAATTTTAGTACAGTAATTAGGAAAATGCCCCTTGTTATGATGTGTGAGTGTATAAGGTGTATGATGTGTGAGTGTATAAGGAAGATTGGTATACCATAAGGATCCCTGAGGGCTATGGGCCTTTGCAGACTGCCAGAAATAGTGCACATTAAATTGAGGCACTGCCCTGGCTCAGTGATAGGGAATCATGGGAACTGTAATTTATTGTGGCACCAGAGCTCTTTGACAGAGAAGGCTCAATGTCCCAGAAAAACATACAATTCACATGACTCCCTAGCACTGAGCCAGGGCAGTGCCTCAATTTAATGTGCACTATTTCTGGCAGTCTGCAAAGGCCCTATATTGCATCCCTGTACATGAATATCTTTTGTGCCACACTACAGGTGACCTGTTAGTGGGACAGGGAAGATTTTTCCTTTTCCAGAAAAAGTACCTTTTTTTTCCTACAAAAGCAAATAGAAATTTTTCACTTATATAGTGGGCCCTTTATATCCAAAGGGGCTTGGTTCCAGGACCTCCCGTGGATACCAAAATCCATGGATGCTCAAGTCAAATACAATGGCATAGTAAAATGGTGTTCCTTACATAAAATGGCAGAATCAAGATTTGCTTTTTGGAATTAATTTTTTTAAAAAAATGTATTTTCAAGTCACGGATTGAGTCTCTGGATAAAAAAAAAAAATCCTTGGTTACAGAGGGCTAACTGTATAGAAAACAAAAAGAGAATCCCAAGTAAGAAGCTAAACATGCTCTCATGGCTAGCCAATATGAGCTAAGATATCAGCCAATATGCAAAGCTGCTAATCCCAGGAAGACAATGGAAGTATAAAAACAGGTGTCTGTAAGCAGTCTTCCAGTGGATAAGGGTTTTGATGGACATGGGTCCTGCTGTTAAACACTATGAGGCAGCAGATTTTAGGAGTCATGAAAGGACACCAAGTAGCTATTTACTTTGTTATTTATGCATTTGACTGCCAGGGATGGATTGATGGGGTGAGAAAGAGGTTTTGTGGGTTCTTTCTCCTTTATGTGCCAAAATAACTTGGCTGCCTTTGAGTATTGTGCACTTTGAGAGTGGGATGACATTTCCTGCTCCATCTTAAGCAATAAAAGGTAAAAGGCCGAAAAACTGGTGTTCAATCCACACTATTTTAATCCAGTGGTGCTTTGGAAGACCTCTGATTTGGATGAAGGTTCACAGTCAGTTTTAAATGAGCTTGCACTGCCCTCGAAGAATCAGCTATGCAGTGTGAAATTGCTCCTGGGCCCAACATTATCAACTGAGACTCAGGTAATCTCACTAGCAAGGAGTGTTTTATAACAGCTTTTAACAACTGGCCAATTCACCAGTTGCATCTCAGCACAGAAAAGGTACACTTGGCCTCAGTTACTCATAGGCCACTACATCCAGTATGGGACCTTTAATTATCTCTACTGCAACTCATTAAGATCTGCATCTTGTGTCTCACCAGCCATGGCATAATAGTTTTCATCACGATTCATCAACCACCCCCACCCCCAAGTAGGAAAGTCTTGCTTCTTTTCGGTTTGCATCATCAGATCACATCAGTTTGCATCACAGATATCTAATTTAACATAACCTAGATATTTTAATTTGGCAATTTTCAAAAACAATTATCTCTTTCACAAAAAACCCTCCATCATAATAAATGATTATTGCAAATAATAGAACAGCTTTATAAAAAGGAGAGGAAAATCATCTTCCTGTGTTATAGAGATAGAGAAAAAAAATAATGCCAACCAAGGGGGTATTTTAATAGAATTAAAATTAATTACACATTCACCTTACATAAATATACTACTTACATAATAGATAGCAATTTTCCAACTAACATTTATGTTACTGACTAGAATTTTACTGTATATGATTTATTCTGAAATGTAATAAACAAATACAGAGCCTCTGAGTGAGACATTAAGAGTAAATGGGATTAAATATATTAATGGAGGGTCATGATCCATCTAGATCCATCCAAAGTAAAGCACATTTATATTGGCTAACTTCACTGTCAAAATACTAACTACCTTTCTTAAGCCTCCCATTGAAATGTGTTGAATGTAAGGACTTTGAACCAAATCATTCCTGTAGCACTTCAGTCATTACAAACCAGCTGGGTTGTGATTTTGCTGAGATTCAGTCCTGACAAAGACTGACCTGATTGAAATCCTGGGAATCTATTGTCAACCAGCTGGATGGACCAATTGTTTCAGATAGAGTAGTGCAGATCCCTGTGTAACCTATGAGTTAAACAGTAACTTTCTTTATTATGCATACTCAGTGGGCTCTTGGTATCCACTGGAGTTTGGTTCCAGGAACCCTGTGGATACCAAAATCCGTGGATATTTAGTTCCCATTAAATACAATGGTGTAGTAAATTGCCATCTATTATATAAAATGGTGAACAACTCAACGGTTTGCTTTGTAGATTTTTTAAAACATTTTTAGCTGTGATTGGTTGAATCCATGGATATGGAGGGCCAACTATATTCAAAAGCTTCTTTTTTGTTATGTGCTTTTAAATCAACTCCAACCTATGGCAACCCTATCCTAGGGCTTTCCTGGAAAGATTTATTCAAAGAAGGTATTCCATTGTCTTATTTAAAGTTAAAGAGTGTGATTTGCTTAATATCATGCAGTGAGTGAGCAGAGATTCAAACCCTGGTCTCCTAGAATCTTTTGGTCAAACACCTCAAACCACTGTACCACACTCTCTCTCTAACTAATTTTTGTTGGTATCTATATTGCTATCTATTGCTGTTGCTATCAAAAATCACTTATGCTCATGAAAATAATATATAAGAAGTCCAGTTTTATGTATTAATCATAATATTTACCTGTGGATCTCATGGCAATGAGAACAATTTAAACTAATATAAATTCATTCATACTTAAAATTCATTCAAGTATTGTGTATGTCCATTATATAGTTCTCTAGTGCACACTGTCCCTGCAAAGATTTAAATTCTTACATTAGAAATGTGATTTGGGCTCTTCTTGCCAGAAAATATGTCAAGTTCAATTCTGTGTAACCTTTGGGAGGAAGGAGTACGGTAAATGTCACAGAGGGCCACCCTGCAGATTAGTAAATCCATTCAAAAATCTTCCAAACAGTGATACCTTTATTGACTAACCAAAGATTAAACATTGCTACTGTAAATGCTGCATCCATCATTCAAATATTTTGAATAATTACTCTGATCCAGTTGAGTTTTAAGCAGAATTTAAAAAGAATTTCAGAGTTAAAATTTTGCAAGCAAAAGACAGTCCATGTTTGTGAAAATGAAAGAAGAGAAATGCCATAGCCTAAGAAGCTTATTGCATCGCCTTTTAAAACAAATAAAGCCTCCTGGACTGCAGCCAGGACACAGTATGGAGGCGGGGATTATCACACAGTAAATTGCTACTGAATAACCAGGCAACTACAGCCTGGGTCCCAGCTATGCTCAGCTGGCCTCCATTTAAACCTTGGGAGCTTTCTGTTTTCTAAAAAGGGCTGGCTGAGTGCAGTTGGGACCCGGGTTGTAGTCACCCGGCGATTTGGTGACGACTTACTGTGCGATAATCCAGCTAAAAAGATTTTAAAGTAGCATTAAATACAAACCACCTTTAAACATTAGTTTAAAACAGGGGTAGGCAACCTTTCTCCTTTAAGGGCCGAGGAACTTCAGCTCCCAGAAGCCTCAGCCATGTTGGCCGATAGTCTCATGTTGGCCAATAGCTCCTGGGATTCTGGGAGCTGAAGTCCCTCGGCCCTTAAAGGGGAAAGGTAGATATCTGGTTTAAAACAATTAAAAGCACATTAAACCTATCCATTGCACTACCCGAACCAGTTAAAAAATGAAGGCGTGTTTAAATAGAAAGGTCTTGGCTTACCAACAAAAGGAGAGCAGGGAGGGGACCAAGCAGGCTTCTCATAGCAGAGAGTTCCGCAGCCTGGGAGCATCTATTGAGAAGGCTCTCTCCTGGGTCCTCACCAGCCATACCTGTGAAGGTGGGATGGAGACAAAGCCCTCCCCTGAAGATCTTAAAACTCAGGTAAGCTTGTATAGTATAATTCAATTCCCAACAAGAGTATCATAGTGCATCAAGCACTGAATGATAAGTTAAATCTTGTGTAAACCCCATTGATTCAGTGGGTCCACACTAATTAGGATTGGCAATTGGGCTGAGGTCCATAGATGTGGGATGATGGTTGGAGAAAAGCACAATTGGCTGTGCCTTATGTGGGCATCTTTTTCTTCTTTATTTCTTTTCTCATCCATAAGATCAGGCCATCCACAGTGTTAATGGTTAAGCATGTTAAAAATAATGTGAGCGGGGCATTGTGAGTCTGAGGCACATACACCATTATTCCTCCCTTTTCAAAATTAGCTAAAATACAGCACAACCTCGTCAACATTTTAAGCACTTAATTAAATGGAAATAACAGCAACTCTCTTGTGACATTTTAAAGACTAAAAAGATTGTTATGGCATAAGGTTTCACAGATTGGAGCCTACTTCATTGGAGGCAAGAAGTGCTCTCATGTTATAAGTGCATGATTCTGGCTTGTGGTGATACAGGTTGAAATCAGTGTGGTCAGAATTAAATGAAATGCATAATACCTTCCAACTGTCCCACTTTGGCAAGGACAGTGCTGATTAATCATCTGTTATTCCACTTTTTCAGTTGCATTTACAGCGTTCCAGCTTCTCCCTTCTCCCAGTTTCCCCCTTTGTCTTCAGCTTACATCAGCTGTTGTAAACTGAGTTCAAATTACATAAGTGGTTTCCACTCAACTTTTGCCCTTCCCAGTAGGCTCAGGCAGAAGCAAACTGCTGTAGCTTTTCCTATCATGTGTGCTCTTCCTCATTAAAAACTTTTGCCATCTTGACCACAATCTGATGTTGCTTGGCCACATGTGTCCCAGTTCTCATCTGGAAAACATTGAAAGGTAGGTATACATAATACAGATAGTGATAATTATTTTATTAACAGGGGCCATTCCCAAGACAGGTGTTGAGCAACAATAGAGACATTCAGCATCCTGATAAACTGTTTAATGCTAAGGTGTGGGGAGGAGAGGGAAATTGACTCTGTTCAAGCCATAGGATATGTAATTCTAGATAAATTTAAATTAGCCTGTTGCAAGTTTCTTTACTCCAGAATTGCCACTAAAGTCAGTGACAGAGTTGCCTATGATGTTGAAATGTTCTCTTGTTTGTTTGTTTTTTAATTTAGTGCCATTTCTGATGGTAAACTTATGTCAGTCTATCCTTTTGCAGAAAGACTGACATGCAGTGGGATATTGCTGACAAATGACCACACTGGAAAATGGCATGGTTTGATCCTATATAAAATACATCTGCATTGCAGAAATAATCCCAGTTGACACTGCTTTAATTGCCATGTCTTAATGCTATGGAATTCTGGGATTTAGAGTTTTCTGAGACATTGATCCTTCTCTATCAGAGGCCACAACAAACTACAATTCCCATAATTCCATAGCATTGGGCCATGGCAGTTAAACTGGTATCAACTTGGATTATTTCTGCAGTGCAGATGCTACCATAGTGTTGCCAGAACAGACATAGGAACAGAGTTTGCATCTGGGTTACTGTCTCTGTATTTATATTTTATTCCATGTGGCTGCTGGTGGGTAGCTATTTTAAGTTAGGGAGATCATAGAATCAGAATTGAAAGATGCCCCTATAGGCCATCATATCCAACTTGCATTAATGAAGGATTCTCTATAAGCAAGTACCAGTTTATCACTCAAGACCCCTGAGAGGAAAATGTTATTGTCCATGATGGGCTGTAGATGTTGCCATAGAAGACATGCAGAGATCATAAACAATAAAGTCAGATAGTCCAGTATAACTGCACTCAGGACCTGTTTCTCCTTGCCCATTTGGTCACATGAACCTCCCCAGAAGAAAAAAGACACATTGGACTGCTTAGGTGCCAGAGTAGTGACCCCAAGAAAATACCAATGCAGACTACAGGAGCCCTCCGTATCCAAGGATTTTTTATCCACGGATTCAAGCAACCACAGCTTGAAAATATTTCTTAAAATATATAACTTCTAAAATGCAACCCTTGATTTTTGTCATTTTATATAAGGGACACCACTTTCCTATATATTGTATTTAACTGGACTTGAACATCCACGGGTTTTGGTATCCATGGGTTGGGACACCAAGATGCACTGTATATGTGTGCAGAAGCCATGATGACTGAACTGCTCATGGTTGTTTCTCTCTCTCTCTCTTTCTTTCTTTCTTTCTTTTTGGAAAGAGAAAGAAAAGATATGGTTACTGCACCAAAGTTTAGAAAGTGGTTAGTTCTGTTATGAGAATCAGTAGACTATTTATTTGAGCCAGCCTGTAATCTGGAATTACAAATAATTGCCCAGAATGCAGTGCTATGCAATATTCATCCCCTTCAGACGTGTCCAA
Source organism: Phrynosoma blainvillii (assembly GCA_026167975.1). Taxonomy (NCBI): domain Eukaryota; kingdom Metazoa; phylum Chordata; class Lepidosauria; order Squamata; family Phrynosomatidae; genus Phrynosoma; species Phrynosoma blainvillii. The sequence continues at coordinate 324,012,395 of JANUYF010000002.1, read as the reverse complement.
TTAGGGAATGAAAAACCCCTATTAGAGCTGATAAAGACAGATTCAGCAGTCTGGTGCTTTGAATGACATTATAATGATGGTTAGGTTTCATAATTGTTGTGTCCCCACCCTCAACCTAGATTGTAACCATGTATAAACATTGGGGAATTACTTCAAGTTCAATTTGTAACAAAAAATATTTCCAAAGCTAAAATGTGTAAAGTACTGGAACTTGAAAACAGAGCATATTATTTCAGTGCCGAAAAATTCTAAAATTATAATGAGATGGCTCATGAACATCCTCATTATGCTAATCCAGATTCCTTCAGGAACATCCAAGATAAAAAGCTGAAACTGACAGAACCTATTTGTGGATAAGCAACAGTCCCTGCGCTTGCATAGCTGAAGTGCATGTTAGTTCTACAGAAATGCTTTGTTCCTAATCTCTTGAGCTGTACTTCATTAGACATGTAAAGCTCACTCTTCTATAATTTGGCTAAGTTGAAAGAGGGAAAGGAAAGTTTAGATGTTGAACGTTACACTCTAGCTACAGATGAATATGACCATGTATTTTCACATGATTACCTGAGATGAACAGCAATGCTTTGCATTCCTTTTAACCTGTATTACGTTAAAATCTTTATGTATAGAAAATATATCCTACATCTGCAAAGCAAAACTTCTAAAATCAATATAATTTAGATGAAACCTGCAACGTTTTGCTCTACCTGTCTAATGGCTTATATGTCAAAGTCCATGACAGTGAAATACAAGATTATTTGGAATAGTTAATGCCACTCCAGTTCTAAAAAAGATAGCGACTTGGGCTGCAGTTTTTAATTAATGTGACTTGGGCTGCAGTTTTTTTAAATACCTTTTACAATGTAAAATGCATATAGATTTCACAGGTGGCATGGTTGCTTCCCCAGCTAGGTGGAATGCTACACACACACACACACAGAGGTAAAGTTAATGTGCATGAAAGCCCCATTGTACCCAGTGGGTCTTGCTTGTGTGTGTGTGTGTTGTTTGCCTTCATGTCATTTCTGGCTTATGGTGACCCTAAGGTGAACCTATCACAGGATTTTCTTGGCAACTTTCTTCAGAGGGCATTTGCCATTGCCATCCTCTGAGGATGAGAGACTGTGACTTGCCCAAGACCATCCACTGGGTTTTTGTGGCCAAGTGGGGATTCAAACTTTGCTCTCCAGAGTCACTGACCAACACTCAAACCATTACACCACACTGGCTTCTGTGTATCTAAACTTTTAAACTTCACTGTCAACTACTTCAGTTTCCCCGCAAACTTCCAGATGAGCCAGGATTGCCCCATTCATTTTGAAGCTAGGAAATGTTCAGTATGCTTAGTATGCCCCCAAACTGGAGAAAAGGACAGCCCCACCTGTGAGATCCATATGTATTTTGCAAATTCATGGAACTATGGGTTATGACCAATGGGTATGATTATGATTTTCACTAACCTTTTGCTAGTTCAAAACTCAGAATTGGTTATAGAATAATTCATTTCTTACTGCAACTTGCAAAAATTCCCCAAAAGGCTTATGCAGTTACTTAGGCCCTGTCTTCAATTGCCAAAAAACTCCAGGATGCCTCTGGAAATTTTGGCCTTGAATTCTCCCCACCTGTTCTCATTTGCTGTGGGTTTTCAGCTTGCAATGACAGGCTGCCTTCCCATGCAGTCACTGTTCACTGCTGGGGTCATAAACCAAGTTATTGGCACTGGGCACTTCGTTCTGACCTCAGAGCAAGTCACACCACAACAGTGGCACTGGGTGGCTCACATAGGACAGCAAGTGATGGCAGCTGCTTTCATCCCTGTGAAGAGCTGAAAACTCACAGCAAAGACGGAGTTATTTAAATGTGGGTTAGATGGGGGAAACCCCAAAGTGAGTGTGAATGTTGTGAAGACAGTCTGGACTCAATTCAGTGTTTTGGCCCTGCGCCATGTAAACAGGACAGTGAGCCCAGGGGGGATTTGGGGTTAATCATACATGTAGACAGTTGGTTGCAACTAGACATTCATGTCAAGGGACTACCTTTACCTAGACAAGCCCTTAGTTAGCTTCCTCCGTTCCTCCCAGCTGCTGTGCTACAAAGACAAACCCTCCACTGCTCTTCTGGATAGAAGCAAGTAGGCTAGATTAAATGTTCATCATCTCATCTTCCTAAGAAAGTGAGATAAAACAATCCACTCATTTCACCTTAACCTGGGACCAGTCCAGACTTTAGCTAAGGCTTCTGACTTAAATTTCCACACAGAAAAATTAGTCTCTGTGTATGTGTCTGAATCGCAATTTGTGAACATCTATGGTTGGTACTTAATTCATAATACTTCATGAAATCAGCATGCCCAGGTATCAGGGTCTGGACCAGAAACCTCACAATCTCAGATGATCCTGAATTGGCAATCCTAATAAATATAATATGTTGTCCAAGTATAAACAGTTATTTTGTATTTTGCTCCAACAAAACTATCTTGATAGGCTTGGAATTATGTTATCTTAATTTATTTATTTGTAATTCATTCATTCATTCATTTAACTATTCTTCTGTTTGTGTATGCGTATGTGCCTTCAAGTCACCTGTGAATTTATGACAACCCCGTTGATTTCATAGGGTTTTCTTAGGCAAGGAATATTCAGAGGTGATTTTTCCAGCTCCTTCCTCTGAAATGTAGCATATATTATCTGGTATTTGTTGATGGTTTCCCATCCAAGTAGTAACCAGAGCTGGCTCTACTTAGCTTCCAAGATAAAATGAAATCGTTTAGGATATACTTTTCCACTATTCTCATCCCACTCTATGTCAAAAGATCTCAGAGTGTATACTGGTAAAATCAATGCACATCAGTGCAAATAATCTTAAAAAATTAAATAGACTAAAATGTATTAAATATGATTTAAAAGTTAAAGAAGGCTTAAAAATTGAAAGGATTCCAGTCAAATGATCAAGTAACTCAGAAAAGGGAGTAACACAACAATTGGAAGTGACATAGGAGTTTATTGCATGAGCTTTGAAATGGGCAGCAGCCCAATTGGATGCAGCCGGGACCCGGGATGGAGGTGGGAGTTATCACATTATAATTTGTCGCCGAATCTGCCAAGCAACTGCAGCCCAGGTCCCAACCACACTGAGCCAGCTCTTTTTTAAAAATGAAATCTCCCGGCTCTGAAAACTGGCCGTCTGAGTGTGGCTGAGACCCAGACTCAGTAGCGAATTACAATGCAATAATTCCCACCAATTCCTGGGTCCTGGCTGCATCCCACTGGGTTGCTGCTGATTTAAAAGCTCATATGATAAGCTCCATATAAGAGGCACCTGACAAATACTGGAACAAGCCCTTCAACCTTATGGGGGATTGCCATTAGCTTTCCTCTCATCTGTTGTGCTGATGCTTTGTCTGCCACTTTCAGTTAATGAACTGTTTGCTCAGTGCTACACCATACTCACATCTGCCTAGCTTTGTGGGACAGAGGTTTGACTGAATATACTCTCCACAGCAAACTGCCTATTACAGTGGCGGATGGTAGCTTCCATGTCATTGGGATGGTGAATTTAATCTGGGTATTAAACCAAACTTAAAGCATCCAAAATGCTTCACCTATTTGGTTGAGAGGGTACAGTACCTTGGATGGCTCCTTTCAAACAGCAGATAAGACTAGGAGGGAATTAACTGCCAAATGAACATAGAAGCCACCAGCAACCACTGCATAGAACAGGTCCTCAGTGTGCTGTAAACAGGACATGAGAGGTCACTCAGTCTCTGGTAATAATGTATTCATAATCTTTGGTTTGCATGTTTCTTTGCTTGTTCATTGTACTTCGTTGTACTTTTAAACCATGTACTAATCAAAGTTTACTGGCCAGTGTTTTGTTGTTAGCTTCATCAAGTCAACTTCAACTCATGGCAACACCATGAATGAGAGACCTCCAAATCATCAACAGCCCTGCTCAGATCCTGCAGACTCATGGCTATGGCTTTTTTGATTGTATCTTTCCGAGCATTATTGTCTTTTCTAGTGAGCCATGTCTTCTCATGATATGGTCAAAGTATGACAGCCTCAATTTAGTCATCTTGGCTTCTAGGAGAATTTAGGTCTTATTTGCTCCAGAACCCATTGATTGTCTTTTTAACACTCCACAATATTTGTAGAACTTTTCTCCAACACTACATTTCAATGAGTTGTTTTTCTTCCTATCAGCTTTCTTCACTGTCCAGCTTTCACAGCCACACATAGAAATTGGAAATGCAGTGGCTTGGACAATCCTGAATTTAGTATTCAATTATATATCTTTACACTTCATGATGTTATCTGATTCCTTCACTGCTGCCCTTCCATGTCCTATTCTTCTAATTTCTTCACTGCAGTCTCCATTCTGATTAATGGCCGAGCCAAGGCATGGAGAATTTTAAACTATTTCAATATCTCCATCATCTCGTCCATCTGTCGTCTTTTTTGTTTCCTTAACGTTCAACTGTTAACCTGCTTTTGCATTTTTTTTATTTGACCTTTTTCAGTAATCGTTCCAGGTCTCTGCTATTTTCTGTTAGTAGGATTGTGTCATCTGTATATCTTCCAATTTTCACATCTCCTTCCTCCAAGTCTGCTCTGCATATGATTTTTTGACATGTAAGTTACATAGACAGGGTGACAAAATGCATCCTTGCTGACAAGGTTGCGAGTTCAATACCAGCCAGGGCTGAGGCTCGACTCAGGCCTGCATCCTTCTGAGGTCGCTAAAATGAGTACCCAATTGTTGGGGGGCAACGAGCTTACAGTTGTAAACCACTTAGACATCCCATAGCATGATATGAAGCGGTATATAAATGAAGCTGCTTTGCTTTGCTTTGCTTCCGTATTCTGCCGATTGTGCTCAATGCAGCAATAATAACATAAAAACAACGATTAACAAAGCAGAATATAAAGTAGAATATAAAACCAAGATTAAAAATGTCAACAAAGAATAAATTGATTTAGCACATAAAACCAAACTACTATCTATCTATCTATCTATCTAATTTCCCTGCCTTTCAAGATCTAAGATGGCTCTATTAACCTATTAACCTTTTGCAAACAGCTAATTAGGACCACACTTGGGGCTCAAAGCATGAAGTTTCTGGTAGAAACACAACAGAATAAGTACACAGATGTAAGTTAAGGCAGGCTCAATATAGGCTCTTTCCTTCCCACAATGCCTCCTCCAGCTGGAACAAGTGAATCAATCACCCTGTTGATCGTAGACCAGCAGTCATGCTAACTGGATGATTCTGGGAGTTGTAGTCTCCAAAAGTAAGTTTTCACATTCTAGATTTGGTTATTATGCATTTTTCAGCTGCCTCCCCCCCTCACTCCAGGGTAGAAGAAGAGTACCAGAGAAGGGTAGAACTGTTTCACATTTAAGATCTTTTGCCAATTCATTTATGAATGTGAGAGGGGAAAACCAGTGGTGACTGGACTTTTTATTTTATGTTTGTCTTTCCCCTTAAGTGTCCTTAAGGAAACACTGTACAAGCCTCACAGAAAACACAAATGACAGGCCATTGCAGTGCTTAGTTGAAGTCTGTCTTGTCTCAATTTCATGGTTTTTAAGCATGTGGCCAACCTGCCATAACCCTCAGTCTCACATTGAAGGTTTCCCATATTACATGAAGTAGAAGAAAACAACTCATACACTACTTGGCTGGATCCCTGCTTTTATTTTTTACCCTAATGCTGGAACCCTTCTTTTACATAATCATCTCAGAGAAGTCTATGAAAGCTTATGCTACAGCATCTTCCACTCAGTCTCAAAGATGCTGCAAGATCTCTTTGCATACTGATATTCCAGACTAACATGGCTATGTCTCTGAATTCTATATCAAGAAAACGATTCCGATTTCTATAATCATATAGATCTATTGTGTATGGTATCCTATAAACTCTATTTTTTCTTGCAGTAGCACCCTTATTGGTCCAGTGGGTTGCTTGAAATGAAAAAGCACACAGAGAGATATCATCCATTCACTGTTAATACTTTATTTTGTTTCTCTAGGACAATATGTTTTCAATATACATAGATATGTAAGATACCTGGGCTCCACAGATGGGTATAACTGGCTTTAGGGCATATCTACAACAAAGAAGGGCTTAACATTTGGCACACACATACCAATATGTCCCAATTACAATACAGCAAGTGTCTTTTGTTTTATTTCTCATGCTGGCTGCAGGGGGAAAAAGACATTTCATTGCCTTGTTTGATGTTTGGCACTCAGGCAGCAGTGAATAGCTTCTTGCTAGAACCATCAGTGTTGAGTAATGCCTGTGCAATTTTCATAATTCTTTCATGGCTAATTCAGATGACTTCATGCATGAACAAGGAGATATGATGTGCTGGCCTTATCAGTCATTACCATGATCTGCACTTTGGCTATCTATGCTCAAGTATCACCAGATTTCCTTGGCAGCACCTCTGCATGATGCTATATTTTCATACCTGCATATCTTCATGGGGTCTATTATCATCAGCACTGGCAGTCTGTGATGGATTTCCCAATGCTGGAGAGCTCCTTCTGTTTTAAGTTTGAAATGCAAGCACCGGAGATATTATGGCCAACAAACTTAGGAAATTGTATGATCCCAGATGTTTAAACATACTAAACATAGTTTAAACATACCACCAGCTGTGCTCCCATTAATTCCTATGAAATGTTACATTCATCCAAACTTGAATCCTATGTAGATTTTAAAAAATGGTATTTATTGTGATTTTCGATACTTTTGCTTTCAAATATTTATGTTTGAAATATATTAAGATAATGTCAGAAATTCTGCTTCTTATTTTCTTCTGACCTTGGAACCAAATGTTCGGCATCATGCTGGCCCTGACTTTAAAGATACACATGTTGGTTTGGCTCCCACATTGTCATAGAGGTATGAAGGATGAAGAAGCAATCGATTATTTTCTCTATGTGATTGCTTGTACATATATGTTAAAGAACCAGAAGCCAGTGATACCATCTGCCTGAGCAAAAAGAACTTTCAACAAAAAGGGGGCATGAAAAAAGGAGGTATCAGTCACTCATTTATCCTAATGCAAGGGGTCCTTGTAGCACCTTTGAGACTAACAATGTAGAAGAGGTTGTAGTATAAGATTTCATAGAATTGGTCTACTTTCCCAGATGCGTGCATCTGAGGAAGCAGATCAAGTATAAAAGCTGATGCTACAACCTCTTCTACAATGTTACTCTCAAAGATGCTACAAGATCCTCTTGCATACTGATATTCCAGACTAACACGTCTATGTTTATCTGAATTTGTTTATCCTAAGTTTGCTGCCCAGATAGATGGAATATTTATGGACTACGGGGAATGGTTCTCTGAGGCATATAGTGTTGTTGTGACTTGTGATTGCTTCTTTTTGGTTGGAAGTTCAGCTTCATATTAACTCTGTAGCAGGACAAAAAATCATATTTGCCAGGTTTGTTAGTTAGTTAGTTCTTTTTTATATCCCATACGGATGCTCATGTCTGTCAAAATTATATTCTTGGAAAATGGTATCTGTTAGAGGGATAGCATAAATTGACTCTTTTAGCCCTTACACTTGCAAATAAAAAAAAACTGAGAAAGAGAATCAACAATGATACAACTGAGTTTGCTTGTGCCTTCCTCAGTGTTTGGTTTCAAATGTCCCTGTTAACATCACTATGACATTGTAATGGATGTTTCCTTTGCCCCCAATGATGAAGTAACTGGAATGAGCCTGGATGCACCTCTACAGCTGATCAGGGGCTAAGAGAAGGAGCTGCACTCCCAAAATGCCATTCCTGGTTACTGTCACACACCAGGAGAAGCAGCTGGGTAGAGGAAGCAGCCTCAACATCCCATATGGGTAGAGCCGTAATGCCCTGCCAACCTGATGTAGGCCTCAGCCAATGTGTATTTTGAATGAAGGGACTATCATCTGTATTTTGTGGTTTATTAATGATGGATTAAGAATTTGTGTCATCCTCAATTTCATTTTCAACAGAGATAGTTTCAAATTGCTATACAGTATTTATATCTAAACATACATAGGGATTTTGTTTCTGTTTTTGTTTTCTGCTTTCCAAGCAGCATCCAGCACAATAATACTAGCAAATTTTCTGCTTAAAAATGGAGAAAATTTTAGACACAGCTCTGTTTAAGATGCTTCCTGGATGACAAACCCTACGTCTATAAGCTATAACTATTTTACTATCCATTGGACAAAATAGTCTTAGCAACTACATAAATCTTTTTGCAAAATCCCTCAGGGTACCATACTTTATTTACATACATATTGATTAAGAGTTCCACAAAATGTGCCATCCCATCATTTTAAAGGTTCATTCAGATGAATGAAAAGGGCTCCATTGTGCTATGGGACAATCCTGGGTGAACCTTAGGTTTGTGATTGGAAACTTGTGTTCCTCCTTCCATTTCCAAATAATTACAATGGTTCATTTTGTCCAAACAGAGAACTATGGTTAGTATTCACTACAATTTAGGAAAACAAGTCCGGATCATTCACCATCATGAAGTTATTTTGTTACCCAAGGATGGTAAATATGTGTTTTTCCTGATGTCAAATAATAACAAAAAAATTTAAAGACTGAAAACATATTAAATCATTATCAATTCCTGTATCACTTTTTAAAAGGTACAGGGAAATTTGGATTGAATTTCTGTCATACTATTTGCCATTTCTGCTATGTCACAGAAATTTAAAGGTGGCAGGAGCAGTGGAAAGCAAGCACAGTCCAACCATGATATAAAGGCACAGATCTTCCACTGTTATTTCTGTACAGATAATGTTGTTTTCTGTGCAAGAATTTTGTTTTCTACGCAAAAAATGCCATCTTCTATTTTTTAAAAAAAACACACCACTACATTCATCTTTTTTGTATGCAGAATTGGTTCTGAACTGTTAAGATTTTCACCGATCTTTGGCTGCACCTGCACTGCAGAAATAAAGCAGTTTGGCACCACTTTGGCTGCCATTGCTCATTGCTATGGCTTTCAGGGAATTGTAGTTTTGTGAGATATTTAACTTTTTCTATCAGAGGGCTCTGGTGCCACACAACTATAAATCCCAGGTTTCTATAGCATTGAACCATGGTAGTTAAAGTTTTCACAATCCCTTATTTCTACAGTGCAGATGAACCATAAAATTCTCATCCTCAAAGTTTCCTGACACTCAAGGTACCTGGATTTTTTTTAATTATTTTTTTCAAATATTTTCCAATAATTTTTCAATCCCTAGTTGAAATATACTATAAAAATAGCAAAATGGACAAATGTATACAAAATAATCAGAACAACACCAAAAAGATCAACAACCCCAGCAGTAATATGTATGAATTATAAGAACCCCAGATTTGTGAAGACCTTTTGATGATTCCAAGTGAACAGTCAGGGTCTAAAGAAGAAGCTAGCATATGTTGCAACCATGTCCTTAAGTCAGGGTTCTCCAAGTCAGAAGAGTTCTGATTAGCAAGGAGTATAACATCTTCTACCCACCAGCTGGAATTCCTCTGTTCTTGCATTATACTACAATTCCCACCACAACTGGAAAGTATGTGGATTCTTTGAGCAATGATAGATTGTTAGGAGTCATTCCTTGTTTTACTCTAAAGTGTTTCATCTGGTTCTGAGTAGGCAAATCCTATTAACTTTATGAGAGTTCCTAGTAGTAATGAAAATTGATAACAAATCTTTGGATGGACATATAGAAATAATACGGTATCTAGAAAGATAGAGCTACCTGCATTTTCAGACTCTTTGTGAGTTGATACTGCCATGCTGAGTGTCTGTACTTCAAACTTTGCCTCTACACTACTGACCACCTGCCCAAACCCTAAGAATTTTCTTCCATTCCTACATTCTTGAAGGTGTTCTTGACAAAGCTAAAAAGAAGAGACAAGGACAAAACCATGCTCAAAGACGCATACCAATTAAATTATCTTTTTCCATCCGTTGTACAGCCAAAATATGCCCTTTAATCTTTACAGCACATCTCCAAATCGTAAAGGACATTCAGCAGCAGCCTGGAAGAAAATAGTCTGCTCTCCTAAATAACAAACCAAGGTAGGCTGCTTTGCCAGCTCTGCCTCTGAAGCCCATTGCATTTTGATGAGAGCTTCTCAAAAGGAGATGTAGCAAAGCAGCAAATTGGGTTTTTCAACACAAAGCCCAGTCATATGTTCTCAGCCAAAGACTTGCAACATTTGAGACCATGTTTAGGGAGCGTAAACAGAACTGCCTTGGGGACAAAATATCATTTATGCCACTGAACTTTCTTTTGTGCATAGATGCCATTTCACACCCCATGAACCTTTAAACATTATTCATCTAAAACAAAGGCTCAAATACAAAACCTGGCAGTTGGGACATTGCAAGGATTTTTAATTCTCACTGGGAGAAATATGTAGCATTGACAGCACCGGATGGCAGAAATTTACAAATGCAGGGATTTTACTTGTTTGTTCTGACTTAAAAACCATAAATAAAAGAAGGGGAATTATAATTTCACCTAACTGCTTCAATGAGCCACAATCAAGACTGCATAATGTAGAAATAGATTATGCCACCAATGCTCTGGGCATCCAGTAAATCCTGGCATCATGTATGCCATAAAATGGAACGGAGGGCATTTCACCTGCTGCTATTGAGGCACTACTAGGCTGCAAACTAAGGGGGGTTGCAGACTGCCAGAAATAGTGTGAATTCAGTCCACTTTTAGGGTTAGGGTTAGTGCTAGGGAATCATGAGAACTGTTATTTTTCTGAGACATTGAGCCTTCTCTGTCAGACAACTCTGATGCCACAATAAAATACAGTTCCCATGGTTCCCTAACTCTAACCCTAACCCTAAAAGTGGACTGAATTCACACTATTTCTGGCAGTCTGCAACCCCCCTAAATGGACAGAACACCACTGATATGTGCTAGTAGATGATTCGTGCTTTCTCATCACCACCAAGTCATAAAGTAAAATATTATAATAGACTTTTCAGCTTAGCTTGATTCCATTTTCTGACATTAAAAAGTCACAATTAGCCTCTGAGATTAAAGGGCAAAATGCTATTTGTATGCCATCATTTCTTTTTTTAAAAAAATGCTAATCACATTTGCTACAATGGCTTTCATATTAGTATTTCTCTTCTTGAATCCCCTTATATACATTAATTAATGCTTAGTTTCTCTGTACTGAAAAGTGAGAACGCAATAGGGGAAAGTGCATTGGTGTAAATAAGAACCCCCAGGTTGCACTTGTCTAGGGCAGCCCATAACTTTAGCCTCTTGGTATCTGGTATCCCCCAGGTATCTTGAACAAGAACTCTTTGTTTGTTTGTTTGCTGCTCATCCTAATATGTAACAAAACTGTTTGCATAAAAGAGTAAAAATATTCCCCCAAAATCTTTTAAAATGTTTTATGTCAAACAGCCGGCAAAATAAACCCCCTCAGCCACATTCAGAACAATAGCAGGAGAATGGGATGAAACTAATTCTTGTTCAAACTTCCTACATTGATTTTTTTAAAAATACTTTTTTAAAAACCTACTTAAAATACTTACAAATCATGGTCTCAAGAGCTGTAGTCCAATGTGAAACCATTACACTATGCTGCCTCTCAAATGTGTGTACATCCCCCCAAGTTGCCTGTTGATTTATGGTGATCCCATGAGTTCCATAGGGTTTTCTTAGACAAGCAATACTCAGAGGTGGTTTTGCCATTCCTTCCTCTGAAATATAGCTTACACCACCTGGTATTCATTGGCATTCTCTCATCCAAGTACTAATCAGGGATGACCCTGCTTAGCTTCCAATATCAGAAAGGAGCTGGTGCCTTTAGAGCAGGGGTAGGCAACCTTTCCCCTTTAAGGGCCGAGGGACTTCAGCTCCCAGAAGCCTCAGCCATGTTGGCCAATAGTCCTATGTTGGCCAATAGCTCCTGGGATTCTGAGAGCTGAAGTCCCTTGGCCCTTAAAGGGGAAAGGTTGCCTACCCCTGCTTTAGAGTATTTAGATCTCTAGCTCTTCTAGATGCTTCAAACAAAATGGCATCTCCCAAGCCAAGGCACACATGAAGCAATTGCTGTTGGAGACGTTGCTACCTGGTAAGGCAATGGTTTAGAAAAGAAGTACAGAAAGCAACAGATAACACAATGCCAATCTTGTCCCCTTTCTCTTCGCTATGCTACCTTTCAGAGTTAGGGCTGATCTAGAACAGTGGCTGCCAACTTTCTTTTTAGTTAGTTGTGATACAAACCTAGTCTGCAGATGGGCCTTTGCAGACTGCCAGAAATAGTGCAAATTGAGTCCACTTTAAGGATTAGGGTTAGGGTTAGGGAATCATGGGAACTGTATTTTATTGTGGCACCAGAGCTCTCTGACAGAGAAGGCTCAATGTCTCAGGGAAAAAAAATTCCCATGATTCCCTAGCACTAATCCTAACCCTTAAAGTGGACTCAATTTGCACTATTTGATGGTCCCAGTCTAGTATGCAATGCAATACCTATACATTCCTTTGTCCTATAGGTTTGGGGATGGTCAAGTGCACACCTCTGAAGAAGCAGTCAAAAAGTGAATATATTCCAATTTACATGTATTTAGAAATAATTACAATGATTTAAACATAACTACAATGTATCTCATCATATTGATAAGAAGCAATGAATATTTTCAAAAAGAAGTCCCTTGGGAAGTATTTGAATAAAAATATAGTTCAAGGAAGGATGGAACAGCTGGATATCAAACAATTTGAAAGAAAATGAAAAATTGACTTCTCGATTCCCCCTGCAGGCTGAAAAATACTACAGGAACTTATGAACATAATCACATTCAAAAATATGACCACAAGATGTCTTTATTTTTTATTTTTTAAAAAAAGTTAGTCATTACTGAGCAAACATTCTATATGGCACAGGTATTTTTTTTTAAGTTCCATGCATGAAATTTTGTCTATACTTTGCAAGGAATAATTAACCTGTTCTCAGGGTGACCAGACATCCTCCTTTTCCAGGACATGTCCTACATTTCAATCTTCTGTCCAAGAAGAATTCCAAAATGTCCTCCATTTTGACCATTACGAAGCATGAATTTATATTTATATTAGTTCTTTATCTTTTATTTTGTAATGTCCTATATTTTTCTCAAATGTTGTGCATTTTACAGTGCCTTGTCCTCCTTTGTGACATCTGGCCACCCTGTCCATTTTCACAATAGGCAAGATACTTAAGGTAAATCTTTTGGAAATTTTATCATAATCTTACCAAAAGAATTACCAAAAATACCAAAAGAAAAAATTGACTACTGACATAAAAGGGAGTAGAAACTAAGAATGTACACAGAATATAATAAAGAGGGGAGACCCTCACATTTTCTCAGTGGACGTTTTCACACTACCCTCCCTAAAGCCGGGTGGAGCCATTCCGGAACGGGTCGTGCCGCCAATTCCGGAATGGCTCCGCCGCCGGCAGGCTAATTCCTTTTGACACCCGGAATTACCTTTAAGCCGCAGAAGCCGGAGTTACAGGTCCTTTGGCTGGAGTGAGGCCGGACTTACAGCTCCGTGCGTCTGAACACACGGAGCAAGAAGCCGGACGGATGCAGGGATGGCACCGGAAGGGGCGGGGTTTGCCGCCGCGCGTGTGTGAACAAGCTGGAAATGGAGCTGGAGTGGGGCCGGACGGAGGTAGGATTGAGTCCTCCTAAAGCCCCGTGTAAAAACGTCGAGTGTTTGATGCTAAGTAACTAATTTTTTGAAGACAAATTATTTCTCTGCCGCCCCCTGGAGTCTTGCCAAGAGAAAAGGAAAATTAACTAAGAGGGGTTGCAGACTGCCAGAAATCATGCAAATTGAGTCCACTTTTAGGGTTAGGGTTAGGGAATCATGGAAACTGTATTTTATTGTGGCACCAGAGCTCTCTGACAGAGAAGGCTCAAAGTCTCAGAAAAAAAACAATTCCCATGATTCCCTAGCACTAACCCTAACCCTAAAAGTGGACTCAATTTGCACTATTTCTGGCAAATATTTAGAGATTTATGATGGTTGCAGGCCTAGGATCTGCTTCACTAATGCATTCAACGAACATGGTTTAAGGATTTACTCAGACTTGTAATTTAGTAGGGAGAGAGGAAGAGAACTCCGGTTCCCGGAATACGTTTAGTATTGCAACCCACTCTTAAGACAGATAGGAAGATTGTAGAGAGATCATGTAGTACCTTTGAGACTAACTAAAAGAAAGAAGTTGGCAGCATGAGCTTTCATAGACTTAAGTCTACTTCCCTCAGTGCATCTGAATCAGACTTAAGTCAAGAAAGCTCATGCTGCCAACTTCTTTCTTTCAATTAATATCAAAGATGCTACAAGATCTCTTTACATACTGATTCTACAGACTATTACGGCTATATTTTTAAATTCAACTAGATAGGAAGATGTTTAGATTCATACACCCCAACAGAACTGAGTTCTTCAATAACAACTTTTTAGAGAACACGTTTCACTAATAGGTGAAAGGAAAGTGCAAAACTACACAACACATATTATAGGAACATGGGATGTGTCCTATTATTTATTTCTACAGCATCCATAGAATTAGCTGATTTTCTTCCTATCAGCTTTCCTTACTGTCCAGCTCTCACATACATACCTTGTGATGGGCAATAAAACAGCATGAAGAATTCTAACTTTAGCAGACAGGAATTTTATTAACTTTTAACTTTTTAATCTTTTAACTTCAAGATCTTGACACTTCAGGATCTTTTCTAGTTCCTACATAGCTGCCCTTCTGGTTTCTTGACTGCGATCTCCATTCTGTTTAATGACTGATCGAAAGTATGGAAAATTTTAACTCTTTCAATTTCTTTATTGTCTACATTAAATTTATGTAAATCATCCATGGTCATGATTTTTGTTTTCTTTATCTCCAGCATTAAACCTGACTTAGCACTTTCCTTGTTGACTTTCTCTTGTAAATTATTCCAGGTCGTTGCTATTTTATGCTAGTATATGCTGCATATCTTAAATTGTTCGCAAAGATGTTTGCATGTGAAGAAGCAGTCTTTTCAGTGAGGAGCCTTCTCTGTCACACTGACTCTGCTTTTCACTAGCAAAACTCCAACAGTAGAAGGGACAGAAAGAAAGCAGGCCAGGAATCTTTAAGAGAGGCTGTGGGGGATCTTGTGGATTGAAAATCCTTCCATTTCCCTAACACAGCAGTAGAATGGTTATAGGAGGTGCATGGGAGCTGATGGCTGCATCTACACTTTAGAATTAATGCAGTTTAACACCACTTTAACTGCCAGTGCTCAATGTTATGGAATTTGTGGGTTTGTAATATGTACCCTTCTCTGTCAGAGAGGTCTGGTACCCATACAAGCCCATAGGATGGAGCCATGACAGTTGAAGCAATGTCAAACTCCATTAATTCTGCAGGGCAGATGCAGCCTTTATCAGCCCTGAAACAAGGGCACTTTATTTCCCTCCCACAGAGAGAAATAATAGTGGAAATTCAAAGAGGAGGAGAATGTACATAAAAGGCCCAACACCCAAGGAAAATTGTCATTCCAACAGCATTTGTCCTGCCTGCACAAGCCCAGAAAGGCATAGGAAGTGGTAGTTTAACCGCTACAAATTCTTCTTTCTGTGACCCTCTTTAATTTTTCTGCTCAACACCTTCAATTGTCAAGTTACAATCTGGGGATTTCCAGCAACTCTGCCCAGTCTAAAGATGAATTGAGAATTTGGACAGTTTGGTAGATTGCCTTGTGGGGGGAGAAGACATCTGGGGAAACAGTCTAGCTTCTAATCTAAATCAAAGGAGAGTCGAACCTTCTCGTCAGGTACTGTTTGGGGGGAGGGATTTCCTTCCTTTGACACATCCATGGTAGGAGAATAACAATCTATTCTCTTTTGATATTCATCTTTTTTTTTCAAATCCTCTAACATGCCCAGAATCATTTTCTCACTTAGCCTTCTTTCTTTTGTAAACTTGATCTCCTTAGGGCTTTATAAAGTTTTGACAATGAACCCACAGACATTTTCATGCTCTCTGAAATTCTGTTGCATAAGTTGTCTCTCCCTTTCCTTCATCTTTATTTTCCTGTACAAAATGTCTGAAAACTCTGATCTAAAGGGGGGGGGGGGGTTGGATTCTTAGCAATGAAGCAAAATCTGTGCCAATGTAGCAACTGTGATGGAACCCCCTTCTCCCCATCATTAAATGTTGTTTTAATTATATTTATACTTTTATTAATGCTTTTTCATAGTTTTTAATGTGTATTGTTTTCAAAATGTTGTTAGCTGCCTTGAGTTCCATTACTGGGAAAAAGGTAGGAGCGATATTTACTGTGGGAGGGAAATAAATACCATCATAATCCTCATCTTTTAAAGATGTGTGTGTGTGTGCGCGCACACACACACACACACCTTCAAGTCATTTGTCGACTTATGGCAACCCCATGAATTTCATAGAATCATAGAGGTGGAAGAGGCCACAAGGGCCATCCAGTCCAACCCCCTACCATGCAGGAATACACAATCTAAGGAATCCTGACAGATGGACATCTAGCCTCTGTTTAAAAACCTCCAAAGAATGAGACTCCACCACACTCCAAGGCAGTGTTTTCCACTGTCAAACAGCTCTTACAGTCAGAAAGTTCTTCCTCGTGTTTAGGTGGAATCTCTTTTCCTGTAGCTGAATCCATAGTTCCATGTCCTAGTCTCTGGAGCAGCAGAAAATAATTTCATGGGGTCTTTTAAGGCAAGGAATACTTAGAGGTGGGTTTGCCAGTTCCTTCCTCTGAAATATGGCCTGCAGCGCCCAGTGTTTGTTGGCAGTCTCCCATCCAAATACTAACCAGGGCTGTCCAAGATCAGACATGATACTGGCTGTAAATTCAGAGTCCTGCCACCATGTTATAGATTCTAATTGCCATCCAGGTGGAATTCTGTCGTGGAATTTAGGACAGAGGCCTTGGGTCCTTGGTAGAGCACCTCCAGGTAGGACTAGTAAAGAATCCTGCTAGAAAATGTGGACAGCCACTGCCAGTAACTGCACCCCATATGGGATTGGGTAGGCCAGAGGTGTTGCTAGAGGAGTACAGGGAGTGTGGGATGCACCAGCTGACACCCTAAGGGGGGGGAATGACACCATTGCTCCCCAGACTTTTAACAGAAAGGGCTGTGGTGTTTGCCTGTGTCCCTTTAAAATGCTGGAGCTCAGCGAAAGAGCTGGTGTGAATGGTGTGAGGCTCAGTGAGAAGAGAAAAGAGAGGCGTTAGTTTCTTTAAAAAAAATGTTTAAATTTTAAAGTTTGCATTTTAAAAAAAATTAAAACAGTTATTCTTTTAAAATTTTCATTAAATACATCACATTTTATCAATTTCTCACCCTAACCACATGAAACTATGTATGTATAAATACACTTAGGCTGTGTGTATGATACTGCAATTCAAAGATATAATTTTATTTTTGCTAGTTGTTTATGTCACACCTACTGCCATTATATTCAGTGATATATGGAAATTATGATTTATGAGTAATAATTCAAAAGGCATTACTAAGGATTCTGTATGGTGTGGTATGGGAGGAGGTCAATCGGGGGGTGACACCATGGGTTATCATACCAGGTGATGCCAACCCTAATGAAGCCACTGTGGTAGACTAGTGGTCTGACTTGCTAAAGGCAACGTCCTGGAACTTAAGCAATAAAAATAGCAAGTACATTTCTATATCGCTTATCAGTGCACTTAAGCACTCCCTAAGTGGTTTACAGTTTGTAAGCTAATTGCCCCCAACAAGCTGGATACTCATTTTAGCGACTTTGGAAGGATGCAAACCTGAGTCGAGCCTGAGCTCCTGGCTGGTATTGAACTCACAACCTTATGGTTTGTGAGTGAGTGGTTGCAGTACAGGCATTTAACCACTGTGCGACCAGGGCTCTTTATCAGAACTTTGTCTGATAAACTGCAGTACAAGGCTAGGACTAACTTCAGTTTTAAGGAAGCTTCAGGCAAAGTGTATATTGGTGTGCCTATTCCAAGACTGGTGCCTTCCCCATGAGCTCATCTGCTGGCACTAGGGAGCATCAAGTCCTACAGTGCTCCATATAATGATGCTATGTCAACTGCAATGTATTTAATGCAGAGGACAATTCACAAATGTAGTCACCCCAAGAAGAAAGCTCAAGGCCAGTGTTAGCAGTGGGAGCTGATAGGATTTTACAGACCCACAGCTACTCAAGTGTGCCAGATGCAAATTCCATCCCAGACAGCCACCACACGCTGCCTAATGGCAGAGCCAGCCATGCTAACAACAAGCCAAGAGGTTTCATTCAGAGGTTTTCTCATTTTTTCCCTATTTTATTCCACAATGTCATAGAATTAGACTGGAAACACAAGACATGTTTACTTGGCACTAAGGTAGCATATCTTAAAGGTAAAATTCACAATAAAATAATAAAATTGCTGTGTAAACTAGCATCTACATTTCCTAACTGTAATATAATCATCTGCTTATATTACAATTGCAGAGTTCAAAAGTATAACTAGTATTTGCATATTATAAAGAGTAAAAAGAGTATAACCATTAAAATGAACTATGTGTTGCAGGATTCCATGAGAGAATTACAGTTCAATCCCAAACTTATTACATGCAACTAAGTTCCATGGAAACCAAGCGGAAATAATTCCAAGGTTGTTTTTTGTTGTTGTTGTTGTTGTTGTTGTTTTGAACATGTTATTAGTTGTTGGCAGGCTCCAAAAAAATAAATTTTATTGGGGAAAAGCAAACATTATTTCATCATAAAATAAAGTAAACTGAATGAGATTGTCTACAAAAGAAATATTAGCAGCCTGAAAAAATACAGAAACTAAGGTACCAGTAAAAATAAAATAGAGGGAGGAGGGAGTGAACTGAGGAGTGAATAGACAGCTGAGTCTTTGCATATTTATTCAGTGTCCCATATTAACTCAATAAGTCCCACTATTCATTTAGAATTACTCCCAAATAAATACACATAAGACTGCACATAACATTTTATATATGTATTTACTATGCATGTAATTATTATTATCTTTGTGTTATCTACTATGCACAGTGGCATCAGGGGGCGCAGTGGTGTGGATTGCACCAGGTGACACCCCAGAGGGTGTAGTACACCCGGGGGGAGTGGGTGGCTACCTTCTGGGTCCTGTTCAGACATGGCTGCACAGAACCCGAAACACAGACACCCACCCACCCCCAGCCTTCCGAGTCCCACTTGGCCATGGCCACACGAGACTGGAAGTCCGGGGGAGGCTGCTGCAAGGGCCAAGCACACCCCCACCTCGCTGCACCAGGTGACACCCCAGACAGGGACACCACTGTTCCACCCTCTCAGGCGTATTTGATGGGAACAAGAGAGAGGGCCTTCTCTGTGGCTGCTCCCAAGCTCTGGAACTCTCTCCCTAGAGAGTCCAGGATAGCTCCATCTTTGCTTTCTTTTCAGTGGCAGATAAAAACTTTTTTATGCTGCCAGTTCTTCACATATTGATATGGGTGCTGTTTTGTTTTTGTTTTAAAGAGTTTTACATTTTAAAATGTTAATAATGTAAAGTTTTTAATTGTTTAAATTGTTTAATTGTTTTTTAACTTTGTATTTTAATGTTTTATACTTTTATAATGTAGACTGTTTTTAATATGTTAGCCGCCTTGAGTCACTGTACTGGAAGGAAGGTGGGATATAAATAAACAGAGGAAGAAGAGGAGGAGGAGGAGGAGGAGAAAAGTCACTTAGGAAGATAAAATGCAACAGAGGACTCTAGGAGCCTTTCCAAACTACAAAATTAAGTCCTGTGATTGCACTTTAACTGTAATGATTCCCTCCTATGGAATCCTAGGATTTGCAGTTTGGTCAGAAGTACTAGAACTCTCTGGCTGAAAGTTCTAAATCTAAATGCTTCTCTCTTGGCTGCTGGCCATACTGGGGGGGGGGGGGGGGAATTCTGGGAGATTCTGCAGTTTAAAAAGAGTAACTTGTCCAAACTCTGGCTCTAATTAATTCATAGTCACATGTCCTAACATCAAATGATGCAGGTCAAAAGCTGCTATATATGCTTCACTGGCACTTTCCTCCCACTTACAGGAGATGTAACTAGCTTTGGAACCTGCTTACACCAATTAGCACCAGCATTTTGCTTTTCTTAAAGAGTTGTTTGATCCCTTCACCATCTTGTAGTGCAGCAGATAAATCATTAAAATCTGAAAATGCAGCTATTCCTTGACATGTGTAAAACAACAACATATGTTTTCAAGTCTGGAAAATCATAGTTGAGCCTAAATGTATAAATGAGTAACAAATGACTCTCTAATTCTTCCTTCACTCCAGTGAATAGTTCCTGGCTATAATTTGAAATAAATACATTTTGGAGGTTTGTCTCCCCTTTTGAAGTTGTGTCAGTGGATATGAAAGACCTCTGGCTTATTATGGCAGCCCTAAGGCAAACCTATAACAGGATTATCTTGGAAAGTTTCTTCAGAGGGTGTTTGCCATTGCCATCCACTGAGGCTGAGAGACTGTGACTTGCCCAAGGTCACCCAGTGGGATTTGAACCCTGCTTTCCAGAATTCTAGTCCAACAATGCTCAAACCACTACACCACACTGGCTCTCTTTATTCTTAATAACTCTGTTTCAGTGACAAATGCAAAGTATTTGGATCACCACAAAAATGGTCAGAGCTCTACATTCTATCGTCCTTCTATCCCAGAGTTTATTCTTATGAATTTGAGCACTTGTTTTGTGTTTGTTTTGATCACCTCAGGCAAACTTTCATGGGTTCAGAAGGTGCTGTGAAATCTGATCATTTCTGTCAGATTTGCAACAAGTTTACTCAAGTCCCTTCCACACCACAGAACTATAGCACTTTGATTCCACTTTAGTTATAATTGCAACATGATATGAAATCCTGGCATTTGAAATTTAGGGAGGATATTTAGAATTCTCAGCCAGAAAGCTCTAGTGCTTCACCCACTACACCCAGGATTCCATAGGATCCAATCACAGCAGTTAATGCAATATCAATATAAACTATGGAATGTGGAAGGGACCCCCATTTCAATTAAGTGTAAAGTCAATCTAGGTTAAGCACATCAGGTGGCCAACATCAGTATTAGTAGTCATCAGGTTTTACACAAGTATAAGTACCTGTGGATGAACAGGTAAAAGGATGACCAAAATTCACATTCTCTGTGCATCACTATCGACTGACTATGAAGGTGGGATGACATGAAACTGGAACATGCAGTTAACCTAGAATCAAGATGAGAGAATCGAGATTCAAACTAACATGACAGGTCAGAACCCTACACCAAAATAAATGCAATTAAATTCAAGAGATAATAGCAAAGTCTTGCATTTAGGTCCAAAATGTGAAGGAAGGAGCATAGGTACAGAATGGGAAATACTTGGCTGGGCAACAGTGCATGTGGAAATCATGTAGGGTCCTAGAAAATCACAAGCTTCATCCAAGCAAGCAGAGCATTGAAGCTACTGAAAAAGGTAATTTTGTGTTAGGATGTACAGTGAGCCCTCAGTATCAGCAGGCTTCCCATCCATGGATTTGAGCATCTGCAGATTTCATTATTGTTGTTAACACTGGCTAGCATTTGACTGATCTGTACTCATTGGAACTACATACTCTTACCGTAAAGGCCATCCCAACCCACCTTAAGAGCCAACAGCCAGGTCATGTGAAGGAGATCCATTGAGTTATTAATGGAAGGGGGGGTGCAAGGAGGAGGACATTTCCAAACCTTTCCCACCAGCGAGCAATGTTGAAACAATCAGAAAGAGTACACCTGTTGTAAGCCTTTGTCCCAGCCTGGTACGTTGGTGGAAGCAGGGTGGAAACAAACCACTTTTGCTTGATCCAATAGCTGGTTCCTAAGATGGGCTCCAGGGGGGCAGGAGACATTATTTACTTATGCAGGTATAACATCGGAAATTATCACACAAGGCTAAAAAGTGGAATTAAAGCAGAATACAGTCACTCCTCCCAATTTGTGGGCGATCCATTCCAGACCCCCCACGAATTGGGAAAATCAGAAATATTGGATCCCCATTGATTTCAATGAGGGTGCTCCTGCATGTGGCACAGCATGCACGCCTGAGGCGCACGCACCATTGTGTCCCTCACAGCTTGCCATCCACGAAGGAGTGAGGGACGCAAATGGCAAGACCACGAACAGCGTGGGACAAGTGTCGTCTATGGTCGAAACTTATCAGATGACGCTGGGGCTGAGCTGTAACTGGTCTATCCTCTATCCTCGACTGTTGCACCTTTTCACTGACAGACTTTCTCCATCGATTGCTGCCAATATCACTGCAGCATTAGATTTGTGCACACTAATGTCTGGGCTGCAGTCCCAGCATTGACCAATCAGGTGGTGTCACTTTCCTCCTCTCCCTCACTCCCTCCAGCCTGTTTTCTTTTTCAACAAAACTTTCTTTTCTTTTCTCCCCAACCCCACCTAAATCACATTGCCATAATGCCTGAATTGTGTATAATGCCTAAATTGTGTATAAAGGAGAGAGAAAAATAAAAATGAAAGGCATGCTGGTAAATCAATAGGGGAGATGGAAGGGTTAAAAAGCATGCTGGGAAAGACAGCTACAGATGAACAATGGATGCTGTCGTTATTTCAGACACATATGATAGTGATTGCTCCCAAGACTGTATGTTTGCGTTTCCTTTCATTAATGCAATCGTAACGAGAATGCAGACTCGTGATAATCTCCTGAAGTAAAATATTGGTGAAGAATTTTACCCTGCCCTATACTGTAAAATCTCTGGGCAACTTATGACAAAGTCAGTTGAACAATTTGAGACAGACAGACAGATAATAAAATTTAAAACAATAAAAAAATAAAACATTCTAAAAACATATGAAACAGCTATATAAAAAGGCTGTTAAAACAATATAAAGCCTGATATGTATAGACCAAGGGTAGGCAACCTTTCCCCTTTAAGGGCCGAAGGACTTCAGCTCCCAGAATCCCAGGAGCTATTGGCCAACATGGGACTATTGGCCAACATGGCTGAGGCTTCTGGGAGCTGAAGTCCCTTGGCCTTTAAAGGGGAAAGGTTGCCTACCCCTGGTATAGACATTGGGTGAAATCATTAGGCCCCAAAAACATTTATTAAAAGCCAATTTTTAACTTGGTGCCAACAGGAGACCAATGCTGGCACCAATCAGGTCTCCAAGGGTAGAGGATTCCATGGCCAGGGCACTACACCTAAAAAGTCCCTCTCTCCTGTCTTCAGATGGCACTATGTGGCTTCCACTGATGGGACACAGAGGAGGGACCCTCTGGTTGATCTCCATTCTTAGGCAGATATCTATGTGGGGATAGGTGCTTCTTCAAATACTGAGGTCCCAAATCATTTAGCACTTTAAATGTCATTACCAGCACCTTGAATTCATTCTGGAAATGTATCGGCAGCCAGGGCAATTCCTTTAGTGTTTTCACTCTTGCTCTGACAGATGATGCTCATTAATGTAATGGCACATAGACCAAAGAGCCTTTTGAACCTGATGCCAGCCCTGTGGAAACCCTAATGAATAAGTGTTTTTCAGTAGACCTTGTGCAGTTCCTGCCTGTGACATTTAAATTTGCCTTTAATCTTTCATTGTGACATCAAAGACCATTGTATGATAAGAGAAGTTTATTCTCCCATTCACTTAGCCCAGGCATGCATCTATCTTCTGCTCCAGAAAAAAAAAAAACTTTAAAATTCAAGATAAAAGCGCTGAAAAATGAGGCATAGGACATTTTGACATGCTAGAACCATTTCACAGATTATCCTATACACAATTCTATTATCACAATAAAGACAGCATCTGAAAGCAGCATACCTCTCTTGTATGTTGATGTTATTTACCAGAAAGACACGACAGGATGACATGGATCAATTGTGTTGACCCAAAATATGTTGCTGGCTAATGCATCGGACAAGATGATGCCAATGGTGTTCTTGGAAGTAAGAATGTAAGTTGCTCAAGATACTTAAAAGATGCAAGCTTTGCTATTCTGTAGTTTCCCTGTCAAAGGTCATATGCCAACTGTTCTAGGCTGCCTAGACACACCATCGAAAACCTAGGGTGGATTATCTATACTTAGTCCAGGAGATTCTAACAAACCTAGCCAGGATCAAGGAATGACATATTCTATTCCATACAAAATCTAAAGGGCATTGTAATCATAGCTTCCAATATCTTGCACTCTATCTATGGGCATCAGAGTTGCTTTGAGGATGCAGGACAGATTATATATCTCTCCTGGAATATAGAAAAAAAAATCTGAGGCAAACTCATGAATAGGGACTGCTACCACTTAGCATTTGCTGCCTGAAGCAGCTGCTTCACTCTGCCTAATGGTTGAGTCAGCCCTAGAATATATTGCAAGACTTCCTTTATACTCCTACAGTCTAAATACACCTGTTTTATTTATTTGATTAATCTGTTCATTATATTCACAACCACAAGTTTTAGTGATAGTGGCCAAGCCCACTAGTAATATATATTTAACTATTAAATATTATAATTATTTCACTAAAAATATTTTGCTTAAAAAAATTAAAACACCTTAATCAAGCTAGTCAGCAGGAAAATGAATCAGAGCTCAAGAACAATAAAAAGAGCTTAGTAGAACAACCCAAATGTGCTCCAAAGGAGGGACAGGTTCAATGCACACTGAGAATGCAGCAAAGAAGGAAGGAGTGAGGCAAACATGCCAAGAAGGACTTCCATAGCTTTGGTGCCATCAAAGAGAAGACCTTGTTCTGTGTGTATGCCTTCAGATGGTGGAGGCATACAGAACAGGGCCTTGTAGTCATGAGCTTGCTCTTCAGCAATGATTGGAGACATATCTATGGTTTAAGATGGCTATAGACAGCATAGTGACATTCTTATTACTGCAGCTGCTAATGATATATTAATGGGAAGGTGTATAAATGGCTTTCTATCCTGAATCTCAGATGGCTTCTTTGAGTTGCTGGCACTGTGAAATGTACCTTGAATGCAGATGGGGATCAGGGTCAAGGTGCTTTTAATGTCAATCATAATGCCACAGGACATTCTAATGGATGGAATCAGAATGTGCTAAAAGTCTGAATGGTAACAACCATTTAGTGCTGTTCAGAGTAACAGGAAAATAAAATTCTTTTTTGCTCTAAGAGAGAAAGACATAAAGGCCAAACACATTTGCACGTTTAAAATAGAGTTCTGCTTTCCCTTTTGCATTTTATGCAAATCGTGGACAATAAAATGATAATCCCCAAAATACATACAACATTATTAAAACACACAAAACCTATTATTAAAACACTTTGCTCACATTCTCCCATTGTGTCTGCGTTCTCTCTAAGGTTTTTCTGTTTTTGCTTTTTTGCTGTTATTAAATATGTATGATATAGTGCAGCACTTTTGCTGCCATATAGTGACAACCACGTGTAAAATGCTGACTAATCTGCCATAGCAGTGCAGGAACTTGCTGCTGTTGCAACCCAACCCCTTTCAGCCATTGCACATTACAAGCTTATAAGGCTGAAATAAGAAGAGTAAATGGAGGTCACAAATAAAAACTTGAAGCCCCATTTACTCTGTGGAGAGAAACCAATGGATTAACAAACAATAACAACTCTACAATGCCACACTCCTGAAAATTGTTGGTAGGAACATTGCAAGAATTGGCAAGTGCTCAGAAAATATCCTGGACCGGAGAAACAATTCTGAAATGTCATATCCAGGCACAGAGATAATGGTGCCTTTAATAGGCCAAAACAGGACTATTATGCAGCCTGAAAGGGTAGTGCACTCACAGCAATTTTCTTGCGAGCAAACATGAAAAAGAACAAATTAACTACACATTTTTCAATATTTTACAGAGGTAACTCCACAGCTAAGCAGAGCCAGCTGGCTGCTTCAGGTATCAATTGTTGGATGTCATAAAAGGGCAGCTTTCCTTGCTTGGGGGTGGCGGGAGTATAAATGAAATGATACAATACTATGCAAAACAAAGGGCACCAAACTCATAGCTACTCAATTTGTTATTGGGGTATTTTTACTGTCAGGGAGCAAAAGAGGTTCTTGTGGGATTTCCTGCCCCATCCACTTTCCTGATCTTAATAAAATGAGAGCCCAAAATAGAGCCAGTTAGTAGTAAAAGTAGTAAAATTTTATTCGGTCATTGACCAGCATAAACAAATAATAGTCCAAACATAATATACCATAGATAGATGTCGGACATCGCGATAAAACTTCTAATAAATATCTAGACATTAAAATCTATAACAATCTGCTCTTATCTTCCCTCAGTTGTCTGTAGATGTTTCATTTCCTTCCCACCATTAGAGGACGTGTTTTACAAACAATATAGCAAAATTTTGCAACTTTATATACAATGCTAGGTATCTGACTATTCAAAAGATAACAAACATAGAAGGTGTCCGAGCAACCAAAGAGTTTTCCTAGAAGAGGGATAATCAATTGCTGGCGAATATCTTTATAGTATTGACAGTACAGGAAGATATGTTCTAAAGTTTCAATAGCTCCTTCATCACAATGGCATAGCCGTGCTCCGAAGGGTATTTTCTTGAACCTTCCTTCCAAAACAGCCGTAGGGAGGGCATTAAATCGAGCTAAAGAAAAGGCTCTCCTAAATTTAGGTATTGTAATTTGAAATAGATAGGGAGCAGGTGAGCCAGTTAAAACTAGGCTCATAGAAAGTTACCATGTACTTAGCCATTTTTGTTGGCTGAATCTGCGCTGCAGAAACAATGCAATTTGACACAGCTTTAACTGCCCTGACTCAATGCTATAGAATTCTGGGATTTGTCATTTTGTGAGATATTTAGCCACCTCTGTCAAAGAGCTCTGATGCCACAACAAACTACAGATCCCAGAATGCCATAGGATGGAGCCATGGAAGTTAAAGTGGTATCAAGTGGCATTATTTCTGCAGTGCACATGTAGCCACTGTGGGCCTTATCACATGGGGTCTGAAGCAGAGCTAATCCAAAGGGCATCCACAGCTAATACATATTATTTCCCCGTGTTTATACACGACGCTGTCCCAGAACACGGAGCTAATCCGTATTGTTTCCCCGTGTTTATACACAACGCTGTCCCAGAACACGGAGCTAATCCGTATTGTTTCCTGTGTTTATACACGACACTGCCCCTGAACTCGGCAGAACACGGAGCTAATCCGTAAGGAATAGGGAGATTTTGACATTCGGTTTGTCGGGGAAGTACAAGGGAGCCTTCGCATTCAGTGTGCAATGGTAGGCGGGGAGAAAATCCCAGCGAGGGGAAGGGATTGCCTTGGCAAAAGGCAAACTGGATTGGAGAAAAGAAGGAGAGGAGGAAGGAAGAGGGAAGAGGGAGGCGATCTCTCTCGCATTTTCCCCCACCGACACGCCACTGTGGGCTGCCTTCACTTCTCCAGTCCTCCAGCCCTCCTCCCCCTCCTCGGTCTCCTTGGCTGCCTTTCCTCCCAACTCCTTCCTCCCATCCTTGCCATCCACATTCTGCAACGCCGGCTTTTGGGAGCCTTCGTATTAATTGCGCAATGGCCAAACAGGCGATATTCCATTCATTTTGCTATAGAACTGAATTTATCCCTACTTCGGTTATTTTTCATTTATACTTCGCTTCGTGGCCAGCGTTTGATAAGGTCCTGTGTGTCTTCAAGTCATTTCCAACTTAAGGCAACCCTAAGGTGAACCCATAATGGAGTTTTCTTGGCAAGATTTGTTCAGTGGAGGTTAGAAGAGTTCTTAGACTACATCACAGACTACAAGCAGCCTTAGGGATTTGGGGAATGGTAGTCCAAAAGGTAAGTTTTCCGATCATGTGCTGTACCATGAAGCTGTGGTCTCTCCCATACAGTCCATCCAGATGTTCTTTTTTCTGACTCAGTGAATATATAGCTGGCACTCATTGATTCCATGGGAGGATCCAGATGTCTATTTTTAGGGTACCATTTCTAGTATTCCATCATGTTTCAGCTTTATGTGGCATGTCATCACAAGGCAAAAGGTGGCATCAACAGTGCAAATATTTGTGCCACACTGATGTTTACATGTATAGTATCGTAGTGTTAGCATTATTACAAAAGGGTGTGGATTATGTATTTTATTATACATCATTAGTTTTCTGAATGAATTTGTTGTAAACTGAATAGATTTATTATACATATACATGTTGCTGTTGTTGTTGTTTGTTTCTGACTTATGGCAGCCTCCTATCATGGAGTGTTTGGGCACATTTCTTCAGAGGGGGTTTGCCATTGACATCTTTTGAGGCTGAGAGACTGTGACTAGCCCAAGGTCTCCTGGTGGGTTTACATGGCTGAGTCAGGATTCAAACCCTGGTTTCCAGGGTGACAGTCCATTGCTCAAACCACAACACTACACTTGCTCCCATATATTAATATTATATATTTATTTCTTGACTGTTGGCTCGTTGAATATCAGGAGCACGATGTGGAGCAAGGGTTGTAGTGGAAGAACTTCTCACAGTTCTTACATTATGTAAATTTGAAATAGATTACCTATAATAAGTTCGTAAATTGATTATGTGAATGTCTGGTTCCAGCTGATGCAGAAAAGAAGCATTTGTCATGCAAATAAACCTTCTAGTTGATGTATATTTTATAATGAATTGAAACAAAGTGACCACTTGATATGTAAAAGTCTCTAACAGAGTTTCATATGATGCTTTTAAAAAGAACTGATCTCTAGTGACACACTGAAGCCATCTGCGACTGAGCTGTGGTAGGTTGGTGCTTGGGGACCCTGAGCATCATCCTACTGCTGCTCAGTGACTTCAGCATTATTCTTCTTTAAAGTAACTTTCCCACTGTTGTGTGTCCTATCCACAAACAATACAGAAATGTACTGAGAAGGGTGAGTTGAATGTCTTAAGAATTTTCAGGGCTTTAAATGTGAAGCTGTCTGCTTATGAAGAAAATGGAGAGGCTGGGTCATTTCAGACTTCTACTGAACTGTGCATTCTATAGGAGACAATTCAGTACGTATTCATCTATATAGCAAATACATGTCCTAGCCTTAACTTTGTTCTCTTGCAGATAAAAGGCCCAGGTGCAGCGCTTGCTGAGAAGTCACATGTCTTCTCAGATTGCACATGTCAATTCAGAGCATGGAGGAAATGAATGTTTTGTGAGGCAATCGTTACAGTGCCCTTGCCTGCCTAATGGTGCCACCAATTGTGCTTGAATCCCAGATTCTCTTTTGCCTCTGTTTCAGCATGTTTAATGAACACACCATAATAGGTGCTGGCTTCCTCCCTCTGCCAGAGCAGCAGCAAAGGCTGAAAGCTGAGGAAATCAGGCAGAGCAAAAGGAATGATCACCTCATGGTGCTGAAGAGGAGGAAAGCACTCCCAAGTCCTTTATCTTGTTTGTGCTCACAAGAGCTCAGTGCCATAATTTGTCTCAGGTACCCCAATGTCTCACGTTAATACTGAATTTATCACAATCTTAATTATTATTTTTTTAATTTTTGCATATCTGCAGGCATGGGGAAAGGGAAGAAGGATCATGCATACCCACATAATCCCCCACCCTCCAGTTTAATTAAGTGTTATCTTATCTTTACTTCAAAGTAAAAATTATTAGAATTCAAAATGGGAGATACAGAAATGTAGACTGAGGAGGAGAAATAACTCCTTGCTACAGTCTCATACTAAAGCAGGGGGGGGATGGCAAGTATGAACTTTGACATTTGTAAATATTTTCCAAACTGGGTTTGAATTGAGCCAGGTTTGTAGTACCGAGAGAAATGGACTCCCGGACACTATAATTCTCACAGTATTTCAGAAGACCTGCTGAACCAACTGTGAAACAGGAAAATGTCCACATAGTCGGAAACTGATGCTTGAAGCAGAGATGAACAACTATATTTCTCCTCAGGAGTTGAGACAGAGAAAGATTCCAGCTATCTTAAGCTCTTTAAGCCAAGGTTTATTAAGTGACTCTATTATGCATAATTTACAGCGGGAGAGTATTAAGCAAAATGTACATTAATATTCACACATTTCATCAGTTCTCAGGATTACACAGTTTCTCCACTTTGTCACAGAAGTGGCATTTATCTCCTTTGCCATGTAGTGTGGTGCCACCATGTGGATAGGCTGAAGCAGTACAAGAGTGGATCTGAAACTGTAGAAATGTCTTTTCGCATGAATTTTGTTGTTGTTAACTGCCTTTGTGTTGATCTCAATCCATGACGACCCTATGAATGAGACATCTCCAGGCCCCCTTGTCCTCTACTGCTCTGCCAGCTCCTGCAAACTCATATTTGTGGTCTCTTTAATAAGTCCATCGATCTAGCATGTGACCTTCCTCTCTTTCTATTTCCCTCCACCTTTCCTAACATTATTGTCTTTTCCAATGATTCATGCCTTCTCATGATGTGTCCAAAGTACAACAGTCTAAGTCTTGTCATCTTGACTTCTAGGGATATCTCTGGCTTGATCTGCTCTACGACCCATTTGTTTGTCCTTTTGGCAGTCCATAGGGTCCTCAGCACTCTTCTCCAGCACATCTCAAATGAGTTGATTTTTCTCCTATTTCCTTCTAAACTGTCCAGCTCTCACGTCCATACATGGTAATAGGGAATACCATGGCTTGTATGATTCTGACTTTAGAGCTGAGTTGTATGTCTGCATTTTAGGATTTTTGTAGTTCTTTTATAGCCGCCCTACCCATTCTTAATCTTCTTCTGATTTCCTGGCTGCAGTCTCCATTCCAATCAATGTTTGATCTCAGATATGAAAACTCTTTTACTATTTCTGTTTCCTTATTGTCTAGTTTGAATGTATGTATTTTCTCTTTGGTCATTATTTTTGTTTTCTTAATGTTCAGCATTAAGCCTGCCTTTGCACTTTCTTCTTTGATCTTCCTTAGTCGTTGTTCCAGGTCTGTGAGGTTTTCTGCTAGTATTATGGTGTCATCTGCATATCTTAGATTGTTGATATTCCTTCCTCCTATTTTCACTCCTCCTTCTTCTGTATCCAAGCCTGCTTTTCTTATAATATGTTCTGCATATGAGTTGAACAGATGGGGCAAAAGTAAGCAAACTTGTCTGACTCCTTTGCCACTTGGGAACCATTCTGTTTCTCCATGTTCTGGTTTGACAGTAACCTCTTGTCCTGAGTACAGATTCCTCATCAGAACTATCAGATGTATTGGCACTCCCACGTCTTTAAGGGTGTTCCATAGCTCTTCATTATCTGCAGTCAAAGGCTTTGCTATAGTCTATAAAGCACATGCTGGTTTTCTTTTGGAACTCCCTGCTCCATTAGCCATTGTATATTTGCAATGTGATCCCTGGTGCCTCTTCCTTTCCTGAACCATGTTTAATAACAATTCAGAGAAGGAAATTGCTGAACTTATTCCACACTTCTACACCTGTAGTGGATGATCTATCAGGAGCAAAGCTCCTGATAAATATGTTGCCTGCTAATAAGGTCATATAATTTCATCCTTAGACTACATCCACACTGCAGAAATAAACATGCTTGACATCACTTTAACTGCCAAGGCTCAATGTTATGGAATTCTAGGAATTATACTTTGTTGTGGCACCAGAGCTCTCTGACAGAGCCAGGTAAATATCTCAAAAAATGACAAATCCCAGAATTCCATAGTATTGAGCCATGGCAGGTAAAGTGTGTCAAACTGAATTATTTCTGCAGCGGGGATACAGCCTTTAATATGATTAATAAAAGGAGTCAAATAGAATTTATATTTTTCTGCTCTGATGCGGTCTTCTTTCTCTGCTATATAGTGTGCTGTACCAAATGTATTGCGGGCGGGGGGAATAATAGTGACCAGGAAATGTGCCTTTTAATACCAGAATAGACAAAGCCTAACATTTCAACAGCCACTCTTGCTTTCTGGTTCACAATGTATAACGCCATACTCTCCAACATTTTACAGGTGAAAACTGGCACATGTGACGTGTAGTTAACCAACATTGGAGAATGGTCAAGATGGGAAAAATTATTAATAAAGAGGAACATACAAACTAGAAGAGGCTGCAGCAGATTGCTTTCACTTAAGCCTACTGGGAAGGGCAAGACTTTGCCTTTTTTTCTCCTCTCCTCCTATTGAGTTAATTAAGCAAACTACTTTTGCACACTGCACTCAATTTGCACTAATGGAAGTTAGCTAAGGATGAAGGCAGAAATCCTGGCTTGCTGGCCATGGATCAGCAACAGCCACTAGTACTCTATTGGGATGCAAGCCCAGATCAGATGAGATTAGTTCACAGAATATTGTCTTCAAGGAGAGCTCCAGGATCTCTTTCACCTGATTTTCTCTTGTTCTCCCTTCCTTCTATGGGGTCATTCACACATGTGAATAATCTCATACACACATTATGGAACTGCATCTATACGAATCTCTGCAAGTTTGGTTCTCACACGTGTCAGCACTTGAATAAAGAAGGAGTTGGTGATGTGAATGTATTTGAATCATGCTCAAGGCAAGCAGGGTTTTATCCCAGTTTATTCTGGGTCTATTCACATTGGTTATTCACACAGCCGAAAATCCGAATCTTTTAGAAAAACTTTACAAAAAAACCTGACAGATTAAGTGTGTGTGGGGGGGGGGGTTGGCACTGCCGCCCCCCCCAAAAAAAAACACTTAATCAAATTCATTTGGAATGCATGTGAACAACCCAGATTCTACCTGGATTATTTTCACCATCTGAATAACCCCTAAGAGTAAACCAGCATCCCACAGCCACTAAAAGTGTTCAGTGCTAAATGGACTGTTCAGTTCCAGAGTGAGGGACTATTACTCCTTTAGGAATGGTATTTCAAAGCAGTCTTGAAAAGCAAAGCAGCCAACCCACAACTGTATGAAATATGTGCATGGCCACTGAATTTAGGGTCTTGTTTTAGGAACCATTTCTTTGTTTGTTAGTGCAATTATTTTTGCAAATTATTGTTTGCAAAAAAATTTTTTGCAAATTATTGTTTGCAATTTGGACCCCATTCCTTTGTGACATTTTGTAGCACAGAAGTAGCTGTCATAATCACACAAGCATCATTCCACATCAGTGCTCTGCACCTTAAATGCTGCTGCTGCTGCTGCTGCAATAGCCTTTCTTCTCTGAATGATTGGGCGACTCTAATCAGTGCCATTGCATACTGCAGAAAGCAGAGGGAAAGCCTTTGAAGGCAGTCTGCTTTATCTACATTTCCAGGTTTCTGGCTGAGGCCTTGTGCCAATTTTGATAAGAACACAGACGTTGTTTGCTGTTGGCAAAAAAGTTACATGTGACTGGCTCCCATCTCTTTTGCTGGTCCTTGTGACTACACATCTAAAATAACTCTGAAGCAAATGCTCAG
Organism: Phrynosoma blainvillii; assembly: GCA_026167975.1. NCBI lineage: Eukaryota > Metazoa > Chordata > Lepidosauria > Squamata > Phrynosomatidae > Phrynosoma > Phrynosoma blainvillii. Next base: position 323,978,968 of record JANUYF010000002.1, on the reverse strand, counting down.
AGTCTCAAAGCATCCCTTTAGTGTACGGTCCCCATTGTACATGACTAGAATTCATCAAATTGCACCAACACTGCATCTTTTCCAGCTGGTCGTCTAGAAATCCATTCTAGTTTGTGAGCTGTCTTGTACTATAGCTTTTGGTATTCTTGAAGGATTGACAACAGCCATTTCCTTTCAAATAAGCCTGTTTTCAATTTAGCAGCATTCAGCAACCTACAGATTGGAGTCTGGGAGGGACTCTTAAGAATATCAGTTTCAGATGACGGATGTTTTGCAGGTGGTTTTCGCAGAGAACCATGAAATGCAGCTGCCATGAAACATTTGATGAGGCATAAGTAGAACAACATCAAAAGTACACTTTTGTTTGAGCAAGCACATGAAAGCACAGAACTAGCTGACAGTGTCACATCATTGAATTCATTTTCATTTGCAGGCACAAAATCTAGAGGAGGCAAGTTTGCAGTTTTCATAGACAGAAGCTCAGGAGGCATAAGAATCTGTGTTTCAGTATATGTTGTGTGTTGTGACTATCACACGGATTGTTGTGGTCCCACTGATTTCACTAGGTCACTACACTACACATTCCTAGCTCTGCATCCAGTTCATACATGAATTATTTTATTAGATTAACAATAATCTGCATAATAAAGTGAAAATTATTAAATTTATATGTGGCCATTGATTGGTAAGGATATTTTAATATTTTTTTTAAATTTTAAAAAATCAATTAGCATTATTAAAAACAGCAAAAAAGCACCACCTCCCACATAATCTCACAAAGTAATAAATTAAATCAGGGATAGGCAACCTTTCCCCTCTAAGGGCCGAGGGACTTCAGCTCCCAGAATCCCAGGAGCTATTGGCTAACATGGGACTATTGGCCAACATGGCTGAGGTTTCTGGGAGCTGAAGTCCCTTGGCCCTTAAAGGGGAAAGGTTGCCTACCCCTGAATTAAATCAATGTAAAATGTTAAAAATCAGAACAAAAACATTTTTGATATTTTACAATTAAAGTAATTAATTGTAAAATTATTGTTAAAAGTGTTAAATTAGGAATGAATTAATTTTTAACTAATTATTTCCAAGCTCTACCTAGTGGAAAGACAATAGGCAGGGAAGTCAATCTAGGCTCACTCTGTAGGGCGTCCCAATGCCAAGAAATAGCCACTTAGTGAACCCTCTCTTCTGTCACCACCAAATGTGCCAGTGAGTTGAACTGGACTGAATTAAGGACCTCCCCAGGAAATCTCACAACCTTGCCAGACTCAAAATATCCACTCACTGATAGATATTCTCCAACATTTCAGAGATGAAAACCATGAGACATATGGCTGAGTAAAATCAGAATATGGTTAAGATTACAAAAATTATTGATGAGGAAGAATATACAAGCTACAGCAGTTTGCTTTTGCCTGAGCCTACTGGGGATAGGGATGCAGCGACTCAAGTGGTTAAGATGTTGACTGTTGATTGCAAGATCGGCAGGCTGGCAGTTTAAGGCCCAGTGCTGCATGATTGGGTGAGCTCCTGTCACTAGTCTCAGCTTCTCCCAACCTAGCTGTGCGAAAGCATGCAAATGCAAGTAGATAAATTGGTACCACTTTGGTGGGAAGGTAACAGTGTTCTGTGCAATCATGCTGGCCACATGATCAAAGAGTAGTCTCTGACAATGCTGGCTCTTCAGCTTAGTAACAGAGATGTGCACCGCCCCCTATGGTTGGACATGACTTGACAACCTTGTTAATGGGGAATACCTTTACTTTTTTTTACTGGGGAGAATAAGATTCCACCCCATCTGTCCTTCCCACCTCCAAGTTAAATGAGTGCATACTACATATGCACAGTGAACTAACTTTACAGCAATTGAAATAAACTGTGCATAAAAGGAGAAAGTGGGAGGTGGAGAGAGAAACGGAGACAATTGAATAATAATAATAATAATAATAATTTATTTATATTTTCCACCTCTCCCTGCAGATCAAAGCAGGATTACATCAATAAAATATATAAAGATATACAAAATTGCAATCAATAAAATACAACTTGTTAAAAATACAATAAAAATTCAATAAAATAGCCAATCGTCATCAACATCCGAAAGCCATACGATCAAATTAAAGTAATGCTTATTTGACTTAAAGGACCACTAAAGAAGATCAGGTGGGTAGGCCTGCCAGAAGAGCTCCGTCTTAAGGGACTTCTTAAAGGCATCTAATGTAGTAGTAAGGGGATCTCTTCTGGTAGGCTGTTCCACAACTTGGGGACTACTCAGTCTAGTTTTATGATGTTCTAATAAGTTCTTCCCAGATGTTCTGAGAGTGCAGGGTGAATTATGTGGGGAGAGGTGTTCCTTCAAGTAACTCGGACCCATGCTATATAGGGCTTTAAAGGTAATAACCAACACTTTGTATTGCTCCCGGAAGCTAATCGGCAGCCAGTGGAGTGATTTTAATACAGGTGTTATATGGTCAGACCTAGGTGTTCCAGTGATCAATCTGGCTGCCGCATTTTGAACCAGTTGAAGCTTCCGAACTTGGTACAGAGGTAGCCCCATGTACAGCGCATTGCAGAAATCTAAACAAGAGATTACCAGGGCAAGTACTACTGCTTCGAGGTCCTTCCAGTCCAGGTAGGGACGCAGTTGGCAAATCAACTGAAGTTGATTCCAAGCACTCCTGGCCATCGCATCCACTTGTGACGACAACTGTAGGGATGAGTCCAGGAGTACTCCCAAACTGCGAACTTTGTCCTTTAGGGGAAGTGTGATCCCCCCAGGACCGGTTGAGAAATCTCCCTGCCCGGGCTAGGGGTACCTGTCACGAGCACCTCCGTTTTCTCTGGATTCAGCCTGAGTTTGTTTTCCCTCATCCAGCCCATTACCGACCCAAGGCAGGCATCCAGAGAAGCGATGCCATTCTTAGTCACTGCAGCAGTCAGAGACATAGAGAAATACAATTGGGTGTCATCAGCGTACTGGTAACACCGCATCTCATGTCTCCGTATGATCTACCCAGCGGCTTCATGTAAATGTTAAAGAGCATGGGGGATAGAATGGCACCCTGTGGGACGCCAGATGTCAACTCTCTTTTAGAAGAGTAACTATCCCTCAGCATCTCCATCTGGAATCTGCCTGAGAGGTAGGACTGGAGCCCCTGAAGTGCAGTGCCCCCAATACCTAACTCCCTCAGGCGTTCCAGAAGGATACCATGGTCTATGGTATTGAATGCCGCTGAGATGTCCAAGATCATCAACAGGATCACGCTTCCCCTGTTGATGCCCAGATGAAGATCATTAACTAAGGCGACCATGGCAGTCTCAACTCCGTATCCTGCCCTGAATCTGGTTTGAAATGGGTCCAGATAATCCGCTTCTTCCAAGACAGCCTGCAGCTGGAAGGCAAGTGCCCTCTCAATCACTTTGCTCAAGAATGGTAAAAGGGAGACCGGCCTATAGTTATTTTCCACCAGAGGGTCTAGGGAGGGTTTTTTCTTTCAAGCAGTTTTACGACTGCTAGTTTTAAATTAGATGGAAATTTTCCCTCCTTAAAGAATGCATTAATTATTAGTTGTAATAATGTTTTTACTGCATTGTCTCCCTGGGCGGTCAACCATGATGGGCAAGGATCAAGAGGGCATGTTGTCCTCCTTACACTTCCAAGAGGCTTGTCCACTTCATTGGTATTAACAAACTCAAAATGATCCAGTTTAACACAGTCCACAGAGTCCCTGGACATCTCTCTTACTGATTCTGTTATAATGCCCACGTCCAGATCGACCCTTATCTGAGAGATTTTATCTACAAAAAAAGTCATTAAAAACATCACAGCAGGCTTTAGTTGGTTCCAATAGTGGGTTCAGGGTGGGAGGCAATTGAGTTAATTCTTTAACCACCCTGAACAGCTCTGCTGGACTTGACTTTGCAGATGCAATACGTGCAGCATAGAAGGAATTTGCTGCATCTATTGCCACTCCATAAGAATACAACATGTTTCTATGGTGTGTCTTGTCAGATAAATGTTGATGTTTCGTCATCAGCGCTGTAGTCGTTGCACAGCCCACCACATTTGATGAAGATTACCCATTTACCATGTTTTTTTATTTGAAGCCAGTTGGAAAGGATGCTCAGGAGCGATAATGTCTATAGCCCTGGTAAGATTGTTATTCCAGGTATCAACCAAGGCTTCGACAGAATCGCTGTCGTTCCCAACCATAAAACCCTCCAAGGCTTCTTGGAACCTTTTGGGTTCCATCAGCCATCGACTGTGGACCATTTTAATGGGTCCTCCACCCCCTAGGGGGATATGGGTAGTAGCCTTCAATCCCACTTTGACCAGAAAATGATCCGTCCATGACAGGGCAGAAGTCTGAATTACCTCTGCCCACAGATATTCCTGATCCATACTAAAGACCACATTGAGTGTATTACCAGCACAATGTGTTGGACCTGAGACCAATTGGGACAGGCTGTCATGGAAGTCATGAACTCCCAAGTTGCACCTTTCAGATCTAATGAGCCAGATGTTGAGGTCCCCCAGGATAAGAAGCCTGGGAGACTCCAACACCAGCTTCAAGACCAGCAGTGTTAGCTAGGCCAGGGAGTCTGTTAAGCAATGGGGTGGATGGTAAACCAACAGAATCCCCAAACTGTCCATAGCCTTCAGGGTTAAGTAAATACACTCGATGTAATTCATTTTCCGGATAGGTCTCCTGATCTAAGTGACAGTACTCTTATGGACCAAGGCAACTCCCCACCCACCCACCCACTTTCCCTAACCTGCTCTTTAACAGTATATGCAGCTGGGAGAGCCTTAACCCAGGCTACACTATCCTCCCCCAGCCAGGTTTCTTTAAAACAAGCCAGGTCAGCGTTCTCTTCTTCTAACAAATCATAGATAATATGAGATTTGTTCCTCACCAACCTGGCATTGCAAAGGAGCAAGGTGAGGGTCTGTAGTACAGTTGGGATGTAGTACAGTTGCGCAACTGTCTCAGCATCCAATGCTCAGGGCTCGACTGGTGGACAGACTTTTTGGAAGGTGCCGCTCCCACTGGCACCTACCCTTCTCTCCTCCTGGTGCTGGCGATGGCAGGCATGAGCGTGGCTAGTCCAGCATCCAAAGCTGAACTTTGTTGGCTCTGTCCAGTGGCTGGTAAAATTGGGTGGGCACTGCTTCTCTGGAGAATTTGGGTGAGCTAAGAATCCACTGCCTGGCTGCTCCAACTACCTCCAGAGGGTTGGGCAGCGCCAACTGCCTCCGAAGGGTTGGGGCGGGTTAGGAAGCCTCCACCCAGCCGCCAGTGAGTTGGGTGGTTCCGACTGCCTCCGAAGGGTTGGGGCGGGTTAGGAAGCCTCCGCCCAGCCGCCAGTGAGTTGGGTGGCTCCGACTTCCTCCGAAGGGTTGGGACGGGTTAGCAAGCCTCCACCCAGCCACTGGTGAGTTGGGCTGAAACAGCTGAAAAAGTGGGACTGCAGATGATTAATTGGGACAGTTGGAGGATATGCTGCTGATCACTACTGCCCCATTGACTCTTAAAATTCAGACCTGTCTATGAATCACAGTGGAATTAACAGCAGTTCTTCAGCAGCAGAACCTCAGCAGAGAATTACATCTCATGTCTGAATTACTGAACCAATTCAAATATGGGGAAATGACATTAAAATATGCTTTAATCACAGATAGTGCACCATGGGATTGTACCTTATATTTTTGTTCCCATAATTAAACAGCAATCAGAAAATCAACTAAAGCTTTACTCCCCCTCCTCTTCAATACAGCCTTAAACTGAAAATCTGACTAGACACACTTCAGGAATATTTTGCCCACACCTAAACATGCAACTGGAGAGGGACTGTAACTCTGCAGCAATGCACAGTAAAGGATTTACTCACACATAGGTCCGGTTTTGGACAGGACACAGAAGGCTATCCACTCCATGCAAAAGCACAGCCTGGCAATTATCAAACCCTAGGAGGGACATATTGGAGATGGGAGGGAAAGAGGCAATTCAGACCATGAAAATCCAGCTCCTCTGAGCCCCCAGGAAAAGGCAAACAATAGCACACTCCATTTGGGAGTATGTCCTCATTTCTTGCCCTGCCCATGGCCACGCTGAGATCAGCTACTTCTGCATGGTCTCAATTGGCTCTTAGCCGTTGTGTGCAAAAGATCCAGCCCTTGCCATGTTCTGAGAGGACTCAGAAAATACTTGCCAGCAAACCTGTAGAACTGTTGCCAGTCACCGTAAGCAATACATGGTAGACAGGCCAGTGGTCTGAGTGAGTGTACAGTAGTTTTCTGTGATTCATTAAGATCAATGAGTGCTTTTAGCAGATTTTAAACCCGGTTGGATAGAAGCCAAGCTTATTTGACCATGACATTCATTTTAGCCTTCACCATTTCTTGTCAAGGCTTTTATTTCCAAGAGTTTGCATCCAATATTTCTGTTGAAGCCTCTGAGGTGGTTGATAGAAAGTGTTCTGTTATTTTTCTTCCTACAAACAGAATTTTCTGAAGCCGTCTCTGGCTGGTGTCTTCAACTGAAGCTTATGAAATGATAAACCAGAAGTAAAACCTTGAAAATGTATAACCAGGGCTCAAATGGCCACATCCAGGCCTGATTCTGATTCTTTTGATCACTGGCTGCAGTTGTTGTTGTGTGTATCCAAGTTGTTTCCATCCTATGGTGACCCAAAGATGAACTATCACAGGCTTTTCTTGGCAAGATTTATTCAGGAAGTGTTTGCTTTTGCCTTTGCCTGAGGCTGAAGGGGTGTGATTCCCACCCCCAGATCATTCAGTGGAGGTTTCTATGGCTGTGTGGAGAGTCAAACTATGGTCTCCCTAGTCCAGCAGTCAAACTGGCTATCTCCTTATCTGCTACAACACATATAAGGACATTGCTATCATTTGTTACTTTATCAGATTAAGAGCACAGCTTGAGATGTTTCACCAGTGACTCATGTGATGTTGTGCTGAATATCATCCAAGGTTACACCACACTGGGATGGTGTAGGTATAAATTTAGTTTTGCTTTGAGTAGATCCATTAAAATCAATGAAACAAATTAAACACCATCAGGGCTGCATCTACATCATAAAATTAATGCAGTTTGATGCTGCTTTAACTGCCGTGGCTCAAGTCAATTCACCACTCAAATGCTGTGGAATTCTAGGACTTGTAGTTTTACAAGATATTTAGCATTCTTTGTCAGAAAGCTCTAGTGCCACAACAAATGACAAATCCCAGGATGCTATATAGTGGAGCTATGACAGCTAAAGGGATGTCAAACTGCAGTCTGGTAGCAGCCCAAGTCTCATTATTTTCAACACATTCAACTAAAGCAGGACTAAATCTGGATCAAAATCAATGGATCAAGAAAAATAAATCTTGTAATGTGGCAAATAGTACCTATGCTTACAGTATCATTATGCCTAGAAATCAGCATAATATATTTGAAGGAGCATAATAAAAATGAAACCATCTAATGATACCAAGATGCAGGTCAGTATACTTCACAATTAATTTAAGAATGCAAGCAACCTTTACAGCAACCCAGTTAGATAGGCCGCTATCATCTTACACACACAAACACACACACATACACACACACATCTATCTATCTCTGAGGCTGAGAATTTTTTTTAAAAAAAAGTCTATGGCTACCTAGGCTGCTGCCATGCTGCAGAAATAAAGCCATTTGATACCACTTTAACTTCTATGGCTCAATGCTATGGAATTCTGGAAAATGTAGTTTGTTGTGGCACCAGAGCACTCTGGCAGGGAAGGCTAAATATCTCACCAAACTACAAATCCCATAATTCCATAGCACTGAGCCATGACAATTAAAGTGCCATCAAAGTGGCTCTACAGACTTTCCAGATTGTACTTTTAGAGCCAAACTGAGCTCCTCAGATGAAAGATGTAGAAAATATGGTAGAACTGATAGCAATTTTAAAATTATCCTGCTTGCTGCATTATTATAAGGACTCCCTGTTCATGACTGCTGAGGACCAAGCTAGTTGTTGCATGGAGTTCCATGGAAGATGATGGGGAAGAGACAGACCATGGCTGTGATGCAGTGCAAGAGATTTGACCCTTTGATCCCATGCTTCTTCTTTATATTAACTACTCAACCCAAGTATCTATTACCCATAGAAGTAGAAATTTACAGATATCATGTGTATGTCCACTGCTTTCTCCTTCCACAGATAATACCAGTGTTCGGAGAGGTCAGGTGGGGCTGTATTGATGCAGAAGAGGCGATGGGCATCACTTCACTTCACTTCACGTTCCCCCTTCCCTAACAGCTGCTTTAAAGAAAGACAAGCCCACAGCAAGAACAGGGAGTATTAAGCATAGGACTCCCAAATAGTGTCTAGTTTGGCCTTTAGCCAGTATAAAGATTCTTCTGTATAATAATAGGGAAACCAGAATTGCAAATAGAGAAACCTGGATTGCAGTATTACGGCTATCATATTTCACATTTAGACCACACACTTCAGGGTAAAACATTCTGAACTCACCCATCTAACCTTGCTTCTCCTTCTCCTTGCAAGAAGTGGCTTAAAATGAGAGTGTGTAACTGGCCCAAGGAGCTTCATGGCTTGAGCAGGGAAAGATGTCAGAGAGTTCTAGCAGCAGATATAATGCAAATGTTTTTAAACAGAAAATGATAAGACCAGTAATGGGTTTGCCAGGATAATTATTTTGTAATACTTTATGAGAAACAAGAAATGTGATTTTCCACAAATGGAAATGAAATCTACTGTTCAATATATAATTTAGCAACTTAGGAGCTCATGTTTGTTTTTAATTTTGATACTGATCAGCTACCACACAGAATATATTCAGTACATCTGACCATCATTCCCTCTTTTTAAAACAGGAGTGACCATACCAGAAGTGCTCCAAGCATCTTATATCAGCACAGTATTGTTTTACTTTAATAGGAAAAAGAAGTACTAGCGAATCATCTAATATGGTGATATTAAGCATAAGAATTCTGACACTAAGAGAACAGCTTCTGTAGCCTCAAGTAACACTCATGAACTTTTGGGACTAGTACAGTGACTGACAATGAAAGAGCATCAACCAGGATAGTCCCCAAGTACCTTTTTCCTTGCAACCTGTGATGTTCATTAACTCTGAAAAATGGCTATCATTAGGCAAGCTTGATGGCAGTTCCCAAATGTCAGTGTCAGAGAAGCAGAAGAGGAAGGACATTTCCCTAAGAACATTATAAATGTTCATTAAAGCTATTGGCACAGAGCTTCATGATAGACCTAATCATTCTCCTTCAGCTCTCTAATCCAAAACCACAAACCTTTTCTCAAAACCTGCAGTTCACTTAATGCTTCCTGCCCAGTGCTCCTCTTAGTTTCTGCCTGCTTACCACCACTAGCATTAGGACAAGGGGGTCTTAACACAAGGTCCCGGGATGCGAGTGAAGTAGAGGGAGTTTGTGAACCAGATGCAAATGGAAGGGTTCCCACCACCACCACCACCTTTTCAGTTTCTTTCCTTTTACTTTGTCATAGTGAATTTTAAGGTAAAAGTACTCTTTAAAGAGTACACAAGTAAAGTAAAGTAAAGTAAAATTATAGACAACTTTTCTGCCTTTAACGGCTACCCCACTGCAATACAAATGGCACAGAGAAATTTATATTTGTTGGAAAAAAATGGTTATTGGTATTGGTATATCTATCTATCTATACTTAACTATATATAAGATGTTAACTGCCCTCAAGTCAATCTCAACTGGAGAAATTGCATCCACGTCTCCCACCTGGAGATGATTCAGGGCCAGGACCTGAGGTCTGATAATTTTATGCTAAGACAGTCTTGTCACATCACTGGATAGCTGCTAGTGTAATAAATGATTTGTTCCATTATAACTGTATTCACAAGGGACATACAATTATACTTTTACTAGGGCAACTCACTTTATGAGTTTTCAGTTCTCCTTTCATTTGCTTTACCTTCCCCTTCCTGTCATTCTTGACCATTGGCTATGCTGGCTGAGACTGTGAGGATCATAACCCAAGACACTGGGGTACCAGTTTGGAAAAGGCAGCTCCACATGTTCCTGTATTTCCAGAACAAGCTGCATCAGTTGTTATAATGGTACAAATATACTCCAGGACAATGCCCTTTTCCTTGGGATCAAATAGCCCACTGAGCAATCAAGTAATTGTGTTGATCACCATTTCCCCTCTATTCTTACCTTCCAATATATTCCCTCCAAAACATGAAGGAGCTGTTCTACTTAACAGACATAACATATGCAAATACCCTGCTAAGTATTAGCATCTTTAGCTAAGGTAAATGCATTAGTAAGAACATGCTGACACTGTTACAATTAATGACCCAGTGCATTAGTATTTGATATTAGCATAATGATATTAATTGCAATATTAGGTAAGCAAAAGAACAATCAGTTCACTGTCCCTGAAAATCCTGAAGCAGCAATTTATCCATAATATTAAGGGTGCAGTGACAGCTATGGCTTAAGTAACTAAAAACTTTCAAGTTATTAGGGAGGCAGGATAATTAAATAGCAGGCTACTGTTCCAGTCACTCACAGCTCTTTTACACTGCAGAAATAAACCAGTTTGACACCACTTTAACTGCCATGGCTCACTCTTCTTACACTGTGAAATCCTGGGATTTGTAGTTAGGTGAGGTATTCAGCCTGGTCTGTCAGAGAAGTCTGGTGCCTCACCAAACTTCAAATCCCAGGCTTCTGTAGGATAGAGTCATGACAGTTAAAGTGGTGTCAAACTGGTTTATTTCTGCAGTGTGGGTGTATCCTATGTGTCTGCTTTCTTGTGCCATCCTTTGCTTATTTTCATGTTATGTATATACTGTTATGTTTTGTAAACAAGGTTTCGTGGAATTTGCTACAAGGGTTGCTCAACATGAAATACATAGATATATATATTGGCTGCTAGTTTCAGTTCTCCAACTGACATTTGTGTAGACCATGCACCATGCACTTTGAAAAGCCAAAGGACAGAACCTTGCTGGAAGCTTTCGCATTATCTTGTTGCCCATTAATCTGTTCAATTTTTTCCAACAGAGAGTTAAAGCCAGGTTTCAGATTGCATTATTATTCCATTGGGTACTTGGCCTGAAGTTTCCTTCTTCCTTCTTGGAGTACTTCTGGAGGCTTGGAAGAAGGACATTGTACATTAATAGCCACTTGTGTAGACATTTAACAATACAAATGACCATTTGAATGTAAAAGCCATCTGTCATCAGGTCTCCCACTAACTGCACACACGTAGTTTCCTATCATACCTTTGGACCTTAATTTGTCCATACTACCAGACATCTAAATCAATATTCAGGTTGACATTTATCAAAATTTGCTCATGGGAACCATAACTAATCACATCTCCACCTGGATTTCCTTGTTATTTAAGTTGCATACTAATTAATTAATTCTTAAGAATGAAACTTCAAACAAATTTATGAGATGGCACCAGAGCCTTGCTCCACCAGGGTTTTATATGTCATTCTACATCTAATTGTTACTATTTCTTCCATTAAATAAGTAGGTTTTGTAACAGGCCCATTTGCTACCTACCTTGATACCTTCCCTCATCAACTTGTGTAGATATATGACGGAATAAACACTTTGCTTTTTAAATAACTATACAATATGCTATTCCAATTCAATTTTATTATCCTGTCACAGATATTCATACTTAATATACAGATTCTCTGAAAATTAGATTCACACACTAAATATAATATTTAAAATATACACTGAGACAGTATCTTAGATAAAATGCTATTTAAAGAAGTGGATCCTATTTGCAAGCATGTTTAGGATTACAAACCTAATGCTTTTTTAAAAAAATAAATAAATCTGTCCACAACATTTTTGTGTTATTTTGTCATGTACGAGAGCCCACATGATGTAGTGATTTGAGTATTTGACTATAACTCTGGAGACCAGGGTTTGAATCCCAGCTCAGTCATGGAAGCACACTGAGTGACCCTGAGTGAGTTACACTCTCTTGGCCTCAGGGGAAGGCAGTGGCAAACCTCCTCTGAATAAACCTTGCCAAGACAAACATGTGAAAGGGTCACCTTAGGGTTGCCATTGGTCGGAAATGACTTGAATGCACACAACAACAACAACAACAACAACAATTTGTCATATAAATATTCATTTTTATTAGTAGTTCCTTTGCTTGGCCCAGTAACTCAAATTTCTTTCACACAGCTTTGTTGCAATTAAAATATATTACTCATTATATTCTGTAACAGATAGTCTTACAGAATGTGAGCATATCCTTCTGTTTGTTTTGTATTGCATTGTATTGCAACTAGATATGGACAGGGAAAGCTAATCATGGCTAACACAAGTTATGCTCCAGCATGAATTTTTACTTCTCCAGTCATACTTGTGAATATTGAGACAGTTCAAGAGTATCTCATGATATCTGTGTTTTTATCCATTCCCTCCTCCAAAAGCAACCTATATAGTTCATCCCGTTTATCTCTCATTCCAGCCCTGCAAGCCAGGCTAGCAGAGAGATTGTGACTGGCCCTAAGTCACCCAGCAAGCACCATGAATTTGAATCTAATTCTTCCTGTTCTGCAGTCAGTCCTCTCTATCTGCTACTACACTACATTACTCTACACTACACTACACTACACTATCCTTATTCTTGTTCCTCACTTGTGGTATACTGTTTTCAGAAAGACCTTGTGACAATGGAGATAACTACTCCATCTTTGGGAGCATTTGGAGATGTCTAATACCAGAAGACATCAATATTTTGCCATGAGTGCCAGATAACCTGATTCTGTGTCTCAGAAAATTCAGAGGCCATGGGAATGAACAACCTAGCAAATCCAGGTTTTTGGCCATACACATATTGTAAGATATAATCCCAGAATCATAGAGTTAGAAGGGACTACAAGGGCCATTCAGTCCAACCTCTGCCCTCCAGGAATACAGAACTAAAGCACATCTGAGATATGGCAATCTAACATCTGTGTAAAGACTTCCAAAGAAGGAGAGCCCACCACCCTCTGAGGCACCTCTGAGGCAATATATTCTATAGTTGAAGCAGTGGCATCCCTAGGATTGGTGTCACCCTGTGTCACCCCCCCCCCCCATTGACCTTCACTCATTTCACACCATACAAAATCCTTAGTAATGCTTTTTTGCACTAATGTTACTCATAAATCAGATTTCACATATACCACTGAATGGAACGGTAATCGTTGTGACATAAACAGCTTGCAAATTTAAAATTATACCTTCAAACTATAATATCATACGCACAACCTAAATGTATTTGCATATATAGTGAAGATTTGGTTAAAATGTGATGTTTTTAAAGAAATTTTTAAATGAATTAAAAAAAACTAAAATTTCAAATTTTGGATTTTGAAATTTTAATTTTAATTTTAAAAAATTCTAGGGTCGCTCCTTTCTCCTCCCATTCCCACCTTCTCTTAAAGCATTTTAAAGAGAAGCAGATGACTGCCACAGCCTGTTTCTGCCAAAAGGTAGATATCTGAGGAACAGTAGTAACACACACACCCTTAGGGTGTCACCTGATGTGGTCCGCACCCCCCGCACCCCCCTGGTGATGCTACTGAGCTTAACAAATCATTTTGTCAGGGAGTTCTTCCTAATATTTAGAATCATAGAATCATAGAATCATAGAGTTGGAAGAGACCACAAGGGCCATCCAGTCCAACCCCCTGCCATGCAGGAACTCCCAAACAAAGCATTCCCGACAGATGGCCATCCAGCCTCTGCTTAAAGACCTCCAAGGAAGGAGACTCCACTACTCTCCGAGGGAGTGTGTTCCACTGTCGAACCGCCCTTACTGTCAGGAAGTTCCCCCTAATGTTAAGGTGGAATCTCTTTTCCTGGAGCTTACATCCATTGTTTCTGGTCCTAGTCTCTGGAGCAGCAGAGAACAAGCTTGTTCCCTCCTCAATATGACATCCCTTCAAATATTTAAACACAGCTATCATATCACCTCTCAGCCTTCTCTTCTCCAGGCTAAACATCCCCAGCTCCCTAAATCGTTCCTCATAGGGCTTGGTTTCCAGACCCTTCACCATTTTAGTTGCCCTCCTTTGGACACGCTCCAGTTTCTCCACATCCTTTTTGAATTGTGGTGCCCAGAACTGGACACAGTATTCCAGGTGAGGCCTGACCAAAGCAGAATAGAGTGGCACTATTACTTCTCTTGATCTAGACCAGGGGTAGGCAACCTTTCCCCTTTAAGGGCCGAGGGACTTCAGCTCACAGAAGCCTCAGCCATGTTGGCCAATAGTCCCATGTTGGCCAATAGCTCCTGGGATTCTGGGAGCTGAAGTCCCTCGGCCCTTAAAGGGGAAAGGTTGCCTACCCCTGATCTAGACACTATACTTCTACTGATGCAGCCTACAATTGCATTGGCCTTTTTAGCTGCTGCATCGCACTGTTGACTCATGTTCAACTTGTGGTTCACCTGGATTCCTAGATCCCTTTCACACGTAGTCTCATTCAGCCAGGTGTCCCCCATTGTATATCTGTGCTTTTCGTTTTTCTGCCCTAAGTGCAGTACCTTACATTTCTCCGTGTTGAATTTCATTTTGTTAGCTTTGGCCCAGCTTTCTAGTCTGTTCAAGTAATTTTGAATTTTGATCCTGTCCTCTGGGGTATTAGCTACTCCTCCTAATTTGGTGTTGTCTGCAAATTTGATAACTATACCCTCAATACCGTCATCCAAGTCATTAATAAAGATATTGAATAGCACTGGGCCCAGGACAGAGCCCTGCGGCACCCCACTGGTCACTTCTTTCCGGGTTGAAAAGGAGCCATTGTTGAGCACCCTTTGGGTTCGGCCAGTCAACCAATTACAAATCCATGTAACAGTTACTTTGTCTAGCCCACATTTTAGCAGCTTGTTTGCAAGAATGTCATGGGGAACCTTGTCAAAGGCCTTACTGAAATCAAGATATACTATATCCACAGCATTCCCTTCATCTACCAAGCTGGTAATTTTATCAAAAAAAGAGATCAGATTTGTCTGGCATGACCTGTTTCTCTGAAACCCATGTTGACTTTTTGTGATTATGAAATTACCTTCCAGATGTTCACAGACTCTCTGTTTAATGATCTGCTCAAGAATCTTTCCCGGTATTGATGTCAGACTAGCTGGACGATAATTGTTGGGATCCTCTTTTTTCCCCTTTTTGTAGATGGGGACAACATTTGCCCTCCTCCAGTCCGCTGGGACTTCTCCTGTTTTCCAGGAGTTCTCAAAGATTATTGCCAATGGTTCCAATATTACGTTTGCCAGTTCTTTTAATACCCTTGGATATAATTCATCTGGTCCTGGAGACTTATATTCATTTAGATTAACCAGGTATTCCTGTACTATCTCTTTACTTATTCTGTGCTGAAATTCTCCTATTCTGTCCTCTGCTCCATTATCCTCAGGTTGAGCACCCTTTGCCTTTTCTGATTTACATAGAATCTCTTTTCTAGTAATTTGAATCTGTTGGTTTATGCTCTAGTCTCTGGAACAGCTGAAATCTAGCTTTCTCCATTTTCTACATGACATTTCTTCAAATATTTAAAGATGACTATCATATCACCTTTCAGTCTTCTATTCACCAAGCTAAAGATATTCTGCTCCCTAAGCTGTTCCTCACAGAGCCTGTTTCCAGACCTTTTATGATCTTAGTTGCCTTTCTCTGGAAATGTTCCAACTTATCAATATCTTTCTTTAATGGTGGTTCCCAGAACTGAGCACACTATTCCAAGTGAAGTATGATCAAAGCACAATAGAGTGGTAACCATTGCTTACTTTGAACTGATCACTATGCTCTTTTTGATACAACTTAAAATTACATGGCTTTTTGGAATGCCACATCTCACTTTTGATTCATGTTTAGCTTTTGGTGTACTAAGACCCCTCAATCTTTGTCACATACACTGTTGTGAAGACAGGTGTCGCCCATCCTATATTTGTGCATTTCATTTTTCCTGCTTAAATGTAGATCCTTACTTTACCCCTGTTGACTTCATTTTGTGATTTTTGACCCAACTCTCCAATTGACTATGGTCATTTTGAATTCTGATTGTTTTCTGGGGTATTAGCTACTCCCCATATTTGGTATCTTCTGCAAGTTTAATAACGTTTCCTCTATTCCATTATCTAAATTGTTTATAATGATATTTACAGCCAGGGCCCAGGACAGAATCCTGAGCCACCCCCATTAGTCACTCTTCTCCAGAGTGAAGAGGAACAACTGGTGAACACTCTTTGAGTTTGGTCCATCAACCAGTTGTAAATCCACCTAACAGTGGTACTTTCTAGTCCAGATTTTACCAACTTGTCTGCAAGAATATCATAAGGAACCTTATCCAAGCCTTGCTGAAATCAAGAAATACTACATTCATAGCATTCCCCTGATCTACCAAGCTTGTAACTTTATCAGAAGAGACAAAATTAGTCTGGCATGACTTGTTTTTCCTGAATTATTCCTAATAAAAAGGACCAGTTTGCATTATCAAATGCTTTCTCCTCATCAAGAAAAAAGGGGAAAGAAGAGAGGGGAGAAAAATACCCCCAAAAGCCCAAAATCAAAACAAAGAAAAAAGAAAGACAGTTCAAAAGTCCATCAAATATCAAATATTAGGGGGAGGAGCAAAACCAAACATCAAAAGCCCTCATATCTCACAAATGCTATGTCAATTGCTATCTCCCTCAACAAACACAATAAAAATAGAGGGAAAAGCAAAACCAAAAAACACAGCCAATATGAATTCACTAACACACAGGATCCCACATACAATAGAGCAAAGACTTAAATTAGTCTTATTTCAAAAGAATAGTAAGTTTTTGAGGAAAGCTTTCTACCATTAAGAGAAAAGTGACTCTATTGCTGTTGATTCTTGCTAATCTGCAGAATTTCAAGAATTCTGGCAGCTTGAGTGCAAGCTATGTGGAGGAGACTTCCTACCAATCCATATTGCCTCCAGAATGGCTGCCAGCCATGTTGCAGCCCAATGAGTGTCACATTCTTCTGTCTG
Source organism: Phrynosoma blainvillii (assembly GCA_026167975.1). Lineage (NCBI taxonomy): Eukaryota > Metazoa > Chordata > Lepidosauria > Squamata > Phrynosomatidae > Phrynosoma > Phrynosoma blainvillii. The sequence goes on along the minus strand of JANUYF010000002.1, from coordinate 323,961,905 downwards.
TGGGTTTAATAACTTACATTTATCAAGTCTTTCAGTGATCAAGTGGTGATCCTTGGGGTCTCTATGTCTTGGGTACCCTCCTGTCAAAAGGATTTTTGTTGGATACTCCCAAAAGACCATCCTCCAAGGGATTCAAAGTCGGAGTCCAACTTTAACCCTTTTCTGCTCACTCAGTCACAGACTGGAAGTCGTCTCCAGCACCACATTTCAAATGAGTTTATTTTCTTCCTTTCAGATTTCTTCATGGTCCAGCTTTCACAACCATGTATAGAAATTGGAAGTATAATGGTATGGGCAATCTTAACTTTAGTATTCAATAATATCTCTTGACACTTCAGGATCTTGTCTAGTTTCTTCCTATCTGCCCTTCTAAGTCCTAGTCTTCTTTTGATTTCTTGACTGCATTCTGATTAATGACTGAGCCAAGGTATGGAAAATCTTGACGTATCTCAATGTCTTCATCACTTGCTTTAAAGTTATGTAAATTGTCTGTGTTCATTATTTTTGTTTGTTTTTTATATTTGACTGTAAATCTGCTTTTGCAGTTTCTTCCTTGACTTTCTTCAGTAATCATTCCACGTCTTTGATATTTTCTGCTAGTAGTATGGTGTCATCTGTATATCTTAAATTGTTTATATTCCTTCCTCCAATTTTCATGCCTGCCTCCTCGTAGTCTTATCCTGCTTTACATATGACTTGTTCAGCATGCAAATTTAACAAATAGATTGATAAAATGCAACTTTGCCTCACCCTCTTGGCAATTGGAACTCATTCCATTTGTCCTGATGGTAGTATCTTTTTCTGAGTACGGGTTATGCATCAAGACAATTAAATGTTGTAGCACACCCATTTCTTTAAGAGTGAGCCATAGTTTTTCATCTATAAAGCACAGGCTGATTTTCTCCTGAAATTCCTTGGTGCACACCATTATCCAATGTATGTTTAGGGTTGAAATAATGCATAGGGGCATGCACAAAGTATGTGTTCAGCAATAACAAGAAAATTACAAAATTATTAATTCACACATATGCTCATGCATAACTATATGTATAATCATATAATCACCACACATGCATATTTGGACGATTAACAGGGTATCACTGATCCCAATCTGAGTGGCCAAGATAATTACCAGATTTCATAAAAATGACAGATCCACAGGTACATTACTGACATGCTCCCTTGATCTAATTTTATACTTGAAAGGCAACCCATGTGGGTCAGAAGACCAACTGAGAGTCAGACTAAAAACATTAGTGTGGCATGAAGCACTTTCAGGAGTAGCTCAGGACACACTGTCAAGCAGGTTCTACTCCAGAGAAGCAGCATTTCACACATCCCCAAGGGCACCGAAGAGTATCAGTAAATGGCAAGATAGTTCTCTCTTGTGATCGCCTGCTATGGTGATACAGAAAGTAAGGCACCAAGTTCTGGCTATTTGGAGAGTGCCCTGGCAATACTCTGCATCACTGCTTCACTGATTGCAGGGAAGTGCAGCTAGTGGAATTGACGGATGCCAAAGAAAACATTTGGAAAGGCAAGATGATTTTACATGCAATAAAAGGCAGCTCCAAATATATACTTTACACACTGAGAGTCTGTGGAGTTTGATATGCACAATACGAGCACATATCCAAAGTTTCCCTTAATTATATGCCAAAAGATGACTCATGGGGGGGGGGGGGAGTTGGGCTTAAGTATGTATGTTTAGGAATAAGAACTACATGGAGATTAAGAAAAAGTTTTGATTTTGTACTATGGTATAATCCGCAACTGGGGTTGACTGAACTATACATGATAGAGAATTGATGGCATGCACTTTTCACAGGACTACTTTTCCCAGTTCATTTGCTTGTCAAGGATGTCAGACTTACATTGAGGCTCTCACAATGAAAGTAAATAAATACTGAACCAATTTATAGACAGCTACATTGTCAAGGGTCCCATCTGCAAGGAGAATGGAGAGAGAATGGAGAGAATGCAGGGAATTAAAAAGAAAGGTCTGTAATCTCTAGTCTGTCCTCTTTCATTCTGGTTTTTCATTTGACATGAAGAACCCAGGTGAAGAGATTCACTGAGCATGTTAGGAAGGGGGGGGGGGGGTTGCAAACCATAATTGATTATTTTTATTAAGGAATCTGCTTTTGCCAACTACATTTAGATTGCCCAGGTTCATTCCTAAAATGAATTAGGCACATCACAGCCCTAGGAAAAAATATACCAAGTTCTATGCAAGACATATTTCTTTGCTTGTGTAATTATGATGAGTGTAGTGTTGGATTAATTAGAAAATGAATGGAGATGAGAGAATTATGATCAAAGAAATCCGGATCTAAGGATTTACTTTAAATGTTGTTTAATCCATGGAATTCTATGTCTTGTGCCCCTGGAAACATCAAATGAGAAGGGCAATTTCGTAGCCATCTAGAGAAAAGATGACTGGAGTCTGACAGCACAAAACAAAAAAGCTTGATCAGTACAGACATAAAAAGAGTACTGTATTTATTTTATTTTGGTATCCTAACAACAAATGGATCCTGTGGACACCAGCACTTTGCCAATGAATGCAAGCACAGTACGAGTGGTCTTGATGCCCCGTATTGGTTATACTATAATAGCAATTATTATGGCAACATCTTGCACTTTATCAGTAATTTTGAATACAACTGTCATTGTAGTAACTATCAAGTACAGACAGCTTCGTCAGCCCATTAATTATTCCCTGGTTAATTTAGCTATAGCAGACCTTGGAGCTGCCTTGCTAGGAGGAAGTCTGAACGTAGAAACAAATGCTGTTGGGTATTACAACCTGGGTAGAGTTGGCTGTGTCACTGAAGGTTTTGCTATGGCATTTTTTGGTGAGTACATATCTACAGTACATAATTTGTTCCATTGTCGAATTAGAAAGGAGCTGCTTATTTGCTCAAGAGCAACACTACAGCATGAATTATACTTACGTTTAAGACTTTGGTTTTGTTTTCTTTTGTTTTTATTGTGTTTTATCCAGAGGAGCGGGATAAAAATAAACTATTATTATTATTATTATTATTATTATTATTATTATTATTATTTCATTATCCTCTCTTGTCTTAGCAAATAGAATGATGTTTGAGATAGAATGATGTCTGCCTTTGCTTTGCATGGTGGTGAAATAAAAAAGAATGGGAGCAAAGACCTTTGCAAATTGGCTATTGAAGCAACTGGAGAATAATTTTGGAAAGCAGGGTTTGTTTTCCTTTGCTTCACCTATCAGGTAGAGAAAACTTTCTCTTTGTAGAGAGAGTCTACAAACTTTTTATGTGACCACCGTTTTACTGATAATTTCTTTTTGAATAGTCTTTGAATAGTCTCATAAGTTGCTGCTTCCATTTTCCAGGAAATGTGCCACAGAAGTTTCATACATGGGGGGGGGGGGTTGAGGAGGTGTTCTTTATGTACATAGAGGGGGTGAAATCCCATTTTTGTGGCTTCTGAAGTGTTCCACCAGTCCCCTAAACCTCCCCACACTCAATTTTTTAAAAATGTTTGTCATAATCTTGAAAATTGCCCCAAAATAGCACACAGAGGCTCTCAAGTGTATGCAAAAATACCTTTTAATAAAACGTCACCAACCTTCAAAAAAAGACCCCGTCCCCCTCCCACCCTCTCCCAAATACTCCCCCCCTTTTGCTTCTCCTTCAAAATATAGAGAATGGCTGAGGTGACATTCCTCCAGTCACCACCTGAAGGGGAAACTGAGGCAAAACAAGTTATTTTGGCACATTTCGATGTGGCCTGAAGGTCATGGGGTGGGGGAATGAAAACATTTCAACTCTAGTGCCTGTGCATGTAAAAAAAAATATTGTACTTCTGTTCACACATGCCACCTACCAGGACAATAAGCACAATTGTACTGAAGCTTTTTTAAAGTAGGTAGAGCCAGTTTCATTGTGAGATTAAACAAAAATAGTATACAGAAAGAAAAAACAGCAGCATATGTAAGGAATTAAAATCAAATAATAACAAAATAACAAAAGGTTATGAAATGGTATTCTTGAAATGATCCTGCAGGATGGATAGTAAATGTCATTGTTTCCATAATAATTCTGGAACTCAAAGGGTCACACAGTTTCCTTTGTAACCCAGCTTCCATTAATATAATACCAAAAGATGAAAGTTTGCCCCAATGTTCCAATAACATGAACTAGGCACCTAAAATGTAGCATGTATACTAATGCATCCTATGGGCATGTACATCAGGGTTTGTTTAAAAAACGAAAAAGAAAAAAATGCACACATTTTTATTTTTATTTCTTTAAATGTGTCCATATGTTTGAAACATGCTATATCATTTTATTCCAGTAGGCTGCAGACTTCCCTAACCAAAACATATGTTTGCATTTGACATAGTTTGACTTCCTAATTATCCCACATGGACATGGAATGAGAAGACACTCCCCCCCCCCCATTCAGAGAGGTCCCAGTGGCTGTGACTTCTATCAGATAAGGCAAGCTTCAGTGAATCAAAGTGATAAATATTGCAACCTATCCAAAGCTGTGTGCTTTCACTAGCAATAAATAGTTAGGATGATTCTGCTAGTATACCTCTGCTCCCTACCCCCTCCCTTCTCCCCCCATGTACAACCAATTTGTTCAGTGATACACTCCAGACACATTTCCTAGCTGAGAACAGAGAAGTGACATCATCTTCCCCGATCTTGGAGATCCAAGAGAAATAACCACTGGATACCTACAGGGTTTTTTTTCCCTGTAGCGGTAAAAAGATAGCCTTTTGTTGAGTTGTCCATTCCACTTGCTCTGATGGGCAGATAAATGGCCCCAATGTTGACTAAGTCCAGGTTTTAATTATGTGGGAGGAACCAACCCATCAGAAGGATGGCTTTGTGTGCATCCACACTGTAGAAATAATGCAGTTTGACGCCACTTTAACTGCCATGGTTCCATCCTACAGAATCCTGTGATCTGTAATTTGGTGACACACCAGCACTCTTGGGCAGAGAAGGCTAAAGACTTTGTAAAACTACCAATCCCAAGATTCCATTGGATGGAGTTACAGCACTAAAAGTGGTGTCAAACTGCATTATTTCTACAGATGCACCCTTCCTCAGCTACAGGAAAATGATGTCATTTCTGTGCTCCCAGCTACAAAACCACAGTGAAATGCTGCCTGGGTGTTCCTCAAAATTGCCCATCCACTAATTTTATGGGGTACACTCCAGCATGAAACAGATTGATTGTGCACATGGGAGTAATTATGCAAGGAGGTACTTGATACTTTTTTGTTCAACAAACTTAAAAACACATATACAAGCAAAACATGAGTTTATACATGAATATATCACCAATAGCATTTCAGCCAAAGAGTACAAAGACTGCATGTGTAGCTGCTGGAATACAACTTGCCAAATAGTTCAATTTTAAAAACAAAACAATGTTGTTGTTGTTTTAAAAAATCATGTTATTACATTTATTAACTGTAACCAAACAACTCTTCTCTACTTTATCAACATTAGTCCTTTACCAAACTGTCTTCTATCTAACTTTAACAAATAATGTTTAAAATTATATAGGATTGGATCCAGGTTTAGTCATACAGAAGATCTACTGGATGTAAAGAGATGTAAAGGGTAATAAGATTGCTGTGAGGATATTTATTCATTTTTTAAATTAATATCCTATCTTTCTCCCAATATGCGATGTAAGGCAGCCAACATGGTGAGAGGAGTTAAGTATGCCAGAGGATGAGTAAAATGTAACTAATGAATCAAATATGTTTGGGGAATATACCAAGTACAAGCTAAAATATTTTTATGGGGGGAAGAATGTTGTGATACCTTAAAAGACAACCAAATTAATGCTGGCCTCTGTTTTCATGGACAACATCCATTTCATCAATAGTTCTTATATCACTGTTTAATTGTTACATTTCTTCTGAAACATTTTCCTGACTTTTTGAGATGAAATGTCATCAGCTGTGTTGTCATAAATGCTATGTTTCTTGTCAGGGAGAACTCAGCTGAAATAATTACCAGACTAGAAAGCACATATTCACTGAGCCGCTGCAATACCAAGGGCTATTGCTTGAGGTAGAGAAAGAAAGAAAAAAACGTTCAGAAGTTTGTCTATGTACAAAAGAGGTTTTCACAATAGAAGAACATTTCTTGAGAGTAGTTGTGACAGAACCTCAGCTTCAGGCAAAGAAATCAAAAATAGCAACTTCAATGTATTTCAGAAAAGAAATAGGTGTTCTTCCTCTCCCTTGCTCTATCTCTACATGGATGCCCAATATATATATAAAAATACTTGACATGTAAAATCATCTTGTATGGAAGTGTAGTTACCCAAAAGGTGAAAACAGTTGCTCTGAAACGCATCTATGAATAATCTATTTTCTTTAGTGCAGAATATGAAATGAAGTTAGCTTTGTAAACCACTGTAAAAACTGTGTGAAGATTCTGAAGCATTCAAGCTCGGACATATGACACAATGCCAACTCTCTATATTTTTCCTTAAATTCCTTTATGGAATCATGGATCATGGACATAAATAGCTAGGCAAGCCCCCCCAAAGACCACATGCTTGAAATCTTAATTTGATTATGCTACTTCATGTTAAAACAATGGGATTGAAAAGCCAAAAACAAAAGGTAATATAAATAATCTTGTTCTATAACTGTTTGAAAAGTAACAAAATAATGTATATAACAAAGGTATTCAAAACCTATATATATATATATACACACACACACACACAAAAGATACAAAATATATGAGAGTAATAATGGAAAACAGAATAATACAAAATAGCAAATAGATCAAATAAAAAACTACATCGAAGCAGGGTAACACAAAATATAATACAAATGAAAAAGAGGCTAAGAGAAAGAGTGAGCGAGTGAGAGAGAGAGAAAACACAAATGAAGGCTAACCATATTACAGCTTAACAACTGATTAAGGTAATACAGCTGAAAATCATTTCTATCTCAGTAGCTCACCATTAACCCTATAATCACTAAAATTATAATTCTTGTTCCGATTTCAACACTTAGAATCATAGAAAAGGAAGGGACCACAAGGGCCATCTAGCTGAATCCAGTGGCATCATGGGGGGGGGGGAATGTGGACCACACTAGGTGACACCCTAAGGGGGGGGGGGGTGACACACCACTCCTCAAATGCCTACCTTTTGGCAGAAATGGGCTGTGGCATTAATTTGCTTCCCTTTAAAATGTTTTAAGTGATGGTGGGAGTGGGGTGAAGTTCAGTGGGAGAGAAAGGAGAGCCCCCCCCCATAAAAAATAATTAAATGAAATTTTTAATTATTTTAAATTTTCTTTAAAAACATCACATTTTAACCAAATGTTCACTATGCATATGTAAATATATTTAGGTTGTGCTTATGATATTGTAATTTGAAGGTATAATTTTAATTTTGCTAGTTGTTTATGTCACAACTATTAGCATTACATTCAGTGGTACATGGGAATTAAAATTTATGAATAACATTAGTGCAAAAAAGCATGACTAAGGGTTCTGTATGGTATGAAATGGGAGGAGGTCAATGGGGGGGTGACACCATGAGTTACTGCACCAGGTGACACCAACCCTAGGGATGCCACTGGCTGGATCCCCTGCCATCCTGGAAAACACAGTTAAAGCACCCTTGCCTGTCCAACCTCTATTTATAAACCATCAGAGGAGGAGAGTCCACCACTCTCTGAGGCTGGGCCTTTGCAGACTGCTAGAAATAGTGCAAATTGAGTTCACTTTAACAGCCCTGGCTCAGTGCTAGGGAATCATGGGAATTGTATTTTTTTCTGAGACATTGAGCCTTCTCTGTCAGAGAGCTCTGGTGCCACAATAAACTACAGTTCCCATGATTCCCTAGCACTGAGTCAGAGCAGTTAAAGTGGACTCAATTTGCACTATTTCTGGCAGTCTGCAAAGGCCCACTTTCTATTCCACTGTTGAACAGCTATAACCATCAATAAGATCTTCTTAATGTTTAGGTGGAATCTCTTTTCTTGTCATTTGAGTCCATTGGCTTACATTCTGGTCTGTGGAGCAGCAGAAAACAAGCTTAATCCATCTTCTTTATGATATCCCCTCAGATATTTAAAGATGGCTACCACTCAATCGTCTCTTCTTCAGGCTAATCATACCCAGTTCCCTATGACATTTCTCATGAGGCTTGGTTTCCTGACCTCTGACCATCTTCATTAGAGATCATGTAAAACAGGTAGCAATGCAACAGGAAACTGTGACTAGATGCTCTAACTCAGGGGTAGGCAACCTTTCCCCTTTAAGGGCCGAGGGACTTCATCTCCCAGAAGCCTCAGCCATGTTGGCCAATAGTCCCATGTTGGCCAATAGCTCCTGGGATTCTGGGAGCTGAAGTCCCTCGGCCCTTAAAGGGGAAAGGTTGCCTACCCCTGCTCTAACTGATGACGTTCAGCCTTGGCTATGGGTTTTACTCCCAGAAAGGGAGAAAGGACAAGATCAAGCAGCCAGAATCATATCCCTAGAGCAGATGTTTTTCACCATATGGGCATGGAGAAAAGGATAGCAGCAGCACATGATCTGAGAGGGAGGAAGCTTTGGGTTAAAGTGCTCTTCCCTACCTGGACCATTGTTGTTTGTTGTTGTTTCCTATCAGTCAGCTTCAACTTATGGCAACCTTATGAGTGAGAGACTTCAAGAGCCCTAGATATTAACTCGCCCTGCTCAGGTCTTGCATTCTCAGGCCATTGCTTCCTTAATAAATAATAATAATAAAATTTATTTATATCCAGCCCCTCTGAGAGCAATCGGAGTGGCTAACAATATTAAAATACAAGATACAATCAACCACCCATATCCTCCCCCCCTTAAAAAATTATTAAATCAAATAAGATTAAAATCATACAAATTAAATTTAACAATTAAGACACAACAACACAAACATACACATAACACAGCATTAGTTAACAAACGGGTTAATGAAAAAGCGGCGGTGTCATATTGAGGGAGTTCAGAACAAGTTCCTGGAGGACTCTCCTAAAAATGGGGTTCCCAAGGCCAATACCTATCCTGGAAAGGCTTGCCGGAAGAGGTCCGTCTTGACAGCCTTTTTGAAGCTGTCTAAAGATGTAAGCAGACGGATCTCGTCCGGCAGGCCATTCCATAATCTGGGGGCAACCATAGAAAATGCCCTCTGGGAAGTAGCCAAAAGCCTAGATTTTTGTGGCTGAAGCAGGCTCTTCCGAGAGGACCAGAGTGCATGGGGAGGATTGTAGGGGAGAAGGCGGTCCCGAAGATAGTTTGGACCCAAGCCTTTATTGAATCAATCCATCCATAATGTGGTCTTCCTCATTTCCAACTGCCTTCCACTTTACCAAGCATTGTCATCTTTTCCAATAAATCATGTTGTCTGACGTTATATCCAAAGTACAATAGCCTCAGTTTATTATGATTCCTAAGGCAAGTTCACAGTTGATTTGCTCTCAGACTCATTTATTTGTCTGTTTGGCAGTCCACAGTATTCCTAGAACTCTCCTCCCACACCACATTTAAAATGAGTTTATTTTTTTCCTGTCACCTTTCATCACCATCCAGTTCTCACAACCATACAAACTAATCAGGAATACTGTGCCATTGATGATTCTAACTGTGGAATGTAATTGTGTATTTTTATACTTGAGAATGTTATTTAGTTCCTTCATAACTGTCTTTCCAAGTCTTAGCTTTCCCCTGATTTCTTAACTATGGTCTCCATTTTGAATAATGACTGGACCAAGGTACAGAAGATCTTTAGCTATTCTGATGTCTTCATTACTCACTTTAAAGTTATGTTTCAGTCATTGATCAGAAAGGAAAATGCAGTCAAGAAATAAAAAAAAAAGACTAGGAATGAGATGGGCAGCTATGAAAGAACTAGATAAGATCCTAGAGAGTTAAGATTTACAACTCAGCACTAAAGTTAGAATCGTCCAAGTTATTGTATTCCCCATCACCATGTACAGATGTGAGAGCCGGACAGTGAAAAAAGTGGATAAAAAGAAAATCAACTCATTTGAGATGTGGTGCTGGAGAGGAATGCTGAGGATACAGCGGACAGGACAAAAGTCAAGCAAATGGGTCCCTGAACAGATCAAGCCTAAGCCTGAAATCTCTCTGGAAGCCAAGATAATTGAATTGAGGCTGTCGTACTTTGGCCGTATCATCAGAAGGCATGGATCATTAAAAAAGACAATAATGCTAGGAAAGGTAGAAGGCAGTATAGAGGAAGACCACATGCCAGATGGATAAACTCAAGGAGGTCATAAGCCTGAATCTATAAGACCTAAGAAGAACAGTGGCAGATAGGGGGGCTTGGAGATGTCTCATCTGCAGGGTCGCCATGAGTCAAGGTCGGCTCAAGGGGAAGCTAACAACAGCAAAACTATAGGGGAAAATAGAATCCAGGGCACTTCCTGTCAAGCTTTCCAGTGGTTTCCCATTTGGCACTTTGGTCCTGTCATATGTCTTGGCTCTTTAAAGCAGTTTGTCAACAGAGTTATCCTGTTTTGCTGCCTTGGTCCAAAGACAAAATAGCTCCCCTTCCATTTCATTTATATAAGCTGGTGAATGGCAACTGGATCTTAAATCAATACTAGTTATGAGGCATTTGCATCCATATCACCTGAGGGCAGAAGGGTGGCTTAGGGCAGGGGTTGGCAATCTACGGCCCGTGGGCCACACCCGGCTCATTGACCCCCGCCGATCGGCCCCCGCCGACTGGCCCCCGCCGACTCCTGCTACTGCCACCACAACTCATTTGCATATGTGACTCATTTGGCATTTTGTTTGCCAAAATGGCGGCCGCGACTCGTTTGTGCATGCGCAGGAGTACTGCGCATGTGCAAAGGAGTCACGGCCACCATTTTGGCAAACAAAATGGTGGCCACAATGCACGACGCAATTTCCCCACCACCACCCGGCCCGGCAGAAGACCTGGGGACCAGCGACCGGCCCCAGGTATGTGAAGGTTGCCGACCCCTGGTTTAGGGGATGCAGGTCAGTCTGCATGCTCCAGTGGAGAGGAATGGCAACAGGGTTGCTGCAACTGCACCTTTTGAACTTTTCAGCTGCTACTACTCAAGGTAACTGTCTCATTCTGCCTATGGAGTTTATCACACGGGATGGATCCCATGCAGAAACTGGATTTAAACTGGGGGGGACCCACAAAAGCGAGTAGTTTTTCAGATGGTGTTTGGGGTTAACCTGAACAGAAAGTAAACCCTCAAAAACAGGTTGTTTTACAGCTGACGTTAATGTTAATGAGAATTAATGTGACATTAACCCAAATGGAACTAGACAAAACCCATTCCATTTTACTTTTGGAAAATCCTGGAAGTAAAAATGGGCAGGCTTGTCTACTTTCTGTTTGGGTTAATGTCACATTAACCCCATCATGTGTGAAAAACTACCGTATCTGCTTTTGTGGGTTTTCCCCCGGGTTTTAAATCCTGTTTCTGCATGGGATTTTTGCAATTTGCCCCTGTGTGATAAACTCCTATGATGAGGCTGGCCCTGCTTCACTGCATAAATGAAACTCCTGTTGTGCTTCACAATACAGTATGTGCATGGACTTTCAGGAGAAGAGTGCAGAGTGGGTGTTAAACACTGCATCTTTAATCTAGTTTAGGAAAGTGATAATGGAAACAACCTTCTGTAGATTTTGGTCTATTCCAGCCTTGCATGCTATTACTTTCCTTGAAAAGCTTCCATTTATTTTACCAACAGAATGTCTTGCTAAATGTTCACTCTTCCACTATTCTGCGGTGGCTATGGAAACCTGCTATGTAAAGCATAGCTCAGTTCTGTACAACAGCCTCCTAATCTTTAAATACCTTCTTATCTTTAATCACTAATCAGATACAACAGCAGGGGAAACTTGGAGCCAGATACAGAACCCTCAAGGGCTGCAGACTTTTCCCACCTGCTAATAAAGCCCCATCCTAGGTTGTTGCACCATATTGCTCCCCAAAAATGTCTCTCTCACTTTTAATATGTAACTTTAAAATGTAATTTTATAGGGATCATTCACATTTTCAGCTTCTAAGATCATCTATTACAACCATGCAAATGTTTAACCTTTGAGCTATGACATTATCTCATGGTTAAAGTTGAATGCCTCTCTCAAAGAAGGTATGGTCTCTGACCCTAAAGGAAGTGGTGGTGAAGCATTTACTGAAAAATTGGTGGATGGCTTAAGAAGCAGATAAGACCCTTTTGGTTCTCCTGGATCTCTCAAAGACTTTAGACCACAAATGCATCCGCATGCCCCCCTGAAGCCTCCAAATCCCAACTGGCCATCTCCAACACCTCTTTGGTAGACCCTAAAGTCCCCCCAAAAGTTGAATAAAATCTCAGGCAATTTTTAACAGGCAAAGCAACTATGGCCCTACTCCTCTCTCTCTCTCTCTTTCTCTCTCACTCACTCACTCACACATACACACACACAAAGCAGCTTGAATCATCTACTTCTGGTGCATCCAGACACAAAAGTACATCCCATAAAAGGGGGGGGGGGACAATGATGAAAATTAGCACATTTTACCAGCTTACGTCACTATACCAGTGAAGGTAGCTCAGACATTTCAATTGGTGTGAAATGCAGTTCCCAGAATGCTGGCAGGCCAGGTTGATTTGAGCAATATCGAACCAGTTATATTAATAGTTGAACTTCTGGACCAGTTCATAAAATAGAATAGAACAAAATAGAATAGACTAGAAGAGAGTTGGAAGAGACCTCAAGGTTGATCCAGTCCAACTCCATTCTGCCATGCAGGAACACACAATAAAAGCACCCCTGATAATCCAGCCTCTGTTTAAAAACCTCCAAAGAAGGGGATTCCAATACACTTCAAGGAAGTGTTTTCCACTGTCAAACAGCTCTTACTGTCAGAACGTTCTTCCTAATGTTGAGGTGTAAATCTCTTTTCCTGTAGTTTGCATCCATTCCTCCATGTGCTAGTCTCTGGAGCAGCAGAAAACAAGCTTGCTTCATCCTCAGCATGGCACCCTTCAAATATTTAAACAGGGCTTATCACATCTTAACTTTCTCTTCTTCAGGCTAAACATCCACAGCTCCCTAAGTTGCTCCTCATAGGGCATGGTTCAAAGTATTGGTATTGACCTTGCAAGCCCTAGTTGGTATGGACTGGCACAAAGAAAGGGATCACCCACCACTCCTTGGGTGAATGTGGCTACATTTTGTGATTAGCCTCAGAGGCCCTGCTTGAGCACCACTAGTGAGAGCAATTAGATCAGATGGCAAAGCAGAAGGGACTTCTTGGCCATAGCTCTATATCTGCTGAAATCTATTCCAACTAAAATATCATTCAAGGAAATGGCATTACCAGCGTTGGCCACACCTGATCCAGTAACTCATGGTGTCACACACCCCACTGACCTCCTCCCATACTACACCATACAGAGTACACTCACCCCTCTGTTTCCACAGACTTGAAGTCTGCGGTCGTTGTTCTTCGTGGAGAGGCAAGACCCATTGGCTAAAATGGTGTGTACACCCATGGTGCACACACACACAGCTGCATGCAGGAGCGCACAACCATTCAAGCCAATGGGGCTTAAATATTGGAAAGTTTCCATTTTTGCGGGGGGGATGGATTCCCCATGAAAACAGAGAGGCGAGTGTACTTAGTAATATTTTTGTACTAATGTTACTCACAAATCATAATCCCCATATATCACTGAATGAAATGGCAATAGTTGTGACATAAACAACTAGCAAAATTAAAATTATACCTTTAAATTGTAATATCATACACACAGCCTAAATGTATTTACATAGTTTCATGTGATTAAAGTGGAAATTTGGTAAAATGTGATTTTTTTTTTTAAAGAAAATTTTAAAAGAGTAAAATTTAAGGGGGAAAAGCTTCTCCTTTCTCCAGCTAGTGAGCCTTGCTCCACCTATGCCTTCTCTTCTGCTGAGCTCCAAGGTTTAAAGGAGCATCAGTGAATGCCACAGGCCATTTTGCCAAAAGGCAAACATTTAGGGAGTAGTGGTGTCACATACACACATCCCTCATGAGGATGTTACCCACCACAACTCGCATCCCCTACACCCCTCAGTGGTTTAAGCAGACCTTAACGACACATTTGTTTAGAACTAGTTCTTCTTAGGAAGATCTTATTACACTGTTAATCTGACATGGTACTGCAAATAGATTTAATTGCTTTGATGTATTTTAAAATTAATATGCTGAGCTTAGAATCATAGAGTAAGAAGAGAACACAAGGGCCATCCAGTCCAAACCCCTGCCATGCAGAAACTCACAATCAAAGCATCTCTGACAGATGACTATCCAGCCTCTGTTTAAAGAAGGAGACTCCACTATTCTCCAAGGGAGTGTGTTCCATTGTCGAACAGCTCTCATTGTCAGGAAATGCCTCCTAATGTTGGGTTGGACACCAAAGAGATTCCACCTCTTTTTCTGTAGCTTGCATCCGTTGTTCCGGGTCCTATTCTCTGGAGCAGCAGAAAACAAGCTTGCTCCATCCTCAACATGACACCCCTTCAAATATTTAAACAGTACCTTCATATCACCTCTTAACCATTTCTCTTCCAAGCTAAACATACCCAGTTCCCTAAGTCGGCATGGTTTCCAGACCCTTCACCATTTTAGTCGCCTTCCTCTGAACACACTCCAGTTTTTCAACATCCTTTTTGAATTGTGGTGCCCAGACCTGGACACAGTATTCCAGGTGAGGCCTGACCAAAGCAGAATAGAGTGGCACTATTACTTCCCTTGATCTATTCTAGACACTATACCTCTATTGATTCAGCCTAGAATCACATTGGCCTTTTTAGTTGCCACATCACACTGTTGACCCATGTTCAATTTGTGGTCTACTAGTACTCCTAGATCCCTTTCACACGCAGTCTTGTTAAGCAAGGTGTCCCCCATCCTATATCTATGCATTTCATTTTTTTCTGCCTAAGTGTAGTACCTTACATTTCTCTGTGTTGAAATTCATTTAGTTAATTTTGGCCCAGCTTTCTAATCTATTCAAGTCATTTTGAATTTTCAGCTTCTCCTCTGGGGTATTAGCTACCCCTTCTAATTTGGTGTCAGCTGCAGATTTGATAAGCATGCCCTCTATTCTTTCATCCAAGTCATTGATAAACTGAAAAACTAACCTTTCATCCACCATCAATTTCTGATACACACATGACCAAACAGGAAAGGATTCTAGGACAAGGGTGAGGAAATGAGGGCCAAATTCAATTTCAAGTAAGGTTTCAGTGGCCGCACTCTAGCTGGGAGTGAAGCCAAAGGAAAAATGTTGAAAACAAAATTGCCAGCATATTTTAGCTTAAACATCCTACTGCTGATAACTAAGCCTTAGGAGAGGCAGTTCAACATTTTAGAATAGGAAGAAGGACTACCAGTACCACCATATAACAGTGTCATGTAACAAAGGAATGGCCATCTGGGGGCCTGATGTTCCCCATCCCAGGTATCTAGAACCTTAGTAATAGTAGCCAAAACAGTATTTTAGAGCATGTTTCTTCACTTGTATGAAGGCCTGTATATACCATATATACTGTGAGGGCCAGCCCAGTGTAGTGGTTTGAGCCCTGAATTATGACTCTGGAGATCAGGATTCAATTCACCACTTGGCCATGGAAACCCACTGGGTGACTTTGGGTGAGTCACACACTCTCAGCCTCAGAAAACTCCATGATAGAACAAATATATCACCCTAAGGGTCACCCTAAGTCAGAAGCAACTTGAAGGCACACAACAACTGTATATATTGTCCCTATAATATATACTTTCCTTCTTATATGTAGCTCATGCTAACTGTTCTTCTACCCAGCCATTTACTTTAACTCATGGAAGGGAAACCCTCTTAAAATCAAGGGCTGTATTTCCTTGGGGGGAAATGGTCAGGGCATGCATATGACATTCATAACCCATTCTGTGTCAGACTCTTCTTGATCACCGTTAAAAGAAGGATTTGGCAACTCACTGCTTACTTTGGGGTCATGGCTTCTCATGCTTCTGCCTTTGCCAAACATCTTCCAAATGTATTCTGAGCATTGCTGTGACATATAAATCCTGAAGTGCTTTTGATTCAGTATGGCATTCTTAACTATATGGCAAATTCATGGAAGAGTCATGCTAACTGTTCTTCTACCCAGTCATTTACTTTTGAAGACCTATCTCTTCTGGCAGGCCTACCCAGGCAGTTTTAATCATGAATTTTAAACATGAATTTTATATTTAATCATTGTTTTATGTATTTTAATATAAATATTTTAATATAAATATTTTAATATGTGTATTTTATGTAACAATTGTGTTTTTAACCCGCCTCGAGCCGTAAGGAGAGGCGGGTAAGAAATTATTATTATTATTATTATTATTATGACTGAGATGAAAAGCAGTTATTAGAACTAGCCTGGAAAATGTAAGCAGGAATAACTGCTTGGCAAGAAATCGAATGTGACCTGCCAGTTTTTTCGCTATTGTGATATGTAGGGAATTCGGTCAGGATGATTCGGTGTTTTAATTGAATTTTATTTGACTTGATTTTAACTTCATGATAGTTTAATTCTGTTTTAAGGGGTGGGTGGGTTAGTGGGGGGAGTATGGAACTGTTTTAACTTGTTATATTTTAATCTGTTGTATGCCGCCCCGATTGCCGAGCAGAGGGGCGGGTTATAAATAAAATTTATTATTATTATTATTATTATTATTATTATTATTATTATTATTATTATTATGTCACAGAGCCACAGTCAAGAGAGAGAGACAGGAGTCCAGCAGTCTCAGCCTAAACAGGAGACCTTTTATAGATGCTTCATACTGTAGTCTCTTCCTTTTAAGGAATGCCTCATGGCAGCTGGATTGGGAAATGTAGTGGTCACATAACACACAGTTTCCTACCCTGGTTTGACCCCATTAACATCACACTCACCCATTTTAACCAGAAGTCAAATTGACCTCAGTGGTCTCTTATAAGCCTATATGGCATTAGATGGCCTATCCAGACCCTTACTTAAAGTCCAAGTCATCAGTAAAAGATACTATTCTATTAATCCTCCACTTTTCCATACATATTTCAACACAATACATTTGTCACTTCTAACTCTGTTAGCAATAGTTCCATCATGTTGTGTTTTGTATGTTGAGAAGGAGAGTTTCAGGGGGAGAAGAGTTATATCCTCTCCTAGTTCCACTGAAAAATAGTCCCATCAATAGAAAAACATCACTGAGTTCAATCTATGCTTAATAAATAAAATACCACAGGAGTACTGCACCAGATGGAAGGAGACTATGATTGACATCTCCAGTAAAAACAAAAATCAAGCAATAGTAACAGTTTTTTTCCTCTGCCCCAAACCCTGGAGAGCACTGCCAGTTGAAATAGAAAATTGATCAGCAGTCTGATTCACTATCAAGAAGCTTCATATGTTCATACAGTCTGGTTGCAAATTGCCTGTTGACAGAACTGACTCAGTCTTTTTAAAACCATAAATAATAATATGTTGTTGTTGATCTAGCACCATCAATGTACATGTACAATATATAATATACATCTCTTTGGGTGTTTGGTTGAAAATATGGATGGCTAAAAGTTTGGTGGGGAGGAGGTCACACATAAAAGCCCAACACTACAAATGTCCCTAATCCCTAGGAGCAACAGAGAACTTCACATGCTTAGCCCAGCCCTCCAAAGAGGGTTTTGAAGCCATGTTTGATAGTTACAGAGCTCTTGTGATCTGTCAGAGCTCCCTGTCATTGCCAGAAATGTTTGTAAAGCCCTCTTCAGAACTTCTTGCTCAAAACATAAAGCTCTCATTTATTTCTGAGTACTCTTTCCTTTTGCCTTCAACCTAACCAAGCATTATTGGCTTTTCCAATGAGTCATGTCTTCTCATGGTGTATCCAAAGTATGACAGTCTCAGTTTAGTCATCTTAGCTTCTAAGGGGGGATGCAGACGGGCGGCCCTGGGCCACCCCGGAAAGCAGAGGATCGAGACTGAAGCTGCCAGACAGTGCGGCCTCGATGCTCTCTTTTGCCGGCCTGGAAAGGAGCAGCAAAATGCCTCTCCTTTCAGAGCCGGCAAAAGGCCGCTCTAAGAGCCACTACACGGCTCTTTGGCGCCCCTTCCAGCGCAGCGTATCAAAAGGCTGCGCTAGAAGGACATCCTGAAGCCATGCACCATGCGTAACGGCGCGCAGTGTCAGGACGTCTTCGGAGAGGGATTGAGGCGGCCAGCGTGTGGCTGCCCCTCCCCATCCCTGCCTCCAGCACAGCCCAAAGGGCCCGTCTGTAGAGGCTCTAAGAGAATTCAGGCTTGATTTGGCCTTGGACCCATTTAGTGGTCTTTCTAGCAGTCCACAGTATCCATAGAACTCTTCACCAGCACAATTAGTTGATTTTCTTCCTTTAATTTTTCCTATCTATTCAGCTTTCACAACCATACGTAGAAATTCTAAATACAATGGCATAGACCATTTTAATTTTAGTATTCAATTATACATCATGACATCTCAGGATCTTTTCTAGTTCCTTCAAACCTTGTTTATCTCATTCCCTTTTTTGCCTGATCTGGGCACAGGTTGATTTTGTTGCACTCAAAACAATTGGCAAGCTATCACAATGCTGTCTCCCAAACACCACTCATCCCCAAGCCACACTGAGCTGGCTGATTTTTCAAAGACGGAAGCATTCTAACTGAGCAAAATCGGCTGGCTCAGCACAGCTTGGGGATGGGTGGTGGTCTGGCGACGGCATAGTGATGGCTTGCCGACTGTTTCAAATGCAATAAAATCCATTTCCCCTCGTTCACGCACATCCCCAGCCCATGATCAGATTGGGCAAAAAAGGGAATGTGATAAACTCTTCTCATTTCTTGATTGCAGTCTCCATTCTGATTAATGACTGAGCCAAGGCATGGGAAATCTTAAATTATTTCAATATCTTCAACATTTACTTTGAAGTTGTGTAAATTATCTATGATCATTATTTTTGTTTTCTTAATGTTCAACTGTAAATGTGCCTTTGCACTTTCTTCCTTGTTCCAAGGGCATGTCTACACAGGCCATTTGCATCAGTTTCTCCCATCCTCCACATGGGACAGGGCTAAAGGCCTGACTTAATTGCAGACTGTATACACATGGAAAGGGAAGTCTTGCAGCAAATCCAGTCCCTTAATCCACTTTTCAAAAACTCACCATTTGTTCTGGATCTTCACAGAAAATCCAGAGCACTTTGGAGAGATGCCAGGCGGCTGTTTACACAGTATCCTTCTGTGTTGCCCAACACTGGCACCTACTGAGGTCACAATGAGCCATGGGATCAATACTGGGCACCTTGTTTCTGTCCTCTCAGATGGAGAATTCGTGACCACATTGGCACGCAGCACACAGGGATGCTGTGTAGAAAGTTGCCAGGCATTGCTTCAGAATGCACAGGAAATGGGGAGTTTGGGCAGCTTTAGGGCCAAAATACTCTGAGGTCAGCCCATAGTGTTCTGGCCAGCATAGACACAACTCAAGTATTTGCTATTTTCTGCTAGTAATATGGTGTCAGCTAAATATATTAAATTGTTCATGTTCCTTCCTCCAATTTTCACACCTCGTTCTTCCAAGTCTAATCCTACTTTACTTACGATATGTCAACATACAAGTTAAACATGTAGGGTGATAAAATGCAGCCTTGTCTGACCCCACTTTCCAATTGGAAACAATTCTGTTTCTCTGTATTCTGTTCTGACAGTAGTCTGTTCTGTCTTGGGTACAGGTTATGCATCAGGACAATCAAATGTTCTGGCACACCCATTTCTTTAAGAGTGAGCCATAGTTCTTCATGATCAAAGGCTTTGCATAATCTATAATGCACAGGTTGATTTTCTCCTGGAATTCTTTGATGCACTCTATTATCCAGTGTATGTTTACAATATGATCCCTAGTGCCTCTTCTTTTTCTAGATGCAGCTTGGATATCTGGCATTTCTCTCTCCATATATCGTAAAAGTCTCGGTTGGCGAATTTAGAGCAGGGACAGGCAACCTTTTTGAGACCTGGGCCAGTCTCAAAAAGGTTGCCGCTCGGCTGGGCCAAGGGGGGGGGGAAATGGCTTCCAAAATGGCGGCCGCGACAAGCGCGCTCGAAAACGCTCCCCAGCAACGGCGCGTGGCGGCGGGGGTGGCGCGCGGCCGTCAGTGATGGCGGCAGCCTTCGGACGGGGCCGGTAAGTCCGGGGCCCGGGCCTTAACCGGCCCCCGGGCCATAGGTTGCCGGTCCCTGATTTAGAGCATCAATTGTCTTGCATAGAAAATTAATGCAGTGGTCCACTGATTATTGCAATCTCTGGAGTCCACTTTCTTGGGGATTTGAATGCATATAGAGTATTTCCAATCTGTGGGCCATTGTTTTGTTTTTCATATTTGTTGTTAATTTTTAGTTAGAACTAGATTATATTCTGTCTTTGTAGCTTGAAGCAGCTCTGTTAGTATGCCATCTGTTCCTGGTGATTTATTTCTCCCAAGTGCTCTGAGTGCAGCTTCCACTTCTCTTTCTAAAATTGTAGGTTCCTCTTCAAATGGTTCTTCCTTGAATGAATCTGTCATCCTTTCAGACATGTAGGCAAATGGCTGGACAGAGTCCATATGTTATTGTGGCACTGATCCATAAGAGATTACACCATAAGAAATGTATTAGCCATCGATGTACCAGAAGGTTTACTTTTTGCCACATCTAGCCATTGGGAAATTACAACATTTTATGCACATCTTAACCAAATGCTTTATTTCTGATATATCTCCTTTTATACCAAGCATCTTTTTTTAAGTCAAGTTTTATTGCCAGTTGTTAGCCTGCTACATTGTGTTTTTATGATGTAATAATTAGAATGCAGTTTAAAATTCATGGGGTAGCTTAATGAGAAATTTTATTTTACTTATATTCCATTGCTCAGTCTAAGAGCTCAGCTTCATGAGGGCTGTGCTTAAAACACTTCTAATCCTTATAGTACTTAGTGATGAATGAGAATATTTTCCAGCACTTCTGTAGTACTTTTCATTCTGTATATTAAGAGAAGTTATTTGAATTCATGAGTGTAGCTGGGGGACGCACGAAGTGTTCCCCCCAAATAAGAATTCTGTGTCTCAGATGAAAGATTCCTTCAGTCTTGAAATTTCTAGCATTACCATAACTTAAAACTGCCAGAAAGAATGCAGCTTGAGTCCACTTTAACTGCCCTGGCTCAGTGCTAGGGAATCATGGAAACTGTAGTTTTTTTCTGAGACATTGCGCCTTCTATGTCAGAGAGCGCTGTTGCCACAACAAATTACAGCTCCCATGATTCCCTAGCACTGAGCCAGGGCAGTTAAAGTGGACTCAAACTGCATTATTTCTGGCAGTCTAGACAGCTTAGGGAGCCAAGCAACTGTGAACACAGCAGAGATCAGAGTTTTCGGTGTGAATACTTTTCAGTGTCTCATTTTCCCAAATGCTAGAAATCTGAGAACTGGTAAGATCCATGCAGCACAACATGCTGTTTCTAACACTGGCAAATTCTTCTACAATAAGGCAACAACTCTCCCTCAATTCAAAAGTCACATAGGCCCTGTACAGACTGGCTACAAGGGCCGGCCTGGGGCAGAGCAGGGGCATGGCGACCGCATGCCAGCCGCCCCGACTCTGCCCCAATGCTGCCGTCACGCTGTGCACCCCACCACATAGCAGGAAGCGTTTGGGGGTTCCCTTGGTGCCACGTTCACATGCATTGCACCAAAGGAGCACTAAAAAGCCCCTACTGCGGCGGCAAGGGCGGCTTTTTGCCGCTCTAAGGAGCGGCATTTGCCAGCTCTTTTTAGAGTGACAAACCTCCGGATTGGGGCCGCAGCATGCAGTTGCCATGGCCCTGATCCAGCAAGGAAAGAGGCCATCTGTTTAGCCCCATAGTGGCCCTTTCACACTGCACAGGTGCCCTATGATGTCATTTTAACCAGCATGGCTCTACCTTGTAAAATCCTATAATCTGTAGTTGCATGATTTATTTCAAATTCACATCTACAAAGACCTCTATGCATCATTAAACTACAAATCCCAAGCCTTATGTAGGATGCAGGCAGGCAGTAGAAGTGGTATCAAATTGCTATAACTGCAGCGTAAAACTATAGTTTACTGCAGGACTAGGTATAATTCAGCCTATTGGCCACAAGAGCCTTTTTTTGTTGTAATCCCGCCTCGATCCGCAGGGAGAGGTGGGAAAATATAAAATATAAATAAAACCTATTATTATTATTATTATTATTATTATTATTATTATTATTTTGTAGCCACCCTAGGTTTTGCTCAATCCCCCCTAGGCTCCTGTGCTCCCCATTTTTAAAATTAGGGAACATTTTTCATCCCATGCTGCTCCTAGAATCCTCATGGAACTGTAATTCCCAACCAAGCACCCACAATTCTTCCCCACCTCCCATCCTAAATGAATGTGTTGCAACCTGATGTGACTTTTGTTTGGATTTTTTTGTCGTTTTTGACCACTCAGTGGTGCTCTGCTGGGCAAGAAAGCTTTGTTGCATTAGCAGGCATTTGCTGGTGTGACACTTGATTTAAGCCAATCACATAAAATTGACCATTTGTCAATGAGTTTTAATTCATATCCTCCACAATATGCGCTGTAAATTTGCTTTGCTTTCCTTTTGTCAGGGCACTTTTTGTTTTTCTCATCTCGATAAGTCTTCTACTATTTTATGGTACATCATCTCAGTGCTTATAGCTTGTGCAACTGCTTTCTTTGTGTGCTGACTTCTTTTTCGATGTGTTGGCACCATTTTTAATTTGTGGCACTATAATGATTTTTAAATAGTTTGCAAGCCTTCTGTCTCCAAATAGCCTCCAAGGCTCAATTTTCCTGGCTTTGTCTTTCAATTAATCTAGAAAAAGAGTTCTCTTAAAAGTCAAAATGTGGCTACACTGCATTTTCTGGGGAACTTTTAAGTCAAATATCTGTTGAGTGTGTTAGCATAGAGGTCTGTTTCTTAAGTGTTACATTTGCACCCCACTGAATGCCACTCCACGTTATGTCTTGGGCAATTTCCCCTCTACTTAGAAGGCTGACCAACCTCATGGTGTGGGGAGTGATGGCTACACAGCATACTAGAGTGGACAAAATATGGCCTGCATCATGTATGTAATCCCTCCCAAACCCTTTTTTTCACTTTCCCAAGAACACTGAATTTTAAAAATCCACTGCTAAAAAATTTGCCAGTGCTATCTGTTGCTGAAAATGTGATGCAGTTGCTTAAATGCACTGTTGCTGCTGCTGCTGTGTGCCTTCAAGTCATTTTCGACTTATGGTGACCCTAAGGAGAACCTATCATGGGGCTTTCTTGGCAAGATGTGCTCAGAGGTGGTTTGTCATTGCCTTCCCTGAGGCTGAGAGCATGTGACACACCCAAGGTCACCCAGTGGGTTTCCATGGCTAAGTGGCGAATCGAACCCTGGTCTCCAGAGTCGTAGTTGAAACTCAAACCACTAAGCCATGTTGGCTGGTGCCACTTCCTTAACAAAAGTCCAGTGAGCATTCTTCATTCGTCTCTGTCTGGTCCTGGTCCTAAGAGTCTTCCATGAACCATAGAAATGCAGTCTACTGGTACTATTTCTTTCACGTCTGCTGCCTCAGCACGATTACCTAAATTGCAGGAGGTCCTGACAGGGCAACCACAAATTGTACTCAATGGGAAATTAATTTAGCTCAATTGGGAACAGCGAGAGGGCTATGATAATGATAGCTGGATCTTGCTTATGTAGTACAGGTCCAAGAACTAGAACTCTCAGAGTGCAAAGTACAACTTTAATTTTATTGATTAACAGCAAAGGGGAAAATCACCATTCATGCAATAGCATATGCACATACAAGAACTAACAAAATTAAAGGTAGTAGTGTGTAGCAAGGTTGAGGTAAGGCAATACATTTACCAGTCCAGAAGCAGGGATGATGGAAGTGACAGAGGCAACCTGAAACATGGCAAGGGGGTGGGGAGGTAGCCTGTGTTGAGGGGTCAATATGAAATCCAGCAGCATTCCTGTCTGATTTCAGACTGAGCCAATGTGTGAGTGGCAAGGCAACCTTTCTATGGAGTTCTTGTGACAGTTGGGTGAATTTTCTAGGAATCCCAGAAACAATGGGATTCCCACCTGGTTGATGGTTTCAACTTCAGCGTTAACAAAAGGAATATTTTTAGTTGATAGCAGTGACATTGATTTAATCAAAAGGTAATAAGATCAGGACAACCCTAGGAAATTTGGGATAGGATCAGGTGTGGAAAACTACAATGGGGGCCAGCAGAAAGACTGGCTTAATGCTTTAGGCTGATAAACATTTGTCCTGTGACCTTCAAGAAGAAATGCACACAACAGAAGCAGCAATATTCACAGACATAAGTTGCAGGGGTCCTTTCCATATGACCTCAGGTCTATGACCAGTCACAAGTTCACTTAAAGTTCATACTTTTGGCCTCTCTGTAACTGCTATTATAATAAAATATAACAAAATATTTGTACTCCAAAATAACATGGGTTATGCAGGGTGTACTAATGGTACTCTGTACTATCCTAGGAAATCAATGTAAGGAAGTCCATTTATCCCAAAACTGATACAAAATTTCATAGAATCATAGAGTTGGAAGAGACCTCAAGGGCCATCCAGTCCAAACCCTTGCCATGCAGAAATACATAGTCAAAGTACTCCTGACAGATGGCCATCCAGCGTCTGTTTAAAAAACTCCAAAGAAGGAGACTCCACCACAATCCTACTGTCAGGAAGTTCTTCCTAGTGTTGAGGTAAAATCTTTTCCTGTAGTTTGCATCCATTGCTCAGTGTCCTAGTCTAAATGAATCAATGGAATGAATTCCATTTACCGTATTTTTCGCCATATAAGGCGCTCCGGCATATTGGGCGCACCCAATTTTAAAGGAGGAAAATCCAAGAAAAAAGGATTCCTCCCTTTAGCCGGAGGCCGGTTGTTCAATGGGCTGGTGCTGGGATCGGAGAACTTCTCCGATCCCAGCACCAGCCCATTGAACTGAGGTCGCGGGGGGAAGGAGGGCTCCTTCCCCCCGCGACCTCAGTCTTTGAATGGGCTGGCGCTGGGATCGAAGCGATCCCGGCGCCAGCCCATTCCAAGACTGAGGTTGCGGGGAGAAGGAGCCCTCCTTCCCCCCCGGCCTCAGTCTTGGAATGGGCTGGTGCCGGGATCGAAGCGATCCCGGCACCAGCCCATTGAAAGACTGAGGCCGGGGGGAGAAGGAGCCCTCCTTCCCCCCCCCCCCCCGGCCTCAGTCTTGGAATGGGCTGGTGCCGGGATCGAAGCGATTCCGGCACCAGCCCATTGAAAGACTGAGGCCGGGGGGGAGAAGGAGGGCTCCTTCCCCCCCCCCCGGCCTCAGTCTTGGAATGGGCTGGTGCCGGGATCGAAGCGATCCCGGCACCAGCCCATTGAAAGACTGAGGCCGGGGGGAGAAGGAGCCCTCCTTCCCCCCCCCCCCCGGCCTCAGTCTTGGAATGGGCTGGTGCCGGGATCGAAGCGATCCCGGCACCAGCCCATTGAAAGACTGAGGCCGGGGGGAGAAGGAGCCCTCCTTCCCCCCAGCCTCAGTCTTGGAATGGGCTGGTGCCGGGATCGAAGCGGAAGTGAGTGCGCCCTATAGGGCGAATGGACTGGTGCTGGGATCGAAGCGATCCCGGCACCAGCCCATTGAAAGACTGAGGCCGGGGGGAGAAGGAGCCCTCCTTCCCCCCCGGCCTCAGTCTTGGAATGGGCTGGTGCCGGGATCGAAGCGATCCCGGCACCAGCCGATTCCAAGACTGAGGCCGCGGGGAGAAGGAGCCCTCCTTCTCCCCGTGGCCTCAGTCTTTCAATGGGCTGGCGCCGGGATCGCTTCGATCCCAGCACCAGTCCATTCGCCCTATAGGGCGCACTCACTTCCCCACGCACATTTAGGGGAAGAAAAAGTGCGTGTTATAGGGCGAAAAATACGGTAATCTTCACTGAATAATATTTTATGAATATATAGTCAAATAATAAAGTAACAATTAAAAGATACCATTTCATACATATTTACTTATTTTATCATTGTTAGCTAGTTTATATCTATTTTATTTACTTTTATCTATTTTTTCCTTTACCAAATTTCCATTAAGCCCACCATTCTACATAGGCCATGCTTAGGCCATACTATTTCATGTGTGCAACCCTTGAGGACTTGGTTAACATGAAAAATGAACCCCAATCCAATCTAGAAGATATCTCCTGTCATCAGCACCACTTATTTGTAATGTACCCTCCAACAGTCCTTATTTGGCAGGAGTAGTCCCAATTAATCCTTAGCCATTCTACTTTTTCACTGCTTTGAAAATGCCTGTTTCTCTCTCCTCTTTCCACTTTGCTCAGCTTACTTCAACTGTTGTAATCTGAGTTCAAAGGAGAAGAGTAGTTTGTACTCAGTTAACAGTAGGTTTGTGTGAAATGCTGGAGAGTCTGTATGCTGGAGGATTTGTAAGGGAATATCATTTAAAATTACTGTAGGATAATGAAATTCTTATAATAATAAAATAATAATAATAAAAGTTTATTTTTATCCCAACCCTCTGCATACGCAATCGGGGCAGCTTACAACATTTAAAATTATAATAAATGTACAATGTATATCCCGTAAACCCCCCAGTCTTTAAAATGGTATTAAACAATGAAACAATATAAAAACATAGTTAAAATAAGTTACAATAACAGACAGCAAACAGCAGCAGCTACAGCGAGGATTAAGAGAGAAAAGTTGAGCTAACTCTTGAAGGCCGGGGTATCTATTCGGGAAAGGCCTACCGGAAGAGATCCGTCTTAACAGCTTTTAAAAGGTTATTTAAGGTAGTGATATGACGGATCTCATCCGGCAGGCTGTTCCATAATCTGGGAGCAGTTGCAGAGAAGGCCCTCTGGGTGGTTGCAGACAGCCTAGTTTCTATAGGCTGCAGCAAATTCCTCCCAGAGGACCTAAGTGCGTGGGGTGGATTGTACGGAAGAAGGCAGTCCCAAAGATAGGTTGGACCCAAGCCATTTAAGGCTTTAAAGGTGATAACTAACACCTTGTACTGTGCCCGGAAACTAACAGGCAGCCAGTGAAGTGATCTTAAAACTAGAGTTATATGGTCTCTTCTCGTTGTTCCCGAAACCAACCTGGCTGCCATATTCTGTACTAAATGAAGTTTCCGGACCAAGCACAAGGGTAGCCCCATGTAGAGCGCATTACAAAAATCAAAATGCAAAGTTACCAGCGCGTGCACCGCAGTTTCATGGTCCCCAGCTTCCAGGAAAAGGCGCAGCTGCCGTAGCAGCCGAAGCTGATAACAAGCACTCCTGACTGTCGCGTTTACCTGATTTATCATCTGAAGCAACGAGTCCAGGAGCAGCCCCAGACTGCAAATGCAGTCCTTAGAGGAGAGTGTGACCCCATTCAGGACTGGACAAAATGGAGGTACTTACAATACCTGTTTTTGGGCCACTACTATAAATACCTCCATTTTGTCTGGATTCAGTCTCAATCTGTTTTTCCTCATCCAGTCCATTACTGCATTAAGACAGTCATTGAGAGGAGAGACGCCATCTGAAGTCAAAACTGAGGACCGAGACATGGAGAAATATATCTGGGTGTAATCAGCGTACTCCGTATGATCTCTCCCAGCAGCTTCATATATATATATATATATATATTGAATAGTATCGGGGACAGGATGGCACCTTGAGGGATGCCACAATTAAGCTCTTTCCTTTTAGAGCAACTGTCCCCGAACATCACCCTCTGGAATCTGCCTGAGAGGAAGGAACGGAACCACCGCAATGCAGTGCCTCCAATTCCTAACCTTCTCATGCTGGCACTGTAGAAATGTAAGTTTGAAACATATCCAGATTAATAGGAAATTCAACATAGCAGTTCAGCGTTGCTTGTATGATATTTCTAATACCAAGAAAATGTTTAAAACAATGAATAAAGTCTTTTTTACTGCAATTACAGGCATTGTGGCTCTGTGCACCATAGCAGTGATAGCTGTTGACCGTGCCATTGTGGTCACCAAGCCTATGGGAATGCTTACTTTTACCACCAGGAAAGCTATGATTGGAGTTGCTGCGTCCTGGGTATGGTCTCTTGTTTGGAATACACCTCCTCTTTTTGGTTGGGGAGGATACCAGATGGAAGGCGTTATGACCTCCTGTGCTCCAGATTGGTACAACAGTGACCCTATCAATGTTTCCTACATTATTTGCTACTTTCTATTCTGCTTTACAATTCCATTCGTCACTATCCTAGTTTCCTACGGCTACCTGCTACGGACCCTGCGCCAGGTACTTGTGTCTCCACAATATGCTTTCCTCAATTTTTTGACCTTATAATCCTTTTATCATAGTAATACGTTTATCACATGGCACTTGCAGGAACGGGAACAGAATGGAATGGAACAGCACGTAACAAGACGAGAACACATGTTGCTGCACAGGAGGATGCCGCTGATGCCGCCGGGAATCCCCAAGCTGGTCCCCAGCCGTTCCTGGCAGCCGATTTTGAAGAATGGTTCAAAATCATTCTTCAAAACCGGCTGCCATCACAGATGGAAAACAGCTTGGGGACTCCGGCAGTATCAACAGTGTTCTCCTGTGCAGTAACACGTGTTCTTGCTCCGTTCCATGCCATTCTGTTCCTGTTCCTGCAAGTGAAGTGCAATAAACTTATTATTTTGGGACAAAACTGAGGAACAGTTAATACAGTTGGCCCTCCACATTTGTGTCTTTGACTTTTGTGGATTTGATTAAAAATAATAATAATAAAAATAAATTTTATTTATATCCCACCCCTCTGCAAAGCAATCGAGGCGGATTACAACATTAAAATCAAATATATCAAACAGATATATTACAATATTACATTAAAAAAACCTAAGAATCCCAAAATCCACCCACCCCTTAAAAAGTATTAAACAAGTTATACATTAAAACACATTAAAACATATTAAAAACACTCAGAGGCAGCCAGTAACAGACAGCAGCGGCAACTATAACTGAAGGCAAGAGAGGAAGAGATGGGCAACTCCTGAAGCTGGGAAATCTAATCAGAAAAGGCCTGCCAGAAGAGATCCATCTTGACAGCTTTTTTAAAGCTGCTTAAGGTCGTAATCTGATGGATCTCACCCGGCAGGCCGTTCCATAATCTGGGAACAGTTGCCAAAAAGGCCCTCTGGGAAGTTGCCAACAGCCTAGTTTTTGTTGGCTGCAGCAAATTCCTCCCAGAGGACCGAAGTGCGTGGGGTGGATTGTATGGGAGGAGGCGGTCCCAAAGATAGGCTGGACCCAAGCCATTTAGGGCTTTAAAGGTAATAACATTAATAATAATAATAATAATAATAATAATAATAATAATAATAATAATAATAAATTTTTATTTATAGCCCGCCCCTCTGCGCGGCAATCGGGGCGGGTTACAGCATTTTAAAAACAGCGAAATTAAAAAACATTCCCTCAGTCCACAACCCTCCCCCCCCTTAAAAACAAATTAAACTTAGAAAGAATTAAAATGCAACAATGTAATAAAACAACAACTAACAATATTAAGATTCGGCAAAAAAAATAGGGATAGAATAAAAACTCATTAAGACTCATCCCTCTGAAGCAGGCGTTATACATTATACATTTTATTATTATTATAACATTCATTATTCATAGAATTGATTAATTTGTTCTCTCTTGGAATCTCTAGGTTCTCCAGTGTGACTTTACTAGAGGTTGACCATAGAGTCACACTAGACTAGAAGAGCTAAGGAATCCTAGAGAAAATACTTCTTTAGGCACTTGTAGGCCCTCCACTGCAATTCTCTGGTTAACTTCTGCTGGATGATAGCCACAGAGGTGCACTGGATGATCTGAGATTCCTAAAAAGGAGTTCTTTCAGGTTAAAAAAAAAAGAAGTTTGTTAATTTGTTTTTGTTTTTTTCACTTTCTCGGTGGTCTTGTGCCCTTAACTACAGCAAATTTGGAGGGCCCACTGTACTTCACTTAAAATGTTGTTTCATTCAGTACAATAATGCCTAAAGTTCAGAGCTGACATTTTTATATGAATTGTTTTGTGTGGAAGACCATATTTATCAAAGAAATATGAGATGTGGAAATATAACCTGATGCTGGGCAAAATCAATACACTGACATTAGTCTACATAGATATCATTATTATAGATATTTTCCATATCAAAGCATAATCCTGGAAACATATTCAGGGGTAGCTGTGTTGGCCATATAGCAAAGTGCAATATCCAAAATCCATAAAATAGTGATACCTTTATTTGGCATCATGTATTTTGTGCATTTAGGTTGATCAAATAAAGGTATCACTGTTTTGTGTACAAAGAATCTATTTCTGTGTGATGGACATACTACGTGTGGGTTCTATTTCCCACTCACAAGAGTCTTACATTCATTTGTGAAACAAATATTGTGAACTGGTGGATTATGGATCTCAAATACAGCAGAAAATGTGCTCTTCAACAGTCAATATATATATTCAACATCTTGAAGATTCTTGCAGCTCAGACACAATCTTGTTATGTTTTGGGGTTTTTTTTTATTACCCATGCAATAAACTAGTCCTTTAAGCCAAAAAATTGGGGATGGACATTGATTGACATGGGAATGAGCTCTGGGTAAAAGTACTGCATCTTAAGTAAAATGCATTTTCCCAGCTATTTCAAAAGCAGAATAAATACCAGGATAGCTGTTATGACTTTAGATAAATTACATAGCACTTTTAGTTTTGAAACTTGTTTTACATTTGTTTAAAAATAATGACTATATTGAAGAAACCACCTTACATTGATCATTGCTCCTGCCATATCTCCCTGTTACAACCCAGATTGCTAGGCTATTATACTAGCATGGGCACAAGCTGGTTATTGCCTATAAAGTCCAACAAAGATGGGGCCAAGGCTATCTCAAGAATGGTATTCTTCCATATGAGCCAGTCTGGGTGCTGGGATCCTCATGAGGTTCACCACTCTTACAGACATGTCTAGTGGAGACACAGAAGAGAGCCTTCTCAGTACATAGCTGGTCCAGGGCTCTAGAACTCCCTACCTAGAGAAACTAGCCTAGTCCCTTCCTTTTTGTCTTTCTGTCAACAGAACAGACTTTTTTATTCCAACAAGATTTGAGGAAACTGACTGTTTTCAAAGAAAGAGCTTTTTAATAGTATGTTGTACTGCTTTATAACTACTTTTTATCTTTCTACTTTTTTGTGTGTGTGTTTTTTAATGTTACAGATAGCTTAATTACCGGTACATTTTAATGATAATCTTTTGTATGTTTTAACATATACTGTATTGTTTTTAAACTTGGGAGGAAAGGCAGGGGGTAGACAAATGTGAAAAAGAACAAGGTATCCACTTCTCTCTGTATCCCTCCATGGAGATCAGGGAATGCTTGGTCCTTCAGATTATGGTACCACAGCTCCCATAATCCCTGATTATGCTGCCTAGGGGTTGTGGGAGATAAGGTCCAACAATATTTGGAGGAATAGCTATTTCCTGCTTCTGTCTTTACACCTGCTTAGTGCTGCATATCTGTAAAGAGTATCGTCAGAATCCTTTTAACAACTAGTTAAGTATACAACAAAATGCAAAATCCACAAACAGTGATATCTTTGCTGGGCCAAATAATCTCTCCTAGTCTGCCTCCCTCATCCCAAAAAACCTGATTGAAACATCATTCTAATTCCTGGCAGAATGGACCTCCTTTTCGCCATGGAGCTGATACCCAATAAAGTAGGTAAGGCAACAATTGTGACTAAGTAATGATCATGAATACGGAACAGTTACAGGTTACTAGCCCGTATTCAGGAGAGAGGGAAAAAACAATTCCCATGATTCCCTAGCACTAACCCTAACCCTTAAAGTGGACTCAATTTGCACTATTTCTGGCAGTATGCAAAGGCCCTTAGTTAAGTAGAACTAAGTAGAGGATACAGAATACTGGTCTATGTAAACGTATTCCATAAAGGTAGATCTAAACTTCTTACTGCTCAAGAAAGAGGACACACAAAACAATACACCCTTAAGCTCTTCCACATGAGTTGTTTTTCCACACTTTTCCACACAATGAAATGTAATCACACTGATGTATGTCCTATTTTTGGTGGAGATCTAACTTGCTATTTTTAACCAGGTTGCTAAAGTTGGAGTCGCACAGCGAGGCTCAACAACTAAAGCGGAAGCTCAAGTGTCACGGATGGTGATAGTAATGGTTATGGCATTCTTGATCTGCTGGCTTCCTTATGCAACATTTGCCTTGGTAGTTGTGGGTAATCCTCAAATCTACATTAATCCTATTATAGCCACTGTCCCAATGTACATGGCAAAATCCAGCACTTTCTATAATCCAATCATCTATATTTTTATGAACAAGCAGGTGAGTTTAAATACAGTAAGATCTGTGGGGCATAAAAATTATATGTTTAAATTTTGTATAGTAAATACAGAATACGGTAAGAGTCACAAGTGCAGATGTTCTATTTTATGTTAAAAATGGAAGTCTCAAAAAAAAAAACCAGTGAATTTTTATGTCTGTAACTACATAAGACTTCTTTCTACTCCTTTTTAAATTGCTTTTTTGACTAGCCATGTATGCAAGCTTTCATAACAGGCTCAATGGAATCCTATCCACCGCAAGAAAGGAATAGTTCCCTAACTAAGAATTTTATAAATGCATGACCTGTTTTTTAGACTGGACAGCAAATTAAACATTCATTGTTGCCTGTTCAGTAGTTAGGAAGTAAATCAAGCAGTGGGAAATATTCTGATGTGTGTATGTGCCTTCAAGTTGCCTGTCGACTTATGGCAATCTCATGGATTTTATATAAAAAGGATCAAATATAATGCTCTTTTTGCTTTGTCCAGTGTAAAATTGCTTGCTATGCTGCCACCTGGTGACTACATTAATTAAAGTTTTTACTTTAAAAATGATATAAATCAAGAAAAAAAATATATCTTTTATATTTTAATTCAGGCACCTTTGTCATTAGATATTATATTAATACAAAGCTTTTCCTGGAAAACAAAAGGACATTTTTATCTACCACATCAAACAAAGTGTTTATGAAACTACTTCTATTAGTATATACAATATTTTGAA
Organism: Phrynosoma blainvillii; assembly: GCA_026167975.1. Classification (NCBI taxonomy): domain Eukaryota; kingdom Metazoa; phylum Chordata; class Lepidosauria; order Squamata; family Phrynosomatidae; genus Phrynosoma; species Phrynosoma blainvillii. The sequence goes on along the minus strand of JANUYF010000002.1, from coordinate 323,928,666 downwards.
ACTGCTCTAGATGTTGCTATTAATAAGTATATATGTCCCGGTAAATGTGCCCATTGACTTATCACACTCTTAAATAAAGTGACTTAGGGCCAGTACAGACCGGCCAAAAGGGACGGCCTGGGAGTGGAGTCGGGGCATGGCGACTGCACACCGGCCAACCAAACAGATGGTGGGCAGCATCAGGGCACTCCCTTGGTGTAGCATTTGGACATGCTACGCCAAAGGAGAGCAGCAAAGCTGCCGCCACCATGGCAAGGGCAGCTTTTGCCACTCCAAAAAGGAGCGGCATTTTCTAGCTCTTTTTGGAGTGGCAAACTGCCCGATCAGGGCTGTAGCGTGCAGTTGCCGTGGCCCTGATCCGGTGCTCCCAGGGGCAGCATGGAGCCTGTCTGTAGAGCCCCTTACCTGATCCAGGTTAAAATTTAAAGCAGGTGGCATCCTGATCTTATCAGAAGGATTTAGCCGCCGAAATCGCTGCCCAGGTCCATCCCTGCTCCCAGGGGTGCTCAGTGCGCCTCTTTTTGAAGCCGGGAGTTTTCCGGCTTAAGAAAATGGCCACTGAAGCAGCCCTGGGAGCGGGGATGGACCCAGGCAGTGATTTTGGCAGCTAAATCCTTCTGATAAGATCAGATGCCGCCCGCTTTAAATTTTAACCCGGATCAGGTAAGTCACTTTATTTAAGAGCGCAATAAACTTCTTAAACTCTGGGAAGTGATTTCAGAATGTCCTCTCTGGTTAGTCCCTTCTAGCTTCATTTCCCTGTTTCTTTTGGACTCCCCTCCCCACAATTATCCATCTAATCTTGTTTAAGGTTCCTCTTTCACCATCTTTTATGTACCCAGATAATTCTCTTCATCCTCCATTCCTTGAGGCTTGCTATCCCTTAGCTTTCCAATGTGGTTTCACCCCACTGCCCCAAGTGAAGTTTTAATGTCAGCAACATTATTTTTTTCTCCCACATAAGCTGAACAACTAATATGTAGTTCCCTAGAACAATTGTATTCTATTACACTATTGCACCAGCTTGGCTACCCAGTTCCTGACTGCCATACCGAAACAAATAAACAAACAAAATCCCCAGTATAAATATCAGTATGGCACGAGAGCCAGCATGGTGTAGCAGTTTAAGCGTTGGACTATGACTCTGGAGATTAGGGTTAGATTCCCTGTTTGGGCAGAAAAACCCAGTGGATGACCTTGGGCAAGTCACACTCTCTCAGCCTCAGAGGATGGCAATGGCAATCCCCCTCTGAAGAAACTTGCCAAGAAAACCCCATGATAGGGTCACTATAAGTAAAAAATGACTTGGAGACACACAACAACAATTGCAACTGTTTAATGCTAACAGTGCAAATGGCAGGAAACTCAAATCCAGTGGTGTCACTGGGGCAGGGGTAGGCAACCTCTCCCCTTTAAGGGCCGAGGGACTTCAGCTCCCAGAATCCCAGGAACTATTAGTCAACATGGGACTATTGGCCAACATGGCTGAGGCTTCTGGGAGCCGAAGTCCCTCAGCACCTTAAAGGGGAAAGATTGCCTACCCCTGCACTAGGGGGTGCAGGGGGTGCGGACCACACTGGGTGACACCCCAGAAGAGAAGTGACTCCTAGTTGGAACCTTCCCCCGGTGCTCTCTCGCCCTTCTCCTCATGAGGAGAATGATGGTGTGGCCCTGAGGAAGGCATAGCATGCTGGCCCCTGGAGCCCTGGCCCCCGAACTGGGTGACACCAGGGCAGGACCCAGTGCTCAAGTCCTAAAGATTACTTTCATTATGGCTTCGAAGACATCAGTTTGAAGAATCAGGCAGTAGATCCATATAAAGGAATTGCCCATATGTGGGGAAACACATACCGGTGAGTATACATAAGATTGCCAGGTCTTTGACCGGATCTTCTCCTTTAACCACAGTGTGAGACAAAGAAATTGAATCAAGCATCTGAAGCAATGGTAATAAAGGGATAGGGAAAATGTAATCTGTGCATCAAGCTTCTGTTTAGCACACAGAGCCAGGGCAAGACGCACCCCCCCCCCAACATCTTCACAGCAATTCTACTTGTATGTTATTGTGTATCTTCAAATAATTTCCTACCTATAGAGATCCTAAGATGAACCAATCACAGGGTTTTCTTGGCAAGTTTCTTCAGAGGGGGCTTGCCATTGCCACCCTCTAAGGCAGGGGTAGGCAACCTTTCCCCTTTAAGGGCCGAGGGACTTCAGCTCCCAGAAGCCTCAGCCATGTTGGCCAATAGTTCCTGGGATTCTGGGAGCTGAAGTCCTTCGGCCCTTAAAGGGGAAAGGTTGCCTACCCCTGCTCTAAGGTTAAGAGAGTGTGACTTGGCTAAGGTCAACCAGTGGGTTTAGATGGCCAAGCTGGGATTCAAACCCTGGTCTTCCAAGAGTTATAGTTCAAGACTCAAACCACTATACCCAATATTCCAAGCAGATGGTCTTAAAATTTTCTACAGCAATAATAAAACACATTGTCAAGAAAAGGGAAAATTAAAGTATAGTACATAATGACAATTGGCCTAAGCCAAATATAACTTACAGTCCCTTTTCTTCCTAGTTCCGTGACTGCCTTGTTAGATGTCTCCTGTGTGGAAGAAATCCCTGTGCTTCTGAGCAACCTGAAGAAGATGATCTAGAAGTTTCTACGATTGCTCCTGCTCCTTCCTCAAGACATGGCAAAGTTTCTCCTATGTAGAAAACAATTCACTGTTGGTTTGGATTGATTAACAGCTCAATGCTATGCATGCTTACTCAGAAATAAGTCCTATTGTTTTCAGTGAGAGACAAACGTCCTTAGTATTTCTGAATTTTAATCTGTTCCAAGTATTGTATGAAACCCTATCGTTGTCTTTGAACTTTTGTTACTATTAACTGTCCTTTTTATGGAAAATTGTGTTATTCTGGAAATAGCTATACTGTTCGATACTCTTCGCACTAGTATTCATTTATTATTTCTGTGGCACTTTTCTGGTTGAAGCACTTGAAAACAATTTAAAAACTGCTTTATTAATTGCTGATGAGCCAAAAATCAGTTTGTTATCATTCATGTTATGAAACTTACAACACTTACAAAGATAAGCATTGCTCTTTTAAGAAAATATCAGATTAGCAGTAAATGGCATGACTTTCACTGGCACCTTTCTTTCCTAGTGCAAGAGTTCCCTTCTGTCTCCAAATCATACAACTGAGGCTCTGATTAAATCCTCTATGAAATAAAGGGATGGGCTGCAGAGTAGTCACTGGTGGAAAAGATATACTCTGCATATGTTTAGAGACACTTTCATCTTTGGGTTAGCTTACCATATGGTATAGCTGAATGCCTTCTTAATGAACACAGCTGCTAAACTCAGGAAAGAAACTCACATTTTCCTCACACTCAATACTCTGAATGGGACTAAGGTGGTTTCCAGCACACCCTCCAGCCCCATTTTTCTCCTTATACTACCTCAACCTCCTGCTCCCATCTCAGTTCACTCACTTGCAATGAAAGTGTTACCCATAAAAGTGAGGGGCTTGGAGAACCTCCACTAATAGCAGCACTCTATCTTTGATATGCTGGGGAATGTTATTTTGGCTTGCAAGAGGGTGGGTAACTGTTAGAACCGAAAGCAACTTCTTATACCAGTACTAACTGATAGAGACTCCAGGTATGGGTGTACCAAGATTCAAAACACACTGCAGAAATAATCCGGCTTGAGACTGCTTTAACTGCCCTGGCTCCATTCTAGGGAATCCTGGGAATTATAGTTTATTGTGACACCAGAGCTTTGACAGAAAAGGCTAAATGTCTCACACAACTATAATTCCCAGAATTCCCTAGCATTGAGCCAAGGCAGTTAAAGCAGTCTCAAACTGAATTATTTCTGCAGTGTGTTTTGGACCTAAGAGAACTTCTTTTAAAAATCTGAAAGGCATGGTAAAGAAGACACACACTAAAAATGACTCACTCTAACATCCAGCATTTAGAGCTAACTGAAATAGAAAAGTGAACAAGGATAACAGAGATTGAGTATTGGACTGACCGTGATAGCTACCTGTCTTGGAGAGTGGTCCATGGAAAAGAGGTCTGGGGGCTACAGTCACAGAGCACTGATGGGGGGGTCAACTGTGGCAAAGAGACTAGGCTTTCCCAGTCATAGGTAAAGGTAAAGGTATTCCCTATTGACAAAGTTGTCAAGTCATGTCTGACCATAGGGGGTGGTGCTCATCTCCATTACTAAACTGAAGAGCCAGCATTGTCAGAGATTACTCTGTGATCATGTGGCCAGCATGATTGCACAGAATGCTGTTTACCTTCCTACCGAAGTGGTACCTATTTATCTACTTGCATTTCCATGCTTTCAAACTGCTAGGTTGGCAGAAGCTGGGACTAGTGATGGGAGCTCACCCCATCATGCAGCACCCGGGCCTCGAACTGCCAACCTGTTGATCTTGCAATCACAGAGTCAGCATCTTAACCACTTGAGCCATCACATCCCTTTCCCAGCCATAGTTACACCTTAAAACTAGCCCTAGGCTAAGATGATTTCATGAGAAACAAAGACTCAAAAACTCTTCGAAAGGACCAAAAAAGGATTTCCAAAGTGATGGATTGTTTTGATATCCCAAAGACGAAAAGGACTAATTTGATTGATGGTAGCATCACTGTCTTCATAAAGCAGGATCTGGGGCACCCCAGAATGTGTGGACAGGAAGAGTACTTAGGAACACAGTGGCAGATAAAGAGGAGTGCAGTCCTGTTGGTGAGAACTTAACCTTTTCTTTTTGTTTCAGTAGGAAATGCAGACTGTTGCAAGGGAGAGAATTGCCTCTTTTAGCAAACCCCTTATATCCATTGTGTTTAGGCCATCTGCATGTCTGGGGTCAAAAGGACAAGCTGGCATCCAGAGGTCCAACATGTGTGTGTGTATGTGTTGTTGTTGTTGTTGTTGTTGTTAGCTGCTCTCAAGTTGGTTCTGACTCATAGCGACCATAGACATCTCCAAGAATCCCTATCTTCCACTGCCTTGTCCAGATCCTGCAAGCCCTTGCCCATAACCCCCTGATTGAGTCTATCCATCTTGTTTGTGGTCTTCCTCTCTTTCCTCTAACATCTACCTTTCCTAGCATTATTGTTTTTTCTAGTGATTTGTGCCTTCTCATTATGTGGGCAAGGTACGATAGTCTCAACTTGATCATCTTTGCTTCCAAGGAGAGCCCCAGTCTGACCTGTTCAAGAACCCATTTGTTTGTCTTCTTAGCTGTCCATGGTATCCTAAGTACTCTTCTCCAGCACCACATTTCAAATGAGTTGATTTTCTTTCTGTCTGCTTCCTTCACTGTCCAGCTTTCTCATCCGTACTTGGTAATTGGAAATACAATGGCCTGAACGATTCTGACTTTAATACTCAGCTGGATATCTTTGCTCTTCAGTAACTTTTCTAGTTCTTTCATAGCTGCCCTTCTCATTCCTAGTCTTCTTCTTATTTCTTGACTGCAGTCTCCATTCTGGTCAATGTTTGATCCTAGATATGGGAATTCTTTAACTATTTTAATTTCCTCATTGTCTAGATTGAATTTGTATATTTCTTCTGTGGTCATTTTTTTTCTTTTGGTTTTGGTTTCTTTATGTTCAGCATCAGAGCTGCCTTTGCACTTTCATTTTTGACCTTCTTTATTAACTGTTCCAATTCCTGAATGTCTTCTGCTAATATTATGGTGCCATCCTCATATCTTAATGTTGCTTCTTCCTATCTTATCTCCTCCTTTTTCTGTTTCTAATTCTGCTTTTCTTATGATGTTTTCAGCATATAAATTAAACAAATAGGGTGATAGGTGTCATGAATGGTAGCTTGTGACTTGAAAAACCAGGAAAGCATTTTAAGTATAAATTAACTATAGCTTTATACTGGATTCTAGAACACAAAACTACTCCATACTCGTGGAATCAACTCTGAATTTTTCCCAGTTAAACAGCACTTTAAAATCCCTTTGTCCAACCCAGGGGTAGGCAACATTTTTGAGCTGGGGGCCAGGTTGCTGTCCCTCAGACAATTGGGGGGCTGAAGCACCAAAAATAAATAAATAAATAAATAAATAAATAAAAATTAAATAAAATTAAAAATTAAAAAATTAAAAAATATGAATGCACACTCTCTCAGTCCCAAAAAAGCCATGGCAAAACCCCTGTGGAGATTTTGCCAAGAAAACCCCAAGAACAAGTAATAACAACAATAATCAATATAATCATGGCAGGCGCCGGCGGCACCAGGGGGCGGCGGCGGCGGCGGCGGCAGGACCAGCCTGGGGCCAGTCCAAAGGCCTCGGGGGGGGGCACATCCAGCCCCCGTGCCTTAGGTTGCCTACCCCTGGTCCAACCCCTCCCAATGCTTACAGTCAGTACCATAAACATTTCAAAGAGTGCTTTGAAGTTTGACCCACTCCATCCCAATCTCCCTTTACCTCCTGGGAAAGAGAGGCACCATCATCAACACTCATAAACAGGTCCCCAGTTTTCCTTCTTTTCCCCATTTAGCCCCCATCTACATTTACTTTGATTCCCCCCACCCACTATATCCATCACACTTTGCTGTCAGGTGTCTATGAGAATCATGACACTCAAAGTCCCATCTCATATCTTCATATCATATCATCATATCATCACAGTTCCGCCCCCCATACACACAACACTTTGTGTGTTTCTATGGATACATAGGAACATGACACTAGGATACAGCCTTGCTTGACCCCTTTGCCTATTGGGAACCACTCTGTTTCCCTGAATTCTTTTCTGACAGTGGCCTCTTGTCTTTGGTACAGATTCCCCACCAGGGCTATCAGATGCAGTGGCACCCCATGTCTTTGAGTGTCTTCCATGGCTTTTTGTGATCCATACAATCAAATGCTTTGCTGTAGTCTATGAAACACATGCTAATTCTTTTTTGAAATTCTTTGGTGTGCTCCATTAACCATCATATGTTTGCAATGTGGTTCCTAGTGCCCCTTCCTTTTCTGAATCCTGCTTGTTCCTCTGGAATTTCTCTCTCCATGTATGGTTGGAGTCTATGCAGCAAAATTTTGAGTATTATTTTGCTTGCATGTGAGATTAGTGCTATTGTCCTATAGTTGCTGCAGTCTTTTGTATCTCCTTTCTTGTGGATTGATATGTATATCGAGCGTTTCCAGTCTGTTGGCCACCGTTTTGTTTTCCATATTTATTGGCATATTTCAGTTAGCATTAAAGTTGCATCTGTCTGTAGACACTGTAGCAGTTCAACTGGGATATTATCTGTTCCGGGTGATTTATTTTTCCCCATTTCCTTTATTGCAGATTCCACTTAGAATTTGGGGTTCATCTTCATATGGCTCCTCATTCCAAATATCATCCATTCCCTCATCTCTTTTGTATAACTCTTCTGTGTATTGCCTCCATCATCTTTTATTTCTTCTTGTTCCTGTATTATATTCTTTTTTTCTCCATAAAGCATCCCTGCCCTCAGTCTGAACTTGGCTTTAATTTCTCAGACTTTTTGATAGAGGTCTCTCATTCTTCCTTTATTGTTGTTGTCTTCTATTTCTCTGCATTGGTCATTGCAGTATTTTTCCTTATCCCTGCGTGTCAGACGTTGGACAATTGTTGGAAGAACAGGGATAGTTTGGGGATTTTGCTAGTCTACCGACCACCCCGTTCTCTAGCAGACTCCCTAACTGAGCTGACACAGCTGGTCTCTGAGCTGGTGCTGGAGACCCCCAGACTTTTAGTTTTGGGGGACTTCAACATCCCGCTCAAGACCAGCTTAACAGGCGCGGCTCGGGAGTTCATGGAGACCATGACAAACATGGGCCTATCCCAGTTGGTCAACGGGCCCACACATTGTGCGGGTCATACACTCGATGCGGTGTTCTATACCGAACAGGCATATCCGTGGGCGGAGGTGGTAAGCACCGCCACATTGTCATGGATGGATCATTTCCTGGTCAACACAGAACTTAGAGCCAATTTCTGCCCCTCCAGGGGTGGTGGACCCATTCGAATGGTCCACCCTCGAAGGCTGATGGAGCCAATTGGATTCCAGAAAGCCTTAGAGGGTTTAATGGTTGGGAATGCCGGGGATCCTGTCGATGCTCTGGTCAATACCTGGAACACCGATCTCACCAGGGCTATCGACACGATCGCTCCCAAGCGCCCTTACCATCCCGCTTCTAATCGGAGGCCTTGGTATACGCCAGAGCTGAGGAGGATGAAGCGGTTTGGACAACGGCTAGAGCGCAGGTGGCGGAAGAGTCGTCTCTTATCTGACAGGACTCGCCATAGGAACTTCCTTCGTTCCTATCAGGAGGCAATATGTGCAGCGAAGAGAGCTTTCTCCTCTGCACGTATTGCGTCTGCAGAGTCCCGTCCAGCAGAGCTGTTTAAGGTGGTGAGGGAGATGACGCAGGTGCCCCCTGCGCCAAATCCCTTGCTTAACCTGACAACGGCCTGCTGTGACGCATTTAACAACTTCTTTGCAGACAAAATCTCTCAGATAAGAGCCGACTTAGATGCCACCATTGAAACAGAGTCGATAGGCGAGGTGTCCAGTGACTCCACCAATGTAGTTATACTGGATCAGTGGCAATCTGTGAGTACCGAGGACGTGGACAAGCTGCTTGGTAAGGTGAGGAAGACAACTTGCCCTCTCGACCCTTGCCTATCATGGCTGGCTGTCCAGGGGGGGGACACATTGATGAGATTCCTCACGGATATCATCAATGCATCCTTCAGGGAAGGACATGTTCCATCCTGTCTAAAGGAAGCGGCTGTTAGGCCGCTTCTGAAAAAACCTTCCCTGGACCCCCTGGATATGAAAAATTATAGGCCTGTGTCACTGCTGCCATTCTTGAGCAAGGTGATCGAGAGGGCTCTTCAGCTCCAGGCAGTCTTGGATGAAGCTGATTATCTAAACCCATTTCAAACCGGCTTTAGGACAGGCTTTGGGGTTGAGACTGCCATGGTTGTCTTGACCGACGATCTGCGTCTGAGCATCGACAGGGGTAGTGTGACCCTGTTGGTGCTCCTAGACCTCTCAGCGGCTTTTGATACTATAGATCACGGCATCCTCTTGGACCGCCTGAGGGGCACTGCTTTGCAGTGGTTCCGGTCCTTCCTCTCGGGTAGGTCCCAGAGGGTGCTGCTCAGGGACTGTAGCTCCAGTAAGAGGAACCTCACTTGTGGGGTTCCTCAGGGGGCTATTCTGTCCCCAATATTATTTAACATCTATATGAAGCCGCTAGGTGAGATAATACGGAGTTATGGTGCTGGGTGTTATCAGTACGCTGACGACACCCAAATCTATTTCTCCGTGTCTCGTTCGTCGGCCTCGAATTCCAATGGCATCTCTTATCTCAATGAATGTCTTCAAGGGGGTAATGGGCTGGATGAAGAAAAACAGATTGAAACTGAATCCAGACAAGACAGAGGTGCTCACGGTAGCAGCCCCGAAACCAAGAATTGGGTTGCAACCTCCAGTCCTGGATGGGGTCACACTCTCCTCCAGTGACTGTGTTCGCAGTCTGGGGGTGCTTGTTGACTTGTCGCTCCTGATGACAAATCAGGTCAATGCGACGGTCAGGAGCGCCTGTTATCAGCTTCGGCTGATACGCCAGCTGCGCCCTTTTCTGGAAGTAAGGGATCTCGAAACTGTTCTGCACGCACTGGTAACCTCACACCTGGACTTCTGTAATGTGCTCTACTTGGGGCTACCCTTGTGCTTGGTTCGGAAGCTTCAGCTGGTACAAAATATGGCAGCCAGGCTTGTTTCTGGTACATCTAGGAGGGACCACATTACTCTGGTTCTGAGGTCCCTCCACTGGCTGCCTATCAGCTTCCGGGCCCAGTACAAGGTGTTGGTTATTACCTTTAAAGCCCTAAATGGCTTGGGTCCAAGCTATCTCAAGGACCGCCTCCTCCCGTACAATCCTCCCTGCGCTCTCCGGTCCTCTGGGAGGAACTTACTGCAGCCTTTAAAATCTAGGCTTGCAGCGACCTCCCAGAGGGCATTCTCTGCTGTCGCCCCCAAACTCTGGAACGACCTGCCGGATGAGATCTGTCAGTTGACATCATTAGACAGCTTTAAAAAAGCTGTTAAGACGGATCTCTTCCGGCAGGCCTTTCCAGATTAACCATCCCAGCCCAGGCTCCCTGATCCCCTCATTCTTCCCGTGGCCCCATCTTAGTGATGGTTGAGGATCTCCAGAGGGACACCAGGGTTTTTAGTTTGTTTAATTATGGTTTTATGTTCTGATATTGTGTTTTTAATTTGTCATATTGTTTAATACTTTCTTAAGGGGGGAGGGATTATACTGTTTTAATGTTATATTTTAATCTTGTTATATTTACTGTTGTCAACTGCCCGGATTGGTTCGCCACAGGGCGGTATACAAATTATTATTATTATTATTATTATTATTATTCATACTTCTGGCTTTGTTCCTATCTCCCTTTGTTTTCGCTTTTCTTCTTTCTTTTACTGCATGAAGTGTTTCATTTGTCATCCATTGTTTCTTATCTTTCTTTTTGGCCACTGTTCGTATTTTCTTGAATTCATCCTTAATTATATGTCTTTGACTTCTGTCCACAGTTCTTCAGGTTCCTGGTTGATTATACAGTTGTCCCTCCCCGTTCACAGACTTCGTGTCCTCGGTCTCTCTCTTTGTGAGGAGGGACAAGTGGCTATATGTAAAATGGCCACGCGCCTGTGCTCGCGCCCGCACCATAGATGCATGCACCATTAGTTTCAATGGGGCTCAGATATTAGTGAGCCACCATTTTTGCATGGGGTCCAGAACAGATCCCCCGCAAATTGGGAGGGGCACCTGTACTCAGTAGTTCAAATCTGTTTCTTACATTGCCCTTGAATTCATCTGAAATGTTATTCAGGTCATATTTTGGTATAATGATGGTTTTTGCTTTCTTCTTCAACTTAACTCTGATAGATGGACCTCACCACTCCATTGCTAGAACAAACCTCATGGCTGTCATGGTGTTCAGGCCTATCAGGCAGGTGTGGAAGGAGGACAGCAATAGCCTGGATGAGGAGAAGAAAATGACAGGGCCCTTTGCATCCCTTGCCTGAAAGGGAAAGGAAATTCACCCACTATTCTCAGCTGTTGTATTACAACAGAGATAGAGAAAGTGGAGCTGTAATCCCACAGAAGAATGCATACCCTCCAACATTTCACAGATGAAAATTGACAGAATGAGGGAGCTGCCTCAGGCACCAGTTATTAAAATGTGGTAGCAATATCTTAAGAGGACAAAACTGTGTGTGACTTCTGGCTTGTCCTGGGCTTCCTAAACTATTCTGCAGCCCTCAAGCACAAGGGAGGACACTGTACCATCACTAGTTGATGTAAGATCCAAATGTCCATGGCTATGGCACATGAAGTGGGGAATTTCTTGTCCGTGGCCACAAGCAGCAACCGCTTACATCTTACACTGTGCCTGGACACAGCTAAATGTGTCTGGGATTGAGCCACATATTTCTCAAGGTGCATCTTCCCCGGAGGCACAGTGGTTAAATGCTGGTACTGCAGCCACTCACTCAGAGCCACAAACTTGTGAGTTTGATTCTAGCCAAGGGCTCCAGGGTCGACTCAGCCTGGCATCCTTCCGAGGTCGGTAAAATGAGTACCCAGCTTGTTGGGGGCGATTGGCTTACACACTGTAAATTGCTTACAGACTGCTTAGTTCAGTATGAAGAGGTATAGAAATGTAGCTGCTATTGCTATCCTATGGAATCCTGGAATTTGTAGTTTTACAAGGTCTTTCGCCTTCTCTATCAAAGAATGCTGGTGCCTCACAAATCTACAAATCCCAATATTCCATAGGCCTGAGCCATGACACTTAAAGTGGTGTCAACTGCATTACTTCTATAGTGTATATGCACCCTCATATATAGTGTATATGCACCCTGGTCATAGAGTGCAAGGATCTTCACTCAATTAGGAAGAAATCAAGGCAGTTGGTACTTACCATTTCACTATATATATATTGTTTCACTATATCAGGGGTAGGCAACCTTTCCCCTTTAAGGGCCGAGGGACTTCATCTCCCAGAATCCCAGGAGCTATTGGCCAACATGGGACTATTGGCCAAAATGGCTGAGGCTTCTGGGAGCTGAAGTCCCTCAGCCCTTAAAGGGGAAAGGTTGCCTACCCCTGCACTATATTATGAATTAATATATTGGTAGCACACCCCTCTGCACAGGCCTATGTGACAAAACGAGAGCTCCAAATATATTCACATGGATGTCCCCACAGGACGGGCTCTCATGCCAGTTTAAATTTCCATCTCAGCATGGCAACAATTGTGATGTGTTGTATTAGCTTCACTCAACCCAGCCAATAATCTCTCTACAGCTGTAGCTTTACACTGTGATGACCACCACCAGGGAACTATGCGGCATTTATGTGTGGTGAGTGGTCAGAAGCATCAAGGACCAGAAAGAACCTGAGACCCACAGACAGCAATGCCTTACATCTCAAATGGTGAGCTATGGCCATTTGCATAGATTTATATTGAAACAATATTGGTCAGGACAGAACTCATCAGACTACTACGTACAACTACATCTTTGCCCCCGGCCTTGGTACACATTAGAACAGGTAATTTGTGGCCTTCTGGATGTCGATGGACTGCAGCTCCCATTATCCTTACAACAGACAGCTGGCTAGAGCTGATAGGAGCTGTAATCCAGGAATGTCTCAAGGATCACACATTCCTCATGTAATCCAGATGTTCCCTCACCTTGCAGGAGTGCCAGAATCTACCATAAATTCAAACCCAGTATTATTTCACTGCAAGGCAGCCTGAGTGGGAATAAGAGCTTAGAATTTTACTTTTTAAAAGTAATTACTCTTGCCCTCCAACTGTAATTTGATTGTGAGTTCCTGCATGGCAGGGGGTTGGACTGGATGGCCCTTGTGGTCTCTTCCAGCTCTATGATTCCATATCCACCGATTCCTTATCCATGGATTCAACCATCCACGGCTTGAAAATATTCAAAAATATATACATTCCAAAAAGCAATCCTTGATTTTGCCATTTTATATAAGGGGCACCATTTTACTATGCCATTGTATTTAATGGGCCTTGAGCATCCACAGATTTTGGTATCCATGAAAGGATCACGAAACCAAAACCCAGTAGATACCAAGGGCCTACTGTATTTACATGTACTGCCCTTTTCTATGTATGTAGTTCAAAAATGAGAAATTAGACTTCTTCATCTTCAAATGCAATATTAACTTTTGTAAAGGGTGCGAACGTTAATCAAACATTTCGTAGGCATGTGGGGTATAGAAGAAGTTGGCAACCACTGCTTTGTGGCATTTAGAGAGCCAGTGTGGTGTAGTGGTTTGAGTGTTGGACTACGACTCTGAAGACCAAAGTTCAAATGCTGGCTTGGCCATGGAAACCCACTGGGTAACCTTGAGCAAGTCACACTCTCTCAGCCTCAGAGGATGGCCATGGCAAACCCCCTCTGAAGAAACTTGCCAAGTAAACCCCAGGACAAGTTTGCCTCAGGGTCGTCATAAGTCAGAAATGACTTGGAAGGCACACAACAACAACAGTGATAATATAAACCATTGCATAATATAAACCATAATATAAACCAGTTGAATATAAACCATAATCAGTCAGAATATAAACCGTAATATAAACCAGTGGTTCCCAGATTTGGGTGCTCCAGACGTTTTGGACTTCAGCTCCCAGAATTCCTGACTTTTGGCCAAGTTGGATGGGGATCCTGGGAGATGGAGCTCAAAACACCCGAAGAACCAAAGTTTGGGAACTACTGATTATAAACCATATTATGACCAACAGCCATATTTACGTCTTTGATTACAGCCCAGAGATGTTTCCTGCATCCACACTGCCAGAATAATCCTGTTTGATACCGCTTTAACTGCATGGTTCCATGCTATGGTATTCTGGGATTTGCATTTTTATGAGACATTTAGGGCCTGAGCAGACTGCCAGAAATAATCCAGTTTGAGACCACTTTAACTTCCCTGGCTCGCTGCTAGGGAATCCTGAGAACTGTAGTTTATTGTGACACCAGAGCTCTTTGACAGAAAAGGCTAAATGTCTCAGGAAAAAACTACATTTCCCATGATTCCTTAGCATTGAGCCTGGGCAATTAAAGTGGTCTCAAGCTGGATTATTTCTGGCAGTCTGTACAGGCCCTTAGCCTTCTCTGTCAGAGAGCACGGAGCCACGGCAGTTAAAGCGATATCAAACCGGATTATTTCAGCCCTGCAGATGCAACCCCAGAGACTTTAAAAAATGCCATCAAAGGTCCAGAACACAGAGCAGAAAATAACCCAGTTTGAGACCGCTTTAACTGCCCTGGCTCAGTGCTAGGAAATCCGGGGAACTGTAGTTTATTGTGGCACTAGAGCAATTTTACAGAGAAGGCTAAATGGCTCCCCAAACTACAGTTCCCAGGATTCCCTAGCACTGAGCCAGGGCAGTTAAAGCGGTCTCAAACTGGGTTATGTCTTCCCTCTCTGAGGCCTGCAGCGCCTCCGAACGTTGGGGAAGACTAAGGGCCTGTACAGACTGCCAGAAATAATCCATCTTGAGACCCCCTTAACTGTCCTGGCTCAGTGCTAGGGAATCATGAGAATTGTAGTTTTTTCTAAGACATTGAGCCTTCTCTGTCAGAGAGCTCTGGTGTCATAATAAACTACAGTTCCCATGATTCCCTAGCACTGAGCCAGGACAGTTAAGGGGGTCTCAAGATGGATTATTTCTGGCAGTCTGAATAGGCGTTTAAGACTAAGGAGGGACGGACGCTCTTAAAGGAACGCGAACGCGGCGACGTCACAAAGCCACCTAGGAGCGCTCAGCCAATGGCGTCTTCCCAGCTCCGGCTTCCTCAGTGAAAGGGCGGAAGGGATCCGAGGCCGGGGGAAGTCAGTGGCGCAGCGGAGGCAGGGAGCCATGGTCTACATTTCCAACGGTGAGAGGGAACCGGCGGGTTCGCCTTTGGCTCCAGGGGGCCATGGAAGTGGGGAGCGTGGCTTCTCCAGGGCTTTGCGCTTCTCCTGCCTGGCCCTGTGGCGGGAGGCATAGGCTCAGGGCATGCACTGCCTGCGTTGAGACCCTTGGTTGCTGCTGTTGTCTGCCTTCAAGGCATTTCTGACTTATGGCCACCCTAAAACTATCGTTTATTGTGGCACCAGAGCTCTCTGACAGAGAAGGCTCAGTGTCTCAGAAAAAACTACAGATCCCATGATTCCCTAGCACTGAGCCAGGGCAGTTAAAGTGGACTCAAGCTGGATTATTTCTGGCAGTCTGCACAGGCCCTAATGCATCTGAGGAAGTAGACTGAAGTCTACAAAAGCTCATGCTGCCAATTTCTTTCTTTCAGTTAAGGCCTGAACAGATTGCCAGAAATAATCCAGTTTGAGACCACTTTAACTGCCCTGGCTCAGTGCTAGGGAATCATGGGAATTGTAGTTTATTGTGGCGCCAGAGCTCTCTGACAGAGAAGGCTCAGTGTCTCAGAAAAAAACTACAGATCCCATGATTCCCTAGCACTGAGCCAGGGCAGTTAAAGTGGCCTCAAGATGGATTGTCTGTAAAGGCCCTCAGTGGGTTTCCATATCTGAGTGGGGATTTGAACCCTGCTCTCCAGTCATAATCCAATGCTCAACCCAATATGCCACACTGGTTTACATTGAGACCCCTAGTCTAGACCATTTTAACAGACAACAGAAGTAACATCTGGGACACAATGTAGGCCTGTGACTCCGACATCGTCCCTTCTCCGGTATGATTTTAAACATCTTTGCCTGACGAAGAAGCCGGTGGAGCTTCGGAAGCTTACACGATATATTTTGTGCATTTAGTTGACCCAGTAAAGTCATCCCTGTTTTGTGTTGTGAAAGGGTTTCACCACACTTTTGTATCATGATCCATCTGGGAAAAAGGCAGCCGTGGGTGTCTACCAGCCAGCCTTAGACCCATGTGGTGAATAAAGAGGATTTGGATCCTCTGGCTGCAAGTTAAGAGTGAGGGGAAATCAGTTGATTTGTATGACAAGTGAATTGAAGGACAAGTCACACACTCTCAGCCTCAGAGGAAGGCAATGGCAAACCTCCTCTGAACAAACCTGGCCAAGAAAACCTCATGATAGGTTCACCTTAGGGTTGCCCTAAGTCTGAAAAGACTTGAAAGCACACAACACAAACTCAGCTGAGGGCAGGGCAAGGAGTTGGTTTTTGTGACATTTCTGACTTATGGCAAACCTATGGCAAGGTTTTCTTGGCAAGATTTGTTCGCCTTTGCCTTCTTCTGAGGCTGAGAGCATGTGAATTTCACAAGGTCGCCTAGTGGGTTTCTATGGCCGAGCCCTGGTCTGTAGAGTTGTAGTCCAATGCTCAAACCACTGAGTCAGCCTGGCTCATGGGGGGGGGGGTACCTACCCTATAATTAAATCATTTTCAGCCTTGAAACTGTTTTCGCAACTGGTTTCTCTTTTGCTTATTGTCTCTTGTAAATATGGAAAAGGGAGAACCATTTATAAATGCAGTCCTAGTTAATGTAAACCTTATATCAAGATGCGGCTTGTGGTCAATGCAGTTTTCACAGTGTTTTCCTTTAGGAGGGGAGGCTAATGGTTTTGTCTCAGACACTTCTCTGCCTTCCTGCTTCAGGTGCGTCTGTTGTTGTTGTGTGCCTTCAAGTCATTTCCGATTTATGGCGACCCTAAGGTAAACCTATCCTGGGGTTTTCTTGGCAAGATTTGTTCAGAAGAGGTTTGCCATTGTCTTCCTCTGAGGCTGAGAGCATGTGACTTGTCCAAAGTCACCCAGTGGGTGTCATGGCCGAGCTCAGAATCGAACCCTGTTCTCCAGAGTCCAACACTAAAACCACTCCACCACAGTGGCTCCTAGGGTGCATCTACACTGTAGAAATAATGCTGTTTGATGCCGCCTTAAGTGCTGGAGCTCCATCCTATGGAATCCTGGGATTTGTAGTTTTGCAAGGTATTTTAATCTTGGGCAGGTCACACTCTCTCAGTCTTGAGCATCCATAGATTTTTGTATCCGTGGGGATCCTGGAACCAAACCCCAGTGTATATCAAGGGCCCGCTGTAGTTGTGTAGCACTTGGGATCCAGGGCAGAGACTTTTTCTTGGATTTTGTGCGTGCGTGTGTGCATTTTCTTGGTATTATTGCTTGGTGACCACACTTTTCTCACTTTAAAATGTTGCAAACTGGAAAAAAAATATACAACATTCTAGTTGTGAATTTCCAAATTTGTTCAGATCTGAAAATGTACTTGTAAAACTCTTCTGCCCAAGAGTGCTGGTGCCTCAGAAAACTACAAGTCCTGAGATTCTGTAGGATGGAGCCATGGAAAGTGCATTATTTATTTCTACAGTCCAGATCCATTTACTGTCTTTTCACAGCTCCGCTTTCTTCAGGTATAATGCTGTCTTTAGATCTCTTGGTGCTCAAAAAGTGGGATCGAAATAACTCTTTGCCTCCTATGCTACACATTGCTGTAAGGCTGTAATCCTGTGGACATTTGCTTGTAAATCCTGCTGATTTTGGGATGAAGCAGCACTGCTGCTACTTCCGAGGACGTGGTTGTTGTTGTCTTAACCTGTTTGTCTAATATGTGTCGTCACTTTTCCTGGCTGCCATTATCTCACTCTCAGTCCCCGTGCAATTCTCCTCTGTGCATTTTGAATTGTGACTTGTCTCAAGGGGCCATTGATTTAATACCACCTCTAAAACAAAACTTGTTTTTGATTAGTGTCTCTTGTAGCGCGGGTGGCAGCTAAAAGCTGGAATCTGGTTTTGGTACTTCCATGTGTAGTTAGGCTCTTTCTCTCTGTGTTGTTTCATCAGCATTGAAAGAGTTGAGCAATTAAATGCTCATTGCAGGTGGATTAAATTGGTGCCCTTGTCTACAGTTCACAGTTCTGCTTGGTTCTTTTAATGCAGCAGTAGGGATCATGTGGACATAGTGGTTCGAGCATTGGACTATGACTCTGGAGACCAGGGTTCGAATCCTGGCTCAGCCATGTAAACCTACTGGTTGACTTTGGGTAAGTCACACTCTCTCAGCCTCAGAGGAAAACAATGGCAAACCTCCTCTGAAGAAACATGCTAAGAAATCCCCATGAAATCCTCTTAGGGACCCCATAAGTCAGAAATGACTTGAAGGCAAAACAACAACAAGGGATCATACAGTCCTCCAGAACCTTTTTTATGTTTTAATTTAAGTGTATTTGTTTGTAGCAGCAGAAGTACAGTGGCATAGAGACTAGGGCTGCATCTGCACTGCAGAAATAATCCGGTTCGACACCACCTTAACTGCCATGGTTGAGTGCTATGGAATTTTGGGAATTGTAGTTTTGTGAGCCGTTTAGCCTTCTCTGCCAAAGCAGAGCTCTAGTGCTTCAACAAACGACACTTCCTAGAATTTCATAACATTGAGCTATGGCAGTTAAAGTGGTGTTAAACAGGATTATTTTTGCAGTGCACACGCAGCCAAGGGCAGACTTTGCTTGACAGCCAGTGTGGTATAGTGGTTTGAGCATTGGACTACTACTCTAGAGACCAGGGCTCAAATCCCTGCTCAGCCATGAAAATTGATTGGGTGTCTTGGGCAAGTCACACTCTCTCAGCCTCAGAGGCAAACCTCTTCTGAACCAAATCTTGCTAAGAAAACCCTATAATAAAGTTGCCATATGTTGGAAATGACTTGAAGACACACTACAACAAAAATGTTCACTTTAATAGTATAGTCAGATAAAACGTGTGGAGTCAAACCATAATCCACTCAGTTGAAAGATCTTCTAATAGGTCAGTAGAAGATTTTATAAACATGAGAAGTGCCGAATCAAGGTGCTGGATGCCTCACATCTATATGAGTCCAATCCAACCTACAGATTTTCCATGAATTATTGGGACCAATACCAGCAGCATAGCAACTATAATGCGAAACCAGCAATGTTAAGACAGCAAAACAGTATTGTTTTCAGGGGATATATTCTATTATGTATTTAAGTACATTTTCAGATCTGAACACATTTGGAAATTCACAACTGGAATAATATGATTCTCCAGCTTGCAACATTTTGAAGGAAGAAGAATGTTGTCACCAAGAAATAATACCAAGGGAACACACACACACAGGGGAAGCAGACGGCGCAAAGGGCTGTTTTGGGGGCAAGGAAGGGGAGGGGCAGCTGCACGGTGGGTGCCCCAACCCCTTCCCGAAGGCATCGTTGGAGCGCCGCCCCTCCGCACGGCCGGCGCTCCAACAATGCCTTCTCGCCGCAGCGTCCGCACACGCTGTGGCGGAAGAGTCGCCGAAGGTGCAGCGCCAGCCTTTTGCTTCTGTCAAAGCAGAGCTCTAGTGCTTCAACAATTGTTTTTTGAACAGCAGGTGCATATGCTGTATCACTTCTGATATTGGTTCTTCAGGAGCAGATTGTGATTCACAGCATGGTAGTTTCCTGTTCAAGCCAAAAGCTGATATGTCCAAGCTCTTGATTGTGTATAAAGTAGTTCTTTGGATCCTGAACTCTTGTTCCTAATATAATTTATTTGTTTTATCTTGATATGACATTTCTTTGGCAATATAGGGCGTCTGCAGACTGGCCCAAAGGGCCAGCTTGGAGGCAGGGATGGGGTGGGGCAGCCGCATGCCGGCTGCCCCAACCCCACAGCGACACCGTCCTGACGCTGCGTGCCGTTAAGCACGGCGCATGGCATCAGGACGCACTTCCGGCACAGCGTTTTGACGCTGCACTGGAAAGGGCACTAAAGAGCCACACGCCAGTTCTTAGGGCAGCCTTTTGCCACCCCTGAAAGGAGGGGCATTTTGCCATTCTTTCAGAGACAGCAAAAGGGAGGATCGGGGCCGCGGCGTGCGATTGCTGCGGCCCCGATCCACGGCTACCAGGGCAGCCCAGAACTGCCCGTCTGCATAGCCCCATAGTTTACTTTTGCTCTCTTGCGTACTGAGAATGGGGAAAGCATTAGATCTGAATCCAATTGTTAGTCCCAATTACAGTCGACCTATTCAAGTGTGACCTTATGTAAATTCCATTGATTTATGGGTCTGCTCGAGTTGAGAGTAACACTGGAATTAGGTCTATGCTTTAACTTGTATAATATGTATGCAGTAACAGTATTTTCTCATTCATAGTAATGCACACTTGCTGTTTTGAGTTGATAATTATGATTTTTTTTTGCCCTGTGTCATAGGACAAGTGTTGGATAGCCGGAGCCGGGCTCCATGGAGTTTATCATCTATAACTGACTTCTTTTGGGGAATAGCAGATTTCATAGCTATGTTGTAAGTAGAATTGTTATCTTAACAAAACACTTCATTTGCACTGCTTTTCCTAAGAGCTACCTGTGCCTCTATGAATAGAAGAGTAAAAACATATATGTACAGGCACAACTCAGCAAAGCCTCCTGCAGAAGAGAAGCTCCTTTTTAGACAAATCCTGTTATGCCTACCCACTTTTCTGGCTGGTCCTCTTTCTAACTAAAAGTTTTTTTAGCACCTTTGGCGTTGGGAAGATGGTGAAGGAAGAAACAAAGATTTTCTGTGTTCTTTTTCAGCAGCCTGACTGCATTAAACAATGCAATAAAACCTGAGCTGGGAAATAACTGGATTCTGTTCTAGCCAATCCTACTGTATAGCTGCATCCACACTGCAGAAATAATCCTGTTTGACACCCCTTTAAAAGCTTTAGCTCAATGCTGTGGAACTGTAGGAATAGCAGTTTTAAGAGACTTTTAGCCTTCTCTGTTAGAGAGCTTTGGTGTCACAACAAACTACAAATCCCAGGATTCCATAGCATGGAGCCATGGCAGTTAAAGCGGTCTCAAACTGGATTATTCCTGCAGTGTGAATGCGGCCCAAGTGTAGCTAGCTCCAACAGACAAGATAAGCAGCACCTCCCTCCAGAATCCCTAACTGAGCATGTGTGACTAGCAAACCAGAAGAAAGGGGAAAACAGATAAGCCTGCCCCTCCAGCTACCCCCAGCAAGTTGAAAAACATGTTTCAGAAATGATACATGTTATGTCAAAGAAAATTAATAGAGAGTGAAAACAACACACAAGTTTATTATACAAAGGACAAGAGTTTATACATAAGTGGCTGGTGAGCCGGAGAGTTTCAAGGAAAGTTTTAAAAGAGTTTCACACAGTGTTAGAGAGTTTCAGAGGTTTTAAAAGTTGTAAAAGGTTTTTTTTCCTGTTGAGAGAGGGAGAATGATACACTACAGTACAACAAGAAGTTTAAGTGTTTAAAAATTGACAAAGAGATGTTTTAAAAGGTGGTTGATAGACCTAAAGACAAAAATCACAAGATAAATGGATATACAAAATAAAAGATGCCTGATGGCATGTAGAGTTACAAAGCTAGATTAATAACAAAAAGATTTGTTCAACAAAGGTTTAAAAACATTGATAAAACAGTCTGAGGCTGAGAGCTTGTGACTAAAAATAAGCTTTTAACAATAAGGAGGGGCTAGTAAGTTCAACATTTTGGTTTTGAGATTGCTTGTTTAAATGCTGATATGTGTGTTAACAAAAAAAAGAGATGACAGTTTTTGGTTGTTTAGATTCAGGAGATTTAAAAAAATAAAAAAGTTGTCCAGAGAGATTTGTTATTAAAGGTTTTGATTTTTGAGATCTTATTTTTGAGGTTATTAGACTGCTGATGGTTTAATAAGTCAACATAGAAGGATTAAGAAAGTGTGATTTGCAAAGTGCAGAGGTGGTGACAGGTTTAAAGTCAAAAGGTTTTGTTTAAAATAAAATAAAGTTATAGTTTTAAATATCCAGATATAAAAAAAGCTTTATAAAAGGTTTGATGTTTATAGTTGACAAATAATAGATTATAATTGTGTTGTTATAGGTGTTTAAGAAATTGTTTTAAGATAATAGATTAGACAACAATAAAACATTTGATAAGTTTTTTTTTAAAAGATAGAGGCTTGTGATTTAAAAATAGCCACATTAAAATAAGAGTGTTTTATAGATAGTTCATTTGCTTTAAAGTTATATGATAGTCAGTTTAAAGATTGTTGTTTAAATATAGACAAGGTTAATAGTTTGATAGATTAAAAATAAGGATATATAGTTATAAGTGTTGATAGAGTTTTAAGTGCTGATAAAACAAAATATATAACATTAAATAAGATAAAATAGATTAAACAGTTGTTATAAGACTTAAATTGTAAACTGTCAGTTGTGACATATAAAGATTTACAGACATACATTTTTTTTTCATGACAATAACAAAAATGTTAAGATATAGATCAAAATAGATTAGAGTTTCATGACAAAATGCTAGAGAGAACTAGTTCAAAATAAAATTGTGTGCTTAGAGTTTAAAGCCAAGACACAACACTATAGATATGTTAACAAAGGGTTTTAGAGATAAAACAACATTAACAATGGTTATAACAGACTGAGATATCACTTTGAATATATAACAGACTGAGATATCACTTTGAATATATAAAATCAAACATTGTGTTAAGACAGTTTCAATAACAACAACAATAATAGTGATCTCACACATCTATACATTTCAGGAGGGGATTGTTAGGATATGAATGGGATATATAGTCAAAGGTGAAATGTAAAGATGTGTGTGTGTCTGTATTTTTCCATGCTGCGAAAAATTGTTTTTCTGAGAGCTAGATTCATAGTTATCAGCCCCAGGTGTGATTTAGCCAAAACAAGAAGCTAACAAGACTCCATTCTATGGGAAAGAGATATTGTTTATATTATGGTTTTTGTAAACATCGTTAGCTTGGGAAAGTTACTCACGTGGTGGATGATGGACAACAAGAGGCTGGGTTAGCATACATCATACAGACATTATCCAATTAACATAAAGTTAACACCTAGAAGGTGGAATATGGGAAGGCCTAGAAAATCCTTTGTCTAAGAATTGTTTATTGTTTAAGATGTGAGCATGTGTGTGTGGATGCAGTGGTTTTAACTGCAACAAGTTGGATCCTAATGCTTTTGGGATTGTTAAAGATGTAATCTTGTATGGCTGAACTGGACAAGTTCATCACAATGGATTTTACTTAGTTATCTTATTTTTACTTTTTATATACATTAATAAAGCTATGCTTTTGGACTTTACAATGTGTCTTCTTGACTGAGGAAGACAGGATTGCCTGGAGAAGAGAAGCTGAGCCAGTTGATGGCAAATCTACACAGTGGCTGTGGATCACAACAGCCAGCTTGTCCTGCAGACTCTGTTGGGTGCCAAACGGCATCACAACACTCATCATCCACACACCAACAAAACATAAGTCTAAATGTTTGCCCACCGAAATAGAAATCATAAGAGAAGTGGAGGCTGGTGAATATTTTTTTTAAATCTCTGGATGCATTTTTAGAGAAGCTTTAAAGGGGTCTCCAAAAGGTTCAAAATGTTGCTATTTACTTATGCAAGGCTTACCTGATTTGGTTATTTCATTTCCCACATTAATATAGTGAGTTTTGACTAAAAGGTTTGTTGAAATATGTTAAACTGCTTTTCTTTTTGTAGTATAGGACCCTATGCCTATTCTTTCCATTTTATTACTGCCTCTGGCACCAAATTTGCTGTTAAAAGATGTAATTCTGAGAAACACATCCGCTTTGTTGAGGTATGGGCTGTAGCAGACGGGCAGGAAAAAGCAGCTCGATCCTGCATTTTCTGAAAGCGGGTCGAAACTCTGCTGTCCAGAAGGCCTGCTCCCAAGGCAGACCCAACACCCACGGGCAGCCCACATGGCGCAGCGTCAAGCTGCGCTGCTTGGTTGTTGCTTTTTTTGTTGCCTCCCCACCATGCATGCACACCCTCCACACAAACATACTGCCTGCAACTTCCAAGTACCTCCTACATCCTGCCCAGATGCCATCCCATTGGACTCCTGCCTGTATGATCAGCCATACAGTCACACATGCAATGAACTGCCAGTAAAATGCATTGGTGTACGAGTGGTACATTGGCAAAGCACAATCATGGAAGCCACCCCATACATGTCCCCTTCACCCTATGCCCCCTTGTTTGGACTTGGACTTGGTTTGTGTATGTTGTCATTACATCCATTGTAGTTGTTGCAGTTTCATTTTTTTGCTTTGCCGCAGCAACGCATTGGCGCTGGCCTAATTATATGCTGATGTGAAGATGCGTATTTTCTGCCATGAGTCAGACTATCCTGGATTCTTTTTCCTCCAGTTTTTAGCCCCAGAGCCTGGCTTCGGTCTGGTTTCAAGGCATGTGTTATCTAAACGCCCTATGCCTATATATAATAGGATGTAGCAACAGTCAATTAAAAATATGGGCAAAATTCATATGGGATATAATGAAGCAAACACCTAAACCTTTCATTATGAAAATCAGTATGTACTTAATAAGACAACCTTTAGTCTGCTTTCCTTACAGTCAAGGGCTGGCAATATTCTACAAACCAGAAAAAATAAGACTTGAGTAAAATAGACAGACACTGAGCCTCCTAAGAAGAGATTGTTTGAAATGTCTGTAAAAGGAAACAAAATGGGAGACTGAGGATATTGTTTAGTAACATTTTTCTATTTATTCATGTTTGTATGCAAGAGTGGCTTGTCCACAAATGCTCAAATAAATATATAGAGCACCCAGTGTGAGATTAAATGGATCTAGATGATCTGTCTCATCCAAAAATGCCTGGCACTAATACGTTTTAGCAGACTCCCTAATATCTTCCCCAGAAACAAAATATTGGAGACTGGCTGATTATTATTCAGTGTGGTAGGATTCAGAGAGCTGGCATGATGTAATAGTTTGAGTGTTGGATTAAGACTCTGGAAGACCAGGGTTCAAATCCTTACTCATCCATGAAAACCCACAGGCTGACCTTGAGCAAATCACACTCTTTGCCTTATGGGAAAGCAATGGAAAACCACCTTTGAATAAAATCTTGTTATGAACATCCTATGGTACGGTTGACATAAATCAATGGCTTGCAAGTACATAACAGTGTGGTGGGATTCAGGAAGGCCATTTTTAACAGAGGACTTATAACTGCCTCCCTTAGGCATGTTGGGACTCTGTTTTGTTGCAAAGAAGCATTGCGTACTCCCTTTACCAGTGCCACCAGCCTGTCCCCCAGCCTTTTTAATGCAAGGACATGTGCGGTGTCCCTCACCTCTTGAAGGATCCTGTCCACCTCCCTTCAGTACAAACTGGAAAGTATCCATTCACAGTGGAGAAGAAAGGGCTAAGATCCCCTGGACCTAGACCATCTACAATAGCCAAGTTATTGATTATATGTAGTACTTAAAATAAGTTATTTTGGAAGCATAAATGTTCTTGGTTCAATATATAATTGAGCAAAAAAGTTGGCTGAAGGGAACAAATATTTCACAGAAACACTTTTTTTACAGTTCACTAGAGAGCTAGCGTGCTGCAGTGGTTTGAGTTTTGGACTAGGACACTGGAAGACCAGAGTTTGAATCCCCGCTCAGCCACATAAACCTGCTAGGTAATCTTAGGCAAGTCATCGCTCTCCCATACTAAGAGGAAGGCAATGGCAAACCCCCTCTGAATAAATCTTGCCAAGAAAAACCTTATGATAGGGTTGCCTTAGGATTGCCATAAATTAGAAATGACTTGGAGGCACATGGCAATAACAAAAGTACCCTACTGCTGAATTGTGTTTGAACATCGTTTCCTATGTTGCTAAATATTGTTATAAAATTCTAGCAGTGCTGAACTGTTGGAGGTTTTGTTTTAAAGTTGTTGGTTTTTTGTTTGTTTGTTTGTTTGTTTTAGTTTTTTGGATTTCAGATAACAATGATGTTCTCCTTTAGTTTCCAGAGCATTATTCACCCAGACCTGAGGAGAGGCTACTCATCTTCATCCTCTTCAAGATATGATGATGGAAAAGGGTACTGTGTTTTCACTTTAATTTATGTGGTACATGTGCCAAATCCTGCTGTGTTAGCAGAAAGTCGTACTGTTGTGTGTCGTTTTCACTTTTTGCTGAAATGTTGTTATGTCGAATGGAAGATGTTTACATCTGGTTCACACCCAATCCCAGTATGTAGATTTTATACATAGTCTGGAATGGGAGCAGGGCTTGAATTTTCATAAGAGATCTTTGAATAAAAAATGCCTATATAAATAAACTTAATTACAGTCTGTCCACTCACTTCAGAGCAGGCAGATCACTTGAGCAGGGCCTACTTGTGGAAGTCTTGCTTCATGATAAAAAGTTTTGTGTATGATTTGGAATTGTTAGCTTCTTCCAAATTTAGTTCAGTGAGAATGACTTTTAGTTGGCAAGAACATTTCTCCATTCAGCTTGGCCTTGAAAACCCACTGGGTGACCTTGAGCAAGTCACACTCTCAGCCTCGGAAGCTGGCAATGGCAAACTCCCTCTGAAGAAATCTGCCAAGAAACCCCCATGATAGGTTCACCTTCCAGTTGTCCTAAGTTGGAAATGACTTGAAGGCACAAAACGATAACAACAAATGTTATAAAATGATTCTGGTGATTTAAATGTTATGCTGAAAAAGACTCTTTTAATGCATCCTAAGAATAATTTTTTCAAGTCTTAAAAGGAAGACTTTCTCATTGGTTATAGATTTCTAGAATCCACCTTTAGAATAGCAATTGTGTGAGTCTTTGGGATACTCCAGTTCTTTTTTTTAACAATATAGCTGAGGATTTTCTTGCTTTGTTAGCATTTTGTTCATCTGAAAAGAAGACTTAATTGGGTTTCTTCTCGAGTTTATGATACATTTTTAAAATAATTGACTGAAGGCCAATATGTCATACTATTGTTTACTCATTAAGCAAGCTGATTAGAAAAGTGTAAAGAATTCACTAGTTGTCAGATTATGACTGAGAGATGGAATTATTAGAGATTTTTATTAGAACTATCTGTTTTCTTTTTAGACCTCCAGGATTTCCTCGTCGTAGAATGGGTCGAATAAGTCATTTTGGTGGAGGTCCAAACCCCCCACCAATGGCTGGAGGTGGATGAGGAAGGTAATCTGCATCTCATGCTTCTTACATGCATCATAAGAAACCACCATATTTAGTTTGTCTCAAGAGTAGTAAATTATTACTTTTGGTAACGCAAAGTAAGAGGAAAAGTCAGAATATTTGTGGCTACAAAAGTAAAGAATTTTATAAAGTTGTTATAGTAAGTGAGCTTTCCCTTAATGTTCAAACCTTATTTAATAGCCAAGAAATGAAAAGTCTCCAGTATATAAAATGGATTTTCAGATTAGAGAAAAGATCTGTAAGTAGAAAATAATATTTGAGTATCTAGACCAAATCTGTAGACTCCTAAAGCTCTGAATATTTATTAGTTTTCAACAAAATAGTTGAGGAGCCACATAAAATCAAGAGAATAACCAGACATTTGCTCGTAACTTGTTAGTTGATGTAGCAGTATGACAGTCTTCCTTTCAAGATACCAGTCAGTATGCTCTTTTCTAGTAGCCCTTTTCCCCCTTTCCCCATTCCTAGATCCATTTTGGTAACCTAAGTAACCCTTTCTGGTTTTGAGAATATGGTGAAGCACATTGACAGGATAGTAACCTCTCACCTCTGGGTGTCCCCCCCCCTTTTCCCCTTTTCTTTTTTGGTACATTAAGAGTGTATGAATTTAGCCTTTTTTAGGAAACCCCAGCAGTTAGCATCTAGTTTAAAGTTTTTGATACCAGACAAAATTTACAGTGTTAAAACACATGTTAGTGTTTGAGTCATTTCCTAGACAAACCACTTTGCATGAGACCAGATAAAAACCTATACAGTTTGAATCAGCCATTAGAATTCTTCCTTGGTACTGTACATAAAAAAGCCAAGAGAACCATGTTTGTTCAGTCTTTAGTCTCTGAGTCCAGACTACACAGCCACAATATCTACCCCGGTTTTTGGACTTCTTTCTTTCCCCCATCTCTTCCTTTTTGTACCTAGTGAGTTTTATACTGCACGTTGTATAGTACAGGTATACCTCAGCATTGCTACTTTAACAGTAGTAGTGATAGTAACAAAGACAGAAATAACAGAAAGAATAGGGATTAGTGCCTACACCACAAAAAAATAAGAGCAGCTCAAATATTCTTCAGCAGACCTTTAATTCAGAACTAAAAATATGCACATATGAAATGAAATAACCAAGAGAAGCAAGTATTGCATTTTCAAACAAAAACATCTGGGATCTTCTAGTGACTGCTTCAAGGCTTCCAAAATGCATCCAGGGATAATTTCTTATTTTTTTTTTCCACCAGCCTCCACTTTTCTAATAATTTCCATTTTGGTGGCCAAATTTATAGATCTCTGCTTTTTTTTAACATGCTGTGGGTGGTTCACAAAGCTTGTCTGCTGTCCTTTTGTCTCTGTTTTTCCGTTCAAGCATGCTTCATAAAGCATTTCAAAGGGAGCTGCTCTTTACCTTGCCTGTTGTAAGGAGGCACACATGGCTACAGCAGGATCAGCTAGAGCAGAATCTTGCTTTTTCCCTGCTCAGGCTTTATCGCATTGTTTACTGTGCGCATGCTCCTGCAATCCAACACCAGATGTTTGTGTTTTCTAGCCCTCCTTCACCATGCTTCCAGTGCTAATGCTGCCAAAAACAACCTTCTAGCTAAAATTGAGGAAAAAGAAGAAAGGGAGGCTGAGGAAGCATTAAAAGACTTGGTAAAAAGAAGCTTCTTTCTCAGATGCTTCATTAGCTGAGATACACCTGTATTTTGTTGATCCTAAAAAAGTTGCCTGACTTCTAGATTTTGTTTCCCCCAGCGCAGAAAATTTCTGTATTCCATTATTTCAGAGCCACAAGGATATCATGGGTTGTGTTAAATAATATATATTTAAACACTGAACATGATGTTCTACTGTACCTCATTCATTAGTTATGCTCCTAAGAGCTCATTTCCTAGTTTCTTTGATTGTAGCTAGTGTAAGTAGTCATGATAAATGTCAAAAATTTAATCCATCTTCCCCCCCCCCCCCCTTAGGTAAACGCCTCCTCTTAACAGGAGGCAACTGGACAAACACATTTGCAAGACTGGAAGGACCTGCTGAGGAACAGACTGATGGGGGGAGGGTCTGCGGATTGTGAATGTGTTGTCTGGATGATTCACTGCTCTGCCAGTTAGCAGAACCATGAAGTTGTCCTGGGAAATCCATTTTCTAGGATCCAGTGCGACTGAAAAGCAGTTCTATTAAATGCATCTGTTTACTGTCTGTTTTAAGCCTTTTTGTATAGCTTGTGAATGTTTTGTTGTAGCTGTAGGATTACAAGAAATATATATGGCTTTGCAAAATACTGACTTTGAATCTTTATCTTTTAAAACAGTAAATTTTTTAAAATGTTCACACATCATGGATATGACGACATACGAGGGGATATCATAAAGTTTTAATTATTACCTTTAAAAATTTGACAGAAAGTTTGTTTTGATTTGTAGTTGTTAACATATCTCTGCAGAGGGGCGCGATATAAATAAATAAATTATTATTATTATTATTATTATTATTATTATTAGTCACTATCCAGATTTACACATTTTCTCCAGCATTTCTTGACCTTCCGAATACCGTTATTGTGGAAGTCTGCAGATTGCACCTTAAACCACTCTTCCACTTCATGAATGATGTCATCTGTGTTGTCAAATCGGTGACCTCGCAACGGATTTTTCATTTTTCGGAAAAAAAAGTTACTTGGTGATGACACTGACAAAATTTCATCAATATACCATAATAACATCCGAGTGAAAATTACTACTTTACGGTACCCCTTTGTACTTCTCCATCTTACACTTGAGTCATTCTGGCACAACCTGCAAGAAAAATAAAGGACACAATGAGCTGATTTTCTCAACATCATGCACTTAGGGACCAATGATGACACTGACAAAATTTCATCAATATACTATAATAACTTCCAGGTCATAATTATTACTTTACGCTATCACCTCATTGTGTCAGCGAGGGACAGCATGGTATAATGGTTTGAGTTTTGCACTACAGCTCTGGAAACCAGTATTTGGATCCCTGCTTGGCCATGGAAACCCACTGGGTGACCTTGGTCAAGTCACACTCTCTCAGCCTCAGAAGAAGGCAAAGGCAACCCCCCTCTGAACAAATCCTGCCAGGAAAACCCCATGAAAGGTTTGCCTTAGGGCAGGGGTAGGCAACCTTTCTCCTTTAAGGGCCGAGGGACTTCAGCTCCCAGAAGCCTCAGCCATGTTGGCCAGTAGTCCCATGTTGGCCAATAGCTCCTGGGATTCTGGGAGCTGAAGTCCCTCGGCCCTTAAAGGGGAAAGGTTGCCTACCCCTGCCTTAGGGTCATCATAAGTCAGAAAGAACTTGAAGGCACACAACAACAATTAATAGTGTCAGAATCACTACTGGGGTGGGTTTTAGCTCAGTTGAGCAGATACCTCAACTGCAAAAAGCGCCAGCCCTAGCTTCTCCTGGTAGGACAGAGAAAGATTTATTTAGAGAGATGGTGGGGAGAAGCAGGTCTTGCAGGGCAGAAGTGCTTGGGATTTTGATCTGTAGAGGCCATCTTTTGCCCCAAAGGGACATTTCTGTTACTGCTATTGTCTAAAGCATGTTATATAGATCTGTTATTAACTGACCAGCCAGGATTCCTTGTATTTGCATTTAATTGGTTGTCCATTAATAGATCTCTTTTAGGCTTTGTTCTTTCTTTTAGCTGCTTTCTGCTGTCCATATCTTTTTTAAATCTCATCCTACCACTCCTTCTGTTCTTTCTTTCTTTTTAGTTACTGCTATTAAGTTTCACAATAAAGTTGTTTTTGTTTGTCGCAGTGGTTGGATGTGAGTTGATTATCTGGATAGACATACAGCTAAACAATTTGTATGCTGAGGCCAGAATAGTGATAACCTCTGTCTTACTGTCAGCCATCACAGAGCAGAGCAACAACATTATTGTGAACGATCCCTGTTGCAACGCAAAATATTTGGGATACCTTGGTATTGCATAAGCAATTAAAGATCAAATTGCTTTTACAAAAGACCTGCATGGGGAAGCAATGAAAACTCCTTGTTAATTTAGATCCATGCAGCTGCATTTGTGGGTGCAGTTATAGAGACTGTAGCTAAGATCCCATATGCTACTTGCATAGTGCAAATACACACCTGCGTAGGAACAACAGAGCCAGTGTGGTGTAATAGTTTGAGCATTGGGTTATGACTGGAGTAGTTGTGTGTCTTCAAGTCATTTCTTATGGTGACCCTAAGGTGAACCCTATCATAAGAATTTTTTGGCTGGTTTCTTCGGAGAGGATTTGCCATTGCCATCCTCTGAGGCTGAGAGTGTGAAAGCAATGGGTTTTCATGGCTGAGCTGGGATTCAAACACTGGTCTCCCAGTGTCCTGGTCCAGCACCAAACTCTGGAGATCAGGGTTTAAATCCCCACTCAGCCATGTCAACCCACTGGATGATCTTGGGCAAGTCACACTCTCTCAGCCTCAGGATGGCAATGGCAACCTCCTGAAGAAACTTTCCAAGAAAGCCCTATGATAGGTTTGCCTTAGGGTCACCTTAAGTTGAAGACAAGACACGCAACAACAGCAGCATAGTAACATTAGATTCCACAGTTGCGCAGTTGATTATGTAATACAGGGGTAGGCAACCTTTCCCCTTTAAGGGCCGAGGGACTTCAGTTCCCAGAAGCCTCAGCCATGTTGGTCAATAGTCCCATGTTGGCCAATAGCTCCTGGGATTCTGGGAGATGAAGTCCCTCGGCCCTTAAAGGGGACAGGTTGCCTACCCCTGATGTAATAGATGCCATGGCCCTGAGCGCAACTTTAGTGCAAATCAATTAGGCCACAGTCAATAGTGAGAGGGGTGTGCAAGTACTTGTGGAGTGATTGGCTGCATAAGGAACCACATATGCATCTTTGAGAAAGCATAAACACTTCCGTAGCCACTATTGCAATAACCTAATGCCTCCGCAGCATGCCAGCCACTGACAATAAACACCTGAAGTACAAAATATACCACTATAACTCTAGCTGCTATTCACTGTTTCCAATACTAAACCAGCTGCTTCTAAGGTTAGAAAATGCACCTTTTTTTTGGACTTCCAACTCCCACAGTTGCCCACAGCCAATACTAGGAGTTGCCTAAAAAATAGTTTCCAACTGGCTATAAATGACATGCTCTTCAGTAATACATAGGAAGAGCCCTATCTATTGCAACCTGTTTACAGTGGCCAGTTGATTCCCTGTGGGAAAGCCACCAGCAGGATTTACATGCAGTTGCCTTTTAGTCTTTTTCCTGCAGGTCTCTCCTTACCCTTTATTTTATTTTAAAATAAAATATAGTAAGGTCTTCTTCTTTATCCTTAGTCTCAACCAAGAGACTTTCCAAACAATTTGCCCCCAGTAACTGAAGGCTGAAAGGGAGGATATGTCCTGGAAAGGGAGGAGGATCTCTGGTCACCCTGAAAGGAGGCCAAAGCACCACAAAACGTAGGACCTTCAGGGAAAATGTAGGACACGCCGACAAAGAAGCTAAAAACACTCATATCAATGTAAATCCGTCCTCCTTGTTCATGCTCAAAATGGAGGATATTTTGGGGGATTCCTCCTGGACAGAAGGCTGAAATGTAGTGAAATGTATAAGACATGAAAAGAGGAGGAGGAGGAGGCCTGGTCACCCTGACCATGCTCAAAGTGGAGGACATTTTGGGGATCCCTCCTGGACAGAAGGCTGAAAAGTAATGTAGTGAAAGGTATAAGAAATGAAAAGGAATGGGAGGCCTGGTCACCCTGACCATGTTCAAATTGGAGGACATTTTGGGGATTCCTCCTGGACAGAAGTCTGAAAGGTAATGTAGTGAAATATATAAGAAATGGGAAGGAGGGGGAGGAGGCCTGGTCACCCTGGCCATGCTCAAAATGGAAGACATTTTGGGATCCCTCCTGGACAAGAAGGCTTAAAAGTAATGTAATGTAGTGAAAGGTATAAGAAATGAAAAGGAGTGGGAGGCCTGGTCACCCTGGCCATGTTCAAATTGGAGGACATTTTGGGGATCCCTCCTGGACAGAAGTCTGAAAGGTAATGTAGCGAAATGTATAAGAAAAGGAGGAGGAGACCTGGTCACCCTGGCCATGCTCAAAATGGAGGACATTTTGGGATCCTGAAAACTCTCCTCGAAATGTAGATCCATACTTCTGAGTCCTGCTCCAAATGGAGGACATTTTGGGATCCCTCCCGGACAGAAGGCTGAAACGGAGGGCGTGTCCTGGAAAAGGAGGAGGGCCACCCTCGGTTACCCACTTGCCTCCGCCTGGGGACGGCTGTGTGGCCCAGAGGAAGGGGACCAGGCCCAGGGAGGGAGGGAGGCCTTTTCCGCCGCCGCCGCCGCCGCCGCCTCTTCGAGGAGGAGCCTCCTCCTCGTCCTCCTCCGCCGGTGGTTCTCCGAGGCCTCTCCGTCCGAGGAGCCGGGATGACTCAAGCGGAGAAGGGGGAAGGGGCGGCGGCGGCGGCGGCGGCCGCTGCTGCGGAGAACGGGAAGGAAAAGGAGCGCTGCGACAAGGAGAAGGAGCAGCGCGGCGCCAAGAGGCCCATCGTCCCCGCCGCCGTCCCCGAGAGCCTCCAGGAGGTGAGGCAGGGCGCCAACCGTCCCTCCTCAGTCAGGCCTCTCAGGCCACGACCAACGGGAACAGGGAGGAAGGAGGCCGCTGGAGGAGGAGGAGGAGGAGGAGGTGGTGTGCCCCCAAGTCCTCTCCGACTTGTGGTGACCCTAAGGCTTTTTAAGGGGTTTCTTGGCAAGATTTGTTTAGAGCAGGGGTAGGTAACCTTTCCCCTTTAAGGGCCGAGGGACTTCAGCTCCCAGAAGCCTCAGCCATGATGGCCAATAGTCCCATGTTGGCCAATAGCTCCTGGGATTCTGGGAGCTGAAGTCCCTCGGCCCTTAAAGGGGAAAGGTTGCCTACCCCTGGTTTAGAGGGTTGCCCCATTGCCTTCCCCCTGAGGAGGCTGAGAGAGTGTGACTTGCCTCTTATAGCGACCCTATCATGGGGTTTTCCTGGCAAGGTTTGTTCAGAGGGGGGTTGCCCCATTGCCTTCCCCCTGAGGAGGCTGAGAGAGTGTGACTTGCCTCTTATAGCGACCCTATCATGGGGTTTTCTTTGCAAGGTTTGTTCACAGGGGGTTGCCCCATTGCCTTCCCTCTCAGGAGGCTGAGAGAGTGTGACTTGCCTCTTATAGCGACCCTAGCATGGGGTTTTCCTGGCAAGGTTTGTTCAGAGGGGGTTGCCCATTGCCTTCCCTCTGAGAAGGCTGAGAGAGTGTGACTTGCCTCGGGACGGACACACCCCGGGGGTTTTCCATGGCTGAGCTGAGATTCTCCCATAATTACATCTTCAGAATGGCAGCACCTTGTTATCCTTGTTGTTGTTGTTTTAACTGCTGCTGCCACACTTCAGTTGGACACCACTTTAACTGCCATGGCTCAGTGCTGTGGATGCCTGGGATTTGTAGTTTGCTGGGGCACCAGAGCTTTCTGACCGAGAAGGCTAAATATGTCACAAAAATGTTGTTATTGTTGTGTGCCTTCATGTCTTTTCTGACTTATTTTCACCCTAAGATAAACCTATCCTGGGGTTTTCTTGGCAAGGTTTATTCAGAGGAGGTTTGCCCCATTGCCTTCCCCTGAGGAAGCTGAGAGAGTGCAACTTAGAACTACAAATCCAAAAGTTTCAGATTACATTATTTCTGCAGTGCAGATGCAGCAGATTAGGCCTTGGTTTATACAGCGGGGGCCCTTGGTGTCCACTGGGGTTTGGTCCCAGAACTTCCCTGTGGATACCAAAACCTACGGATGCTCAAGTCCCATTAAATACAATGGCATAGTGAAATGGTGTCCCATAGATAAAAATGGCGAAATCAAGGTTTGCTTTTGGGTATATATATTTCCAAGCCATGAATGATTGGATCTGTGGATTAAAAATCCATGAATATGGAGGGCCAAATGTATATTTATCCGAATGAGGTGGTAAGGTTTTTCCTGAGCTGCTCCAATCCATGCGTCTGATGAAGTAGGCTTGAGCTGCATCTGCACTGCAGAAATAATCCAGTTTGACACCAGTAATGAACTACACTTCCCAGAATTCCATAGCATTGAGCCACAGCAGTTAAAGTGGTGTCAAACCGGGTTATTTCTGAACTGCGGATGCAGCCTCTGTCTAGGAAAGCTTATGCTGCCAACTTCTGTCTTTCAGTTAGTCTCAAAGGTGTTACAAGGCCTCTTTGCACCACTCAAGTTGGGTATGCCAAGTTTACTTTCTGCTCACCTTTCCTTCTTCACAGGGTTTTAGACAGGCCATGAAAACCAAATGCACAGGCATAGGATGCGGGGAGGAGCGGGTTACATGGTTCAGCAGTATCACATGCAAAAAAGACTTCGGGATTATTGTTGATCATAAATTTAACATGAGCCAGCAGTGTGATGCTGCCTCAAAGAAGGCCGATGCTATTTTAACCTGCATTAATAGAAGCATAGTTTCAAAGTTGAGGGAAGTGATAGCCTCCCTATATTCTGTACTAGTCAGGCCTCATCCGGACTAGTCCCCTCATTTTAAGAAAGATATAGACAAGTTGGAGCAGGTTCAGAGAAGGGCAACAAGGATGAGAAGAGGAATAGAGAACGTATGAGGAGAGGTTGGAGAAGCTGGGCTTGTTCAGCTTGGAGAAGACAAGACTGAGGGGGGGACATGATTGTACTCTTTAAATATCTTCAGGGCTGTCACAGAGACAAGAGGAGGGACAGGCCTGTTCTGGGCTGCCCCAAAGGGTAGATCCAGGTATGATGGTTTTAAGGAGAGTACTTTATTTTAGTGTTAGAAGGAATTTCTTGACAGTGAAATTGATTTGGCAATCAAACCAATTGCCTAGTGAAGTGGTGGGGTCTCCTTCTCTGAAAATCTTCATAATGAGCCTGGGGATGCTTTAGCTGGAGATTCTTTTGTATATTTTTGTATATTTTATGTGGTTTTATATTGTTGTAGATCAGGGGTAGGCAACCTTTTTGAGCCGGGGGCCGGGTTGCTGTCCCTCAGATAATTGGGGGGCCGAAGCACCAAAAATAAATAAATAAATAAATAAATAAATAAATAAATTTTAATGAAAAATTTAAAAAATATGCATGCACACTCTCTCAGCCCCAGAAAAGCCATGGCAAACCCCCTGTGGAGATTTTGCCAAGAAAACCCCAAGAACAAGTAACAACAACAATAATATCATCATGGTGGGCGGTGGCGGCGGCAGCAGTAGGACCGGCCTGGGGCCGGTCCAAAGACCTCAGGGGGCCGCATCCGGGCCTTAGGTTGCCTAACCCTGTTGTAGATGATTTCAGTTGTTTTGAATTTTCCTGAGATTTTTTAATGTTTTCTCTGTGAGACACCTTGGGTCCCTCCTGGGAGAAAGGCAACATAAAAATAAAAAATAAAATAAAATAAAAATATCCTGCATTGAGCAGCGATTGTGCTGGATGGCCCATGAGACCCCTTCCAACATTGTGATTCCACAGTGACAAAAGCTCTTCCCTCCTCATAGTTTTACTGCATTAGCTCCCCCAAATAGCCAGTCTTTGGGTAGTACGTAGCATGGGGGAATCAGAGAGACATCTGGCAGCTAAAGGCATCAAATTCCATCTGATCTGGGAAACTAAGCAGGGTCAGCCCTGGTTAATACTTGGATGGGAGACTGCCAATGAATACCAGGTGCTGTAGGCTATATTTCAGAGGAAGGAGCTGGCAAAAGCACCTCTGAGTATTCCTTGCCTAAGAAAACCCTATGAAAAAAACCCATAAGTTTTCACACAACTTGAAGGCACATACACACAGCTCAAGGGGGACATTATTTCAGCTTCCAACACAAGAAGAGGGGATAGGTTTTCAAAAAGGTGTGGGCTGTTTATTTAGACAGCTATGAAGTTTTTAGTGGTATTCTTTAAACTATTTTGTTTGGTCTTTCAGCAAATACAGAGCAACTTCATTGTGGTGATACATCCTGGCTCAACAACCTTGCGGATCGGCAGAGCGACAGACACGCTTCCCATCAGCATTCCTCATATCATTGCAAGAAGACACAAACAACCAGGGCAACCCATACACAAAGACAGTTGGCTTCTAAGAGAAGGACTCAATGTAAGGCCTACACATTTGAGTGAATCAATAGCTGTGCATTCGAAGTGCATTGTTTTCTAAACTCAGCTTGGTGTGCTCAGATTGCATAGCCATCCACACTGCTCAAAGAGTGTGCCTGGATTGTGTTGTATCACCTGGTCTGTATAGCGACTTCTGTTTGTCTTTCATCATGTGAACCCGCTACATATGGGAATTGACACAGGCTATGGCATTAGGTTATACCTTTAACTAGATTGAGGAGGGGTAAACCTAACACTGAGGACCACATTGCACAAGATTATTTTTTGACATAGATATCAGTGCTGTGTGAGAAAACAGCAAGTACAGTGTCATTTTTTTTTTTGATGTACACATTCGTTCCTTTGTGCTTATCAGTTTAATTAGCTTTCTCATATGTACAAGTTTTTTTAAGAAATATATATTTTATATATTATAATTTTTAAGAAAGATATTTTCAAAACTGGTCAGAATAGACAGTACTGGTTTAGATTTTAAGGTGCCACAAGACTTCACTTTATTTTATTTTATTTTATTTTATTTTAAAATGGAGAATCATTTATTTATATATTTATTTATATCCCACCTTCCTCCCAGTACAGTAAATTTTAACAAAATTTAAAACAGTCTTGCTTAAAGCCCTTGGCCCTTCAGATGTTGAACTCCAACTCTCATTTGAAAAAACAAAACAAAAACCAAGAACATTGTACTTCGAAATCCTTCCTGCCTGCAGAGATATACTTAGAACTGTGATCTAATAAGATCTTTGTTCTAGGAGGGGTAGTTAAAAGATGATGAGAATCAATCACAAGAGGTAATAGTTTAGAATTCTACAAAGATATCTTTTGCAGAATGGCATATCTGGTATAGGCTCTGTGTGCTCTACTGGCTACTGTAATATCCATTGTAAAGAGGCATTTCTGGTTTATAGAGGAAAGCCAATGTGTTGTTTATTTTTATTTAGAAACCTGAAAGTACTGAACAAAGACAAAATGGCCTTAAAATGGTTGACCAAGCAATATGGTCCAAAAAGATGTCAAACGGTGCCAGACGTATACCAGTGTCACCTGATCAGGTATTCTATCTGTCATTATTGAAAATTATGGTTTTGTAGTATAAAAGCAGCAATCTGCTGGCACCTTAAAGACTAATAAATGGACTGAGCAATCTCATGGGGAGCAGAAAGGAGGTTGTAGTGAAGGACCATTGGCTTAATTTCTGTGGTGTGTTGAGAGAACAAAATCCAGTGGATCTGCATCTTTCCCTGAGCTGCTCCAATCACCCACCTTTTTACCTCTTAAAATGGGAGAAGCACTGATACAGACAGAGAGTGTCACACCAATTTCCCCCCTAATGCGGAGGGAACAGCTGCAGTAACAGAACTTTCTGCCACCATCCTAGGAGGACTTCTGTGAATGAGCTTCCCTGTCTTCACCACATGGAATGCAACTGCCCAAGGCACCATAGGATTGCTCCCTTCATTTTTTCAAATTAGTTGAAGGGGCAGAAAGGCATCATAGCTCAGTGACAGAGCACACATCTCACATTCAGAAAATCTCAATGTGCTCTATGGCATCTCTAGTAAAAAAGGGTGATGTGCAACCTCTCCCTGAGACTCTCATGAACCACTACCAGTCAGAATCTGAGCTTAGAACAGTTGCCATGCTGGTTGGGGGTTCTCGGAGTTGTAGTCTTAGAATTAACTTTTCAAAACTCTGGTCAGAGTAGACAGTACTGGTTTAGGTTTTAAGGTGCCACAAGACTCTTTGCTGTAATTTATTTTATTTTATTTTTTACTGTGTGCAGCTCTCAATGTTATTTAAGGTGCTACCAGACCATGTATTCCTTTTGGTACAACAGAGCCCATCTGGAGCTTTATTT
Organism: Phrynosoma blainvillii; assembly: GCA_026167975.1. Classification (NCBI taxonomy): domain Eukaryota; kingdom Metazoa; phylum Chordata; class Lepidosauria; order Squamata; family Phrynosomatidae; genus Phrynosoma; species Phrynosoma blainvillii. The sequence continues at coordinate 323,889,572 of JANUYF010000002.1, read as the reverse complement.
CTTTGGATCAAATTTAACCAATTCAAGTAGCATTTAGCAATACATACACAGAGATTCACGTATCTTTGGACAGCATATAAAGAAAATAATATGCATTCAGACCTAGATGAGTTTCAAGTATGCTAATATTTTCCCCACTCTTTATTTTATGTTTGGAATTTACATTTTAGGCTCGGTCTTATAACAGACAGATGAGACCTGCCATTTTAGATCACAGCTCTGGGACAAAATGGACAAACACTGGGCATCACCCAGAATATGTTGTTGGAGAAGAGGTAAGAGGTCCTTTCTCATTTCACTAAAAGTGCCAGTCTCCTTCCCTATCTAAGGGCCTTTGCAGACTGCCAGAAATAGTGCAAATTGAGTCCACTTTTAGCGTTAGGGTTAGTGCTAGGGAATCATGGCAATAGTTTTTTCCTGAGACATTGAGCCTTCTCTGTCAGAGAGCTCTGGTACCACAATAAAATACAGTTCCCATGATTCCCTAACCCTAACCCTTAAAGTGGACTCAATTTGCACTATTTCTAGCAGTTTGCAAAGGCCCTAACTTGGACGAACTTGGATCATCACCAGTGGCTGTGTACAAAGCAGTTAGCCAATGTGAGTGACCAGAAGTGCTCCCCCCCCCCTTCACCCTCTCACCTTTTATCTAGATTATATTTGGGCACATTGGTGGGCTGAAGATAAGAAAGAGGGACAGAAACCTCTTCTGAACTTTATTTCCTAGTCATCTCTTGACCAGCCAGATGGTTATAAGCCTGATATGAAGAAATAAGGCAAGAGTGAGTGCAGCTGCAGATGAAGTGGGTGGGCAACAGAATCTTCAGATGTGGTTATATTTTTCCCCTATATGGCTTAGCAAATACAGGATTTTATGTTGTTTTTATTACCATCTTCAAATTACATTTTACTATTGTTATTGTAAAAGTTTCAGACTAATAGGAGACTAGGCCATATCAAATCTGCTTTTCCTCCATTTTTATGTAATTCTTATCCAGTAAAGGAAAACTGAACTGGGCTGCCTTGTATATTCAGCGCAGCTGTGATTTGTCATCTGTAGTAGAGGATGTCAGAACACTGTGGCAAAATGGGTTGGTCTCATTTTTTAAACAAATGTATTGCTCGTTCCTTGTTAAAACTAAAATCTTAAGTTTGTTATATATTTATAAAATTGCATTGCATATCATTTTATAATGATGTGTTTTTCTCACTAATAGGACTCTAATTGCTCTTTGCTGTTAAAGCTGATTTTTAGTTTTCTCAGTGGTAAATGTTTTTGCAAATTTTCCTGTGAGAAACAAAACAACATTGGTAGGCTGACCTTTATTTAAAACATGCATTTTTCACTTTCTCTTCTTTCTCTCTGATCCTGTCCCTACTAGATGTTTGTTCAGATTTTTTTACAGATGGGATGGGGAAACTGATGCATGGGCTACTTTATGGTGGCATAGGCATGTCAGTACATGTGCATGCACATGCATACACACACACATGGCAGAAGGGGGAGATAGATGGCACAGTAAGAGGGAATGGTTGAAAGGGAAGTAGAGATGGGGAAGTGCACAGGAAGGAGGAGGTGGAGTAACACAGGGAGAGCTGAAGAGTGCTATAAACTAGTGGTTTTCAAATAGTGGGGCAGGACTCCCAGAGGGGCATCACAGTTGCTAAATGGGACACAAGACTTGGAGGCACTGATCCCACCACCTCCTCTTAGACTTTTTATGTGTAAAATTTACACATGTATTGAGTTAAATACTATATTTACATAAATAAAACTGTTCTAATTTGAACAATGTTATTTCCTTATAAAATGTTAAAATAGAAATATACATGAATGTGTGAATGAAAATACACACACTAAATAAACAAAATATTTTATTCATATACTAGGTTGAAGAGGGGATGACGTCCACATGCAGATGTAAAAGGGGGTCGCAAGGATAAAAGTTTGAATACCCCTGCTATAAATGCTTCCCACTGTCACTTTTGGCTTTGCCATTCATCATCTGCCATACAATAAACTTTATGGAAGTTTTAATGATTACATTTTGAATGAGATTTGTTTTGTTTTATTCCTTACACTTTTAGAATTCCCAGTAACTGAAGGTTTCTGAATCTTGTATAGGTAAATTAACAACATAAAATATAAAATAGCTGTAAAACAATAAGGATAAAATTATACATGATGCCACAACCCAACTGCACTTCCACTGGACCTTGCTGCTTCTGCCAGCATTGGCGTTCACCCTTGGCTGCTGCCTCCCAAGCAGCCCAAAACCTCCTTAGGGTGGACAGCTGCAGAAAGAGAAGAATATCCCAATTTAGCTGACAGTGGATACAGCATAAATAAATAGAAATAATTAAACCAGCAGCAAAAATAAGACAATGCATAGAAAAGATGATGTTGGATTTTTCTTTTCAGGCATTGTATGTTAATCCTCTGGACTGTTACAATATTCATTGGCCTATTCGACGAGGACAGCTTAATCTTCACTCAGGGCCCGGTGGCTCCCTTACTGCAGTCCTAGCTGATCTTGAAGTAATATGGTCACATGCAATACAGAAATATTTAGAAATACCTCTGAAAGATTTGAAGGTAAGCTGTGACTTGCTTCAGCTGGATGTGATTGTGACCCTGATTTTCCATCAGTGTTTCCTGACCACTAAAGCCATTTGTAGTGAGGTAGCAGTTTCTTCCACATATATCTCTCCAGGGTTCATCTAATGGCCCTGCTGTGTTTTACGCCTCTTAGGATAAGAGGCAGAAAGTTAGCACTGAGACAGAAGGCCATAACATGAGAATTACATTCAACAGAAATAGACAGGGAAAAGTATAGCGAGTAGGAAAACTAGCAAAGAAAAGATTATACAGTGAGTCATTGCTTTGGTTCCAGAACCCCCTCTGGATTGCAAAATCTGTGGATGCTCAAGTCCAATTAAATACAATAGCATTGTAAAATAGTATTCTTTATATAAAGTGGCAAAATCAAGATTTGTCTTTTAGGATGGGGAGTGTAATTTCAAGCCATAGACAGTTGAATCTTTGTATGCAGAATCCATGGATATGGAGGGCTGACTGTAGTAGTCTAGATAAGGCATGTCATGAGCATGTATTAAAATTTTAGCAGTGGGAAGTGCTGAAGAGAAAGTAGAAGAACTGTGTTTCGAAGCAGGAAGGAAGGGAGACTTCTATCAGCTTAGGTTTGGAAAGCATCTAATAAACTTGCTAGCAGAAACAGAATGTGAGATGGGAGGGCTATTTCAGTGAGCTGGAGAGAAATTCAGGAGAAAATGTGGCATAACAAAGCCAAAACCTGTTATGTTTCTTGGTGCCCTAATTGAAATACCTAGATGGTGAAATTAACAATTATTTAGCTCTTTCTATTTCCCAATTTTCTCCATAAGGAGGAATTTTTATTTTTCTTCTCTTTTTCAGTATTACAGGTGCATTTTATTAATTCCAGACATCTATAATAAGCAACATGTTAAGGAAATAGTAAACATGATCCTAATGAAGATGGGCTTCTCAGGTAATAAAGCAGTTTTATCTGTGGTGGTCCACTATGGTAGTTATGCAAGAATTTGGAAATGTTACTATTTTGGATTACAGTTCCCCAAATCCCTCAAACCGCAAGGCTATGTAGGTGAATCCTGCCTGATATTAACTGCTGTTACCTTGGGTGTTCTCACAGACTCCAAAATTGAGAACTGCTTTCCTGAGATTGGTGTTACATGATGGTGGTATATGTTATATATGGGAAGCAGTATGGAAATTGATATGATGATGATGATGATGATGATGATGATGATGATGATGATGTAGTATATTATCATGTGAATACTACAACATAATTGTGTGCATCTTTCCAACAAGTTGGTACACACCTGCAGACATCCACATACAGGTGTATGGGATTGCACAATGAGAAACTTTCTCTGGTGTGGCTCAGTTTTTGTATGTAGGTGACATGTTGCTTGATATAAGAGATAAAGTGAAATTTAGCAACAAGATTTTATTTAATGTCTCATTGCTTGTCAATCAAAGCTTATAAAATGAGATCAGCTGGAAGGTGCAATGTCCTGGGTCATAGATAAAATATTAAATAGAAAAGCTGTTTTCAGAATTATTGTCATTGTCAAAAAAAATTATTGTCATGGTGACAGACTGCAAATTTGCAAAATAAATGAACAGCTATAGGCATGTTTTATTTGTCCCTTTGTAGCATGTATATGAATGCTATGTCTGGGTATAATAATAATCATAATCTCCCTGCTGTACTTTTCTCAGGAATAGTGGTGCATCAAGAATCTGTCTGTGCTACATTTGGAAGTGGCTTAGGTAGTGCATGTGTTGTTGATGTGGGGGACCAGAAGACAAGTGTCTGCTGTGTTGAAGATGGTGTTTCACATCGTAACACCAGGTAATTATCAAAAAGCAGAAATGTATATATTTTAATATTCCTCCATCTTAGTCTGACTGTTCCAAGGAGTGATATGCTAGATAAGGCCCTTTTAAGATGTTACAGTATTCAACATCCTCCTGAAAAGTTTTTGACATAGCATTAAAATGCCAGTACAGTTTTGTGTTTGTGACTCAGAGATTAGTGAAGTCATTGAAGTAGGTGTGTGCTGTTGCAGCAAACCATGGTTCTGATCAATGACATGAGTAGATGAGTAATACTTGATTTAACATTGCTGTTGTCATTTCTGATTTATAGCAACTCTAACCCTGGAGCTTTCTTGGCAAGATTTGTTCGAGGTGTATTTCTGTGCCTTTGCCTTCAATCTGAAGCTGAGAGAGTGTGGCTTGCCCAAGGTTACTCAGTGGTTTTTTGTGGCTGAGTGGGAATTCAAATCCTAGTCTCCATAGTCATAGTCCAGCACTCCACTACACCATGATGGCTTTCCAACATTATTCTGTAACATTACTTTTAAGTTATTTCATCTTCCTGCCTCAAGATGCAAATGTATGTTTCTGAAAAAAGACACCAGACCCCTAAATGCTCTTAATTTTTTGTCTTAGGTTATGCCTTGCATATGGAGGCTCTGACGTGTCAAGATGCTTCTATTGGCTTATGCAGCGAGCTGGATTCCCTTACAGAGACTGCCATTTATCTAAAAAGACAGATTGCCTTCTCCTCCAGCACTTAAAAGAAACATTTTGTCATTTAGACCAAGTAAGGTTTAAGACCAAACAAGAAGCCATACCCTCCTGCTTTGCTTTTTTCCACACCCATCTTTTGATCACTTCGTTGTCATCAAAAGGTCCCTGTAGTTTTTAGATCTGTGATGAAAGATGACAGAAGTTTATGAAGCTAGCAAAATTTAAGAGATATTACTAAGCATGGTGAAGTAATTATTTCCTGGGGTCTGAAAATGTTAGAACGCAGGGACATCCAGTTCTCAGCTGTAATAAGGCAGTAGAGAAGTACCTGAGATTTGCTTGGAAGATCAGGTAAGCAGAATCACTTCAAAAAAATTACTGTTAGGATATTTCTTCATTTTTGTACTACATTTCTGTATGAGCAGCTGTATTTGGTGTATTCAGATGTTATTGTTCCTATTATATCTGTATGTGATTCTGTATAACCTGCCTGTGTTTAAAAGGCAGGGAAATAAATGATCCAATGAGATTGACAGGCTCAGAAGAAGTAGAACTCATCCCCACGGGATATTGTTATGGCCACAGATTTAGAAAGTTGTAAAAAAAAGATCAGTCAGATTCAGGGAGAATATTTCTGTCAACAGCTGTTAGCTGGAATAGCTGAAAATTGAGGCTCTCTGAGAGCAATTTGTCTCCTGCGATGAGATACTGTGACCAAAGATCAGCGGGATTTCTCACTGTCATACCTTGCTTGTGAGCTTCACAAAGACATGTTCTGACCATTATTGGAAATACAGTGGTGGATATAGCTTTGATGCTATCTAGTAATACAGTCCTTTTATTATTCAGAACCCATTTTTCTACATTACTCAAAAATGGCAACCTTTTCAATACTATCATTTCCGTATTCATAAAAATTCAAAAGAACCAAGCTGGATCAGACAAAAATCCTATCTAGTCCAGCATTCCATTCACAAAGTGGCTGATGAAGTTTATTTGTCCTATTTTTTTATTTGCAACAGAACAGTTGTTCAGGTCATTACAGGAGAAAGAAAAGCAAAGATAATTTTCTAATGTGGTTCTTCAGAAAACTCTTTGGCCTTTATTGGATTCCTATATACACTGTAATCCTAACTAAAAGTTTCACCAGCTGCAGAGAATTATGCAGAACTCTCTTTTTACCAGCTGATCTCAGAGATCTGCCAACAGAGGAATTATTAAAACTGTCTGGCAAAGATTTGCCTGCAAATGCCCCCCCAAAAAAGGGCGAAGTGAGGGAACTGTTGGCGTTCCATTAGCTTTAAAGTGTCTCTAGCCTAAGGATGCAGCCACAATGCTGGCACAAAATTAGACCAGAGTGAGCCTAAGTAGCTCCTGGCATCCATGGACAGGGAGTGGTTTGGATTCATCACAGCATCAGCTGTTCTAAGTATTGATCATGATCAGTAGGACTCAGGTGTTAATCAGAAGTTCAGCTCGGCTTTTTCAGTGTTTGGCACGGCTGGCTTTTCAGCTGCTTCATGTAACATAAACTTTATCCACTGCTTTATTGTTTTGAATGAAGTTCCATTACGATTGTGCAAAGGATCTTGGCAAAAAACTGAAAGTACACATAATATTGCCAAGCTATTCATACCCCACCCCATCTCCAATTTATTGGCCGGGGAGAGAGTGAGGAAGAAAGAAGAGGAGCCTCTAGCCATAGTTGCTTTGGGAGGAAACAATGCATAATTTGCCTGGTGGAACTTTATGCCATGTCTTCCTGCTCCAGAAGGGGAGAACAACAGTGCTGCTGCTGTTCCTTTAGCTGTCCACTTGCCAATAAATGGCAACGTTGGGGACCATATAGCAGCTAATAGCTGGCTTTGGGAGGAGACAGTGCATAGTTTGCCCACTAGAACTTATGTCATGTCTTCCTGCTCCAGCCTCTATTAACTATTAAAGATATAGGACCCTTGTCTGTTGTTCACCTTGGCTACTCTAGAGTAAGTTCAGTTAAACTTTGAACAGATATATGTACATAAGATGCATTGTAAAACATTAATGCCATTTTCTGTGTTCTTTGTCAGGATTTATCTGGACTGAAAGACCATGAGTTCCAGGTCCGTCACCCAGATTCTCCAGCCTTGTTATATCAGTTGCGCTTAGGAGATGAAAAATTACAGGTAAACAATTATGTTGTGTTTCTTCCTTGGGTTTCAGGAACTGCAAAAATCAAGTGGAAAAGGTGTGAGGTTTTATTTTTTGCATCTACTCATCTAATAATTTTGTTGAATAGCTGTAATCTTCAATATATGCACATTAGTAGAAATATGACATAACTAGTCATTACTTTTTAAATACTGAATAGTCAGATTATATAGCATCAAATCAAATATTTCTTTTTTCTCATGCTGCTGCTAAGAGTTGTGTTGCCTGGAATGCAAAGTTCATTTGATCCTGTGATCTTGTTTTAATTATAAAACATGTACAAGCCATTATTGGATGGAACTGTTAAAAAAAAAGTTTGCAATAATGTAAAACTTTCCCCATCTCTCACAATTAGGCTCCAATGGCATTATTTTATCCAGCAACATTTGGAATTGTGGGGCAGAAAATGACATCTTTACAACAGAGATCACAAGGTGATCCCGAGGATCCACATGATGAACATTATCTCTTAGCTACACAAAGTAAGCAGGAGCAGGTGTGTGTGCAGCAGCTGCTGCTTTTTTGTTTTTTATCCTATGAGACTCATTTTCTGCATAGATCTAATTATATTTAATTAAAGCCTTCCTTTCAGAGATTAGGTAGAGGAATTGTACTAATAGGGCAGGTTCAGAGGCAGTTCTAGTTTTGCATTATGTGAACACTGTGCAGTAAGATTTGGGCTTACACATTTCTCCTTTTGGTCCAGACTCAAGAAGGCTGTAAGTATTTGCTTCCATTTTAGAATAACTACAACTAAGGCCATGTCTGAACCTGGACAAAATATGTGTCATTTTTTGATGGCTATTTGGAAGAAACCAGCTTCAGACCATAGTTTTATTAAGCTAGCTTGTTTCAGCTAACCATAATATTAATCACTGGACAAACTGAGATTAATCTCAAATATAAGCAGTTCATCTTGTCACTACTACACTAGAGAAGGGTGCATGTCATCAGAAAGGGGAGCACATGAGTGTGAGGCTTCCTTGTAATTGGTGACATGCAATAACTGTGACAAGGTTGATGCTTTGATTACTTCAGATCTTCCCATATGAATTACCATTTGGGGATCCTGTTTCAAACACCCTCCATGATGGATGGTGTAAGAAGTCAAGGCAGGTCTTCCTCTGGAATAGCTTTGCCACTGGGCAGTGTTTTCCCCATTGAAGTAGCCATCTTTAATGAAAGCAGGGGGCTATAAATTGGGCAGCAGTCTTTGGGAAGTCAGATTGTCAAACTGGATGGAGGAAAATGTTAAGCACATTTAATATAGTCAATCCAGATGAGCGAAGTATAGGCTGTAGAATAACATGCTGTTTTTGTTCATGTTATTTATTCTTTTACTTCTTATTAAAGGCCAGGAATAGTTTTGTGGCTTTACAGATAGGGATGTTGATGTCTTGGCTGCATGGCTGCTCAAACTGAATTTAAAAAAATGCTTTGAAGCATATAATGTAGTGTAATCCACTTTAAAGATAACATATTGTGGTTTTTTTTGTTTGTTTGTTTTTGGTTTTGTAAGTCTGCAAAAGCAACAGCTGATCGAAAGTCCATGTCAAAGCCTGGTGGATTTGAGGGAGACATGCGTGGCCAATCTGCAAGTGTTGCTGAAAATCTCTATCCTCCAGAAGTGGAGTTAGGCACTTCTCACGGAGAGTGTATTATTGGTGGAAATGATTCTGAAGAACCTCTAACAGCCCACATGTCCAGAAAAACTGCTGTATCTCAGTTTGAAGGGAAAGCTTTAGGTCTTGACAAAGCAATTCTACACAGTATTGATTGCTGTGGTAAGAAAACTATATGCATTTACTGTGTATATTCAACTATAAGTGGAGCTCATGTATAAGACAATGGCAGGTTTGGGGGCCAAAATTAGAGAATTTGATGTGATGTCAAGGGTAAAACCTAGGGGCATGTAAAGGATGAAGCAAAGGAAAACAGTGCCAAAGAACTTTAAAAATTCCAGCAAGCATAACTGTGCTCATCCTAAAGGCTGGATGGATAAGAGGGGGGGGGGCGTTCAGTGCTTCCAGGACAGATTAGATTTGCCTTTCACCAGAGGATGGTTCCTTTTTAAAATAAGAATTAAAATACAGTATTTACATTGACTCGTGGATAAGTTAACTCAGATTTTTGGGACAATTTTTTGACTGAAATTTCTAGACTTATACATGAGTATATACAGCAATTATTATTTTTGGTAATATGGCCAAGATTGCTTGTTTTCATCACTGTTGATTTCTTATTCTTCTTACCTATGCCCTGTTAATTACGGGTTATGACCTATAAAGCCACATACTGTCCATGTTCAGGTTATCTGAAGGACCATATTCTCCATATAAGCCTGCCCATGTTTTGAGATCGGGTGGGGGTGGCTTCTTTCTGTTCCACCACCCTCACAGGTACATCTGGAGGTAACATGGGAGAAGGCCTTCTCAGTGGCTGCCCCCAGGCTTTGGAACTCCCTTCCTAGAGAAGTTAAACTGATGCCCTTGTTGCTGTTCTTCTGTAGGAAGAAGAAGACTTTTTTGTTTTATTTCATCAAGCCTTCTAAGACTGCTCTGGGAGAAAAGAGCCTTTCATAATGGGCTGAATGTCTGTATTTATTTTTCTTTTTAATGGTCAGCGCTTTAACTGTTTTTGATTCTGTTTATAGTTTAATTATATTTTAAAACTTTTGTATGCTATGAATTGTTGCTGTATTTCTTTTGATTGTATCAGAGACATAACAATAACAACAATGGTAGTTGCAGTAGTACTAAGTGTGGCCAGTTTGTCTTGAAGTAGCTTTTCAGTAATTCTGTATGGTTTTAAAATGTATTCTTTACAATTTATATATAATTCTTATGTTTGTATTTTTCCAGCATCGGATGATACAAAAAAGAAAATGTACAGTTCAGTCCTGGTTGTAGGAGGTGGTCTGATGTTTCACAAAGCCCAAGAATTTCTTCAACATAGAATTCTCAACAAAATGCCTCCTTCTTTCAGGAGAGTTGTTGAAAATGTAGAAGTCATTACAAGACCCAAGGTAGTTAACGTATCGATTATGTATATATCCCTTGCTGAAAAATATACACAGCTTACTTCTTGGGTATTTTCAAGGTCGATGCTGTAATCTTATGTCGCTTATGCCGTGTGTACATGTGCATATACTGTTTTGACTACTGAATGTTTTGACTACTGTCTTTTGTACTGGCCTTGTGCTGTAATAAAATATATGTTTGTTTGTTTGTTTGATTATGTATATTCAGGTAATAATACAGTGGGTGAAAGTAAGGACAGAATGATGAATCAAGGAAAGACAAATGTGCTTTTTAGAGATAGTTCACTGAAATTTATAATTTAATATATTGGCCTATACAGAAAGCTATTCATATGCTTTATTTAGAAAAGCATGAAACATAGGAGGAATGGGCACAATATAACCCAAGGCTGTTTTTGTGATGTTCAGTGCTTACAGAATCCCCAGACTGTCCATTTTGAGACAAAGAAATTAATTGTGTATCCTAGAAGCCTCCAGTTCACTTTTGAATAGGTTGCAAGTCCTCCCCCTGCCTTTCAGTAACATAAAAAATGAATGTCTTTCAAAAACATTAGGGAATTTCAGCAACCTCCAGAGTTTTTGTTTTATGGTTTGGCATTTCTGGCAGCCCATTTGGTTCCTGAGTTCCCAGAGTAGAAAATTGGTGCCTGGCCCTTACCTGACCTGCAGTGTTGTTCAAGGAGCTTAACTAACAGATAAGACTCAAAGAATCATCCCTCTCTACATAAAATTAAAAGACATAGGATTAGTTCAGCATCAACAAAATGATCCTTCTTGATACACACGCAGCATATTTTTGTGTTCATTTATATTTATGGATATTATCAAGGAATTTTTAAACATGACATGTTTTGCAGTAAAATTTAGCCATATTTTTGAAATAGGAATCATATTAAAATAAAATATGTGAAATAGTGATATTTAGATTTCACTAACTGCCAGTCCATTCTTTTTGTGTCTGTTTTAAACTTAGGATATGGATCCTCGTTTGATTGCTTGGAAAGGGGGGGCTGTTTTAGCATGCCTGGATACAACACAGGAGCTCTGGATATATCAACGAGAATGGCAGCGTTTTGGTGTTCGAATGTTACGTGAAAGAGCAGCTTTTGTGTGGTGATAACAGTGAAGTTTTAGAGAAGATGGAATGCTGGTTGTAATGTTTTTCCTTTATAATTTCCAACATGCCCATGATCCTGACTTTTTTTAATAAAGAAATTTTGTATTTCTTCTGTAATATTTTGAAAATGGAGGGTGTAACAGTACTAGAAAATTTCTAAATTCTTTGGAGCAGTGTCCGTGAATTCTGTGGGCCTGATCTAACTACAGTGAGTTGTGAATACGCCAATCTTCCCAAGCAAACATTGATCTTTGGGATGTTGTAGGAAAGATGCTGATAGATGGCAGGGGATCACAAGAAACAAAGCATTAACAGCCAAACCAACATTTATTTTTCCATAGAAACCCATGTTATTTTTGTAGCAAAAGAAAATCAACTTTTTACAACTTCTTTGACACATTTGTACTTCTTGAACATCTATTTGCTGGATTGAATTGAAGAAATAATAAGTAGCTTATGTTTGTCTTGTTGCCTCTCTCTTTATTGCAGCCCTTAACAAGAATGACTCTTTGCAGTAGCTACAACTTTCAGAGTTTGGAGTAATACTCTGAGATAATCAAGCCTCCATGCTAGCCAAACATACCAATCTTTTAATGATAAAAATATGAAATATGAAACCCCTTTTTCTGTTGAAAAGCACTGTACTGTTATCATGTAGCTGAGCAGAATCAGCTCTCAAAGCACACTTCAGTACTTCCTGGCTTCCCAGAAAAGGGTTCAGTGAGTATCAGCAATGGAGCAGTGGTTTGCTAGTGCTAGCAGCCTTTGATTTTTATCCCCAGTGAGTAATTGTGTTCGCTGGTACTGAGGGTGCATGGCTGTAAACACACAGTAGCAAAACAAAACCATCTTTATATCTGTTACTAAGACATTTGTCCTTCTCAGGTTGCATCCATACTGCAGAAACAATCCAGTTTGACACCACTTTAACTGCCATGATTCCATACTATGGAATTCTGGAATTTGCAATTTGTGGTGGCACAAAACTACAGTTCCCAGAATTACATAGCATTTAGTCATGGCAATTAAAGTAATGTCAAACTGGATTATTTCTGCAGGGTGCAGATGCAGCCTCCAATATCTGTTTTCTGGCTTGAAATACTTTGAAACAAGTTATCTATTAGAAGGTCTTAACCTGCTGCTAAAGCAATAACTGCAGTAATTGATAAATACAAATACTGTGTTTAATTACTCTTCTAGCAACAACAACAAAAGCCATAAGAAGTTATCTTATTGTGATAGCGATAGGTCAGTAATAATTACAGTATGTGCACTACTGGTTTTTTATAGTGGAATAGGTGTTTTTAAATCTTCCAGCAGCAGGATAAAAGCACAGTGCTGTGGAAACACTAAAACAGTCTTAAAAAATCAGTGTTTGTATTTATTTATTTTTATTTCAGGTGTGTGTACCTTGTCCCTTTCACAGCAAACACTGCATGCAGGGTGGCTTATAACATTTTTTAAAACAAAGTATCCAAATATAAGACAGAGAATGATAAAACTACCGTATTTTTCGCCCTATAGGGCGCACTTTTTCTTCCCCTAAATATGCGTGGGGAAGTGAGTGCGCCCTATAGGGCGAAGGTGCCGAGGCCGTGGGGAGAAGGAGCCCTCCTTCCCCCCGCGACCTCAGTCTTTGAATGGACTGGTGCTGGGATCGAAGCGATCCCGGCACCAGCCCATTGAAAAACTGAGGCCACGGGGAGAAGGAGGGCTCCTTCTCCCCGCGGCCTCAGTCTTGGAATCGGCTGGTGCCGGGATCAAAGTGATCCCGGCCCCAGCCGATTGAAGACCGAGGCCGGCGGGGGAAGGAGCCTTCCTTCCCCCCCCCCCCCCCCGCTTCGGTTTGGAATCAGCTGGGGCCGGGATCCAAGCGATCCCGGCCCCAGCTGATTGAAGACCGAGGCCGCGGGGGAAGGAGCCTTCCTTCGCCCTCCGGCCTCGGTCTTGGAATGGGCTGCTTCGATCCCGGCACAAGCCCATAGAAAGACTGAGGCCGGGGGGGAGAAGGAGCCCTCCTTCTCCCCCCAGCCTGAGTCTTGGAATGGGCTTGTGCCGGGATCGCTTCGATCCCGGCACAAGCCCATAGAAAGACTGAGGCCGGGGGGAGAAGGAGCCCTCCTTCTCCCCCCAGCCTGAGTCTTGGAATGGGCTTGTGCCGGGATCGCTTCGATCCCGGCACAAGCCCATAGAAAGACTGAGGTGGGGGGGGGGGAGAAGGAGCCCTCCTTCTCCCCCCCCCCCGGCCTCAGTCTTGGAATGGGCTTGTGCCGGGATCGAAACGATCCCGGCAGCAGCCCATTCCAAGACCGAGGCGGGGGGGGGGGGAAGGAAGGCTCCTTCCCCCGCCGGCCTCAGTCTTCAATCGGCTGGGGCCGGGATCGCTTAGATCCCGGCACCAGCCCATTCAAAGACTGAGGTCGCGGGGGGGGGAAGAAGCCCTCCTTCCCCCGCGACCTCAGTTCAATGGGCTGGTGCTGGGATCGGTCTCCAATCCCAGCACCAGCCCATTGAACAACCGGCCTCCGGCTAAAGGGAGGAATCCTTTTTTCTTGGATTTTCCCCCTTAAAAATTGGGTGCGCCCAATATGCCGGAGCGCCCTATAGGGCGAAAAATACGGTAATTTTTAAGAAGCAAAAAGAGCAGTAAATCTAAAAACAGAGTATGGCTATTGAAAACTGATATCCTAGCAGAATCTTTTTAAAAGGTTAGTTTTAGAGGTGATCAAATAGTCCTAATGTAAAGGTTTTCTAATTTAGGTGCAGGCAGAAAAGACTCTGGGTATTCCCTCCCACAACAACTACTCTTCTTGGAATCATTAGAACCCATCAGCATGAGAGGAACGATCCATTTGATGCCTCTTAGACCTAAGCAATTAGTGCTTTAAGGGCCTATCCACACTGACTGAAAGATCCAGGACTTTCAGTTGTTTCAAATGGTACCTCTATATCCCTAACTCCAAATGTATCTTGAGATATTTTGAATTTTCTGTTTCAAAGTGGCATTTTTTCCTAGGATTTCAGATTCACACAGACCAAAAATACTGTGGGGTAAGTCAAATGTCATATGGCCTCTCCACCCCCAAAAAAACTGAGAAAGAAAAAGTACAAAACCTGGAACTTTCTGGCCTTTTAAATCAGGATGCCCCCTAAAGACTAATAATAGGCCAAAATATGGTTGCTACTCACAAGTTAAGGAAACTAATAGAATAAATTGTTGAATGGTAAGTCAGCACTTAGTTAAATCATAGTTCCCTTCCCTTTACCCAAAGGTGTTTCCATGTTACTACAGATGTCAGAACAGTGTAAGAGAGCAAGTTGTCTCCACTGCAGTTAGAATCTAAGTAGTTTCATAATAGGTTTGTTCAGAAAATCTGTTTTTGCCATGGGCACTTGCAATAAGTCATCCTTAAGTATGAAGTATGTGAAGGTAACCATGGCTCAAAGTTAATTCGTAGTAGAATGTGGAGTGAGGTTTGATTATTTTTATTGTCTACTGCAGGGGTAGGGAACCTAAGGCCCGGGGGCCGGATGCGGCCCCCTGAAGCCTTTGGACCGGCCCCAGGCCGGTCCTGCCGCTGCCGCCCGCCGCCGCCACCCACCATGATATTGATTATTGTTGTTATTACTTGTTCTTGGGGTTTTCTTGGCAAAATCTCCACAGGGGTTTTGCCATGGCTTTTCTGGGGCTGAGAGAGTGTGCATGCATATTTTTAAAAAAATTTAAATTTTTATTTTTATTTTATTTATTTATTTATGGTGCTTTGGCCCCCCAATTGTCTGAGGGACAGCAACCCGGCCCCCAGCTCAAAAAGGTTGCCTACCCCCGGTCTACTGTCTTAGTCCCACATTCAGGCAGCCATCCAAATGCACTGCAGCTCCCAGTATTCTTCACTATAACTATGTTGATTAAAGCTGATGCAGTGCAGCAACATCTGAAGGGCTGCATGATTCTTCCTGCCCTGGCCATAATCCTACATTTGTAATTTGTATTAGGTGTTTCATCTTAAATCTCCAGTTGTGCTTTGTCTTTAAATATCCAGCAGCCTTTTGTCTTTATTCTTTATTCTTTCACTCTGTGAAAGGTAGAGGTCTCTACAAAAGGAGCCCATATCCTTCATTAGAAAATATTTCGGACAGCTGTTCAAAAGATTTGGGATCCTCTTAGCTGGATATGCTTCATTGAAAGAAACGACCATATATTTTTGAAGAGAAGATTGATTTTTCAAGTCACTGCAGAAGAGGTTCAGTGCAAGAGTGAACATACATTCAGAGTTCTTGTTGCATTCAATTGTTCTTTGACAAACTGAATCACAATCCATGCTTGTATGGCTTGAGCTGAGAAAAATTATTTTATCAGCAATTTCTTTCTGAGCAGTAAGCCACTGGACTGGTCCTGTTTCAGCAATTTTCCTTCTTTGCCATACATCTATTATGACATCACATCGGCAACACTCATGTAGAAATTCAGCAAAAACAAGGACTTTATGATGGAAACACGCATCCTGGGAATATACAACAAGGACTGTAACTGGTGTTTGTTTCACCGCAGGATAGAAGAGAACCCAGTTATAAGCTGCACCTGTTAAAAAATTAAAAGCACACACTTAAATCCTGGGGCAAGTAAATGTAAGTAGCTTTTATTAAAAAAGGGATTTGTTATACATTTTTAAACATTTAGATTAGATTAATTAACGGGTCGAGAAAATATAGAAAACAGTATTGTATAGGAATGTAAAATGTAATAGAGTGTGATCCAGTTAACCCCACTCACTGACAGAAGGGTAAATCCATGTCCCATCTGTAGCCACCTGCAGCCATTTAAAATTCCTTTAAAGAGCCAGAGGGAAGAAAGGAAGAGAAAACCTGTTCCAGGAACACTGGATGTAACCCAAAGCATATAACCATGATATTATAGGGGATACAAATGAGCAAGTTGAGAGACAAATACATCACAATAGGGCAGGATACTACATTTATTAGTATCAACCTTGTTTTGCAGAAAATGAATGAATGAAAAGCCAGCAGTTAGTAAGCTTTCTGCTTTGTGTTTTCCATACCTCAAATATTTGAGGGCTCAGATAATCTGCCCATACACACACACACACACACACACACACACAATGAAACAACCCAGAAGTGGCTGCACAGACTAGCTGCCTCACCCTTGCTGTGCATAGCAGAGACACCACCATTACCCACACTGAGCTAGTGCATGAAGATCTTCCTATTAGTC
The DNA here is from genome assembly GCA_026167975.1 of Phrynosoma blainvillii. Classification (NCBI taxonomy): domain Eukaryota; kingdom Metazoa; phylum Chordata; class Lepidosauria; order Squamata; family Phrynosomatidae; genus Phrynosoma; species Phrynosoma blainvillii. The sequence continues at coordinate 323,872,885 of JANUYF010000002.1, read as the reverse complement.
TGCTGATAGAAAGACATTGATTTCTTCCATATGAGAGCAGAACTTGATCCCACGTCTCCCACTGTTAAGAGGAACTGTGCACTATAACATTAATACAAACATGAAGCCCCTCCACGTGTTAGCTGAATCCACAAATGAAATAGACAGTATGGCCGCTGTGCATATCAACAGCACAGTCCCCTTCCCAAAACCTTTCAAAATGAGGAAGGAGGCACTTGAACACCCTGAAAAAGGGAAGACCACGTGCAGTGCCTCAAGGCTGCTTTTGTACCCCTTCAGCAAAAGAAAAGGAAAGGGGGGAAAATGCGTCCAAATGCCCACTAAGGATGGGGGCATTTTTGCCACCACCACCCCAGGGCCATTTTACTGTTTTAAGGGGGTGGGTTGGGATATGAATTTTGTTGTATGGGGTTTTAACTGATGTAAGCCGCTTAGATTGTCTTCATTTAAGCAGGGTATAAATAAATTTTATTATTATTATTATTATTATTATTATTATTATTATTATTATTATTTTAGGCCCAAGCAGAGGCCTTTTTTCTAAACCTTTCACTAAAAATTCTTCTGTTGGGCCAATTGGGAGCATGGTAATTTCTGTTGCTCTCCAAAAGTTAAACCATTCCTTTTTAATGAAAACAAAGACGTTGTCTTTGAAACACACCCCATCACCTAGTTTGTTGCTGTCAGTGCACTACAATTCTGTGAGTGTGTGTGTGTATACATATTTCTCAGAAGTAAGCCCTTTTTTATTTCAGTTGTCTTATATGGAATTCTAGACTCAGGGCCTGAACAGACTGACAGAAATAATCCAGTTTGAGACCACTTTAACTGTCCTGGCTAAGTGCTAGGGAATCATGGGACTAGTAGTTGGTTGTTTTTTTCTGAGACACTGAGCCTTCTCTGTCAGAGAGCTCTGGCGCCACAATAAATTACAGTTCCCAGGATTCCCTAGCACTGAGCCAGGGCAGTTAAAGCGGTCTCAAACTGGATTATATCTGCACTGTGTTTTGGACCTTGTTTAGCTTTAAGACCCATTGGTCTTCTGAATATTTGATTACAGGACAGCCTTCTTTATTATGCTTAATTTGTTCATCAATATAGCTTAAAATTACAAGTTAATAAGTATTCTGAGTCATCAAATATATTGCAAAATTTCTGAAGTAGCTCAATCATAGGAAAATGAAAGATTTTTTAAAAAGCCTTAAAGGTTTTCTCTGTAGAATGAAATAAATTCTTACCGTGCCTCCTCTTGAAATAAAATATAGCTGCCATTGTGCATACTATCAGAAATAAAGCAGCAATAATGCAAAAATGGACTGGCAAATCTACTGCAGTTTTTCCTAGAGGAGAAAAATTAGACTCATAAACAAATGTTTGTAAAACAACTTCAAACAAATAAGATTATACTCCTGAAAAGAGGAATCTGAGCTGCCAGTTTTATGAAGAGATAAAGGGCTGCAAATAAATGTCTAAAACAAATAGGGTCTAAATGACTAGACAGGATGGTACCAAGATACAGTTCAGAAAATTCCAGAGTTATGTGGCTACATCAGGCCTAGATTTTATTCATAATGATTGATATTGATTATTGATAATCCCAGCTGGAGTAGATCCACTGAGTCAATGGGATTTACAAAGATGTAAATAATTCAGTACCTTTGCCAGGTACTTCAGTACACAGTTCTTGATAATCCGAGTACCTTCGGCAATCATTACGGCATTTTGGAAAATAAGGAATTAACTGGAGGTAGAGAAAGAGCAGTTATGAGTATGGTTAAAATGGTACATGAAATAAAGGCAATGTAGTTCAAACTGAACAACAAGCAATAGCCAAAGATTCTCTCTGACTTCAACTCTGTTTCTCCAACTGGGGAAAGGAGTCCTAAGGTCCATCCTAGAATTTACCTTAAAAATGCCCCCCCCCCCGGTCGACATACAAAGATAATGCAAAAAGAAAGTGCAATGCAGTGCAATCCTGTACAGACATATTTAGTAATCAGCCATAGTGTGTTAAGTACTATATTCCTATGTACACTCACATGCAAATAAGTGACACTTAACTCAGTGGGTCTCACTTCTGAGTACATATACACTGTGCAGTCCTACTTGTCCCTTTTGGTGACATTATATGAGTAACAGATGTGAAAGACAAAGCAGTGCTACCTGTAGGGAAGGATGAATATATTGCCTTAATTATTTAATTGAGGGTTTTTTTTAACCATTCCCTTTTTAAAGTTGTTAAAATATGCCTTTTTTGCATGCAACAAAATATTAAAATATGTTAAAATATGTCTGTAAACCACAAATTGAACCAGATCTCTTTGCCAGACCACTTTATCAAAATGTCCTTTCAGCAGCAAGTGTTACAAAAATTCTTTTTAACTTCTCAAGCTATTCTTTGTTCAAAATAAATGAAGCCTGAATTTCTGAAAGAAAAACAGAATTTCTCTCCTGAATAAGCTGCCCAGCCAACTTCCCTAACTCCCCACTTGTGGAACTGAAAAGATATAGATTAAAAATAAAAACAAAACTAGTTCCAGTTTATAACAAGAACACCTTAAGAAATTAACAAATGTTCATTTGACATAAGCTTTCATGGATGAAGTGAGAGGTACTCCATGAAAACATATAACAAATGTGTTAGTCTTCAAGGTGTTGCAATGTTTGTTGTTTTTTTTAAAATGTATTTGAATCCCTTGGAGGCAGGAGTAGCTACATGTGATTTGGACTGGAGAGGGGGGTTAAACATCCCTCTCTGTCTCTGTCCTACCATTCTACTTTCCCTTCTTCCACACAGCAACTTATTCCAAAACAAGACAGAAGCTTTTGGAAAAACAACAACTCTACTTTAGATATAACCACCAACAGGGGGAAGTACATATTAAATATTCATTAGAAATAATTTGCAAAATTATCACGATTTATTAATATTTTTTTCCTTTTTAGTCAATGTTAAACCTTACCTCTCTAAAGATTTTCCTTCTTTGACCATTCACTGGTATTCTTTTAGAAATTCTAGTATCATTCCCCTGTTCCATGGAAAAATACCAGAAAAAGGCATTATACATTTACAATGCCTTTGGTTTTTACATCTTATCTAGAATTTTACTTATATGACCCTTTAAAAACTAGCATTTTATGCAGATCTAACATTCACTCCCCATCTTGTTTCTTATGAAGAAGAAATACCTGAGAAGTAAGCACATTATAGTCAGTTGGATCTGTTGGATCATCACATTCATCAGATTCACAAAAGCGGATTTTATATTCAGGACAAAAGGGACTAGGTGTAAAATCCACTTCCACTTCTGACTCTGTGTAGCATACAGTTATATTTGGGTCCCACAAACTTCCTGAGAAAAATAAAGAAATTGTAGATTGAAATCGCCAGTTGACCCACCAAAACAGCATGTACAAAGAGTTTATTCATTCTTAAAAGTCAAAACATAATGGCTGCTATTGTTTTAGTACTTTTTCAGTACAAACGTATGCAAAAATCTTATATATTTATGCAATATATGGGGACCATCTATACTCAGTTTATTCTATCGACCTTATAATTATTTTACTTTAGACACTGGGTAGGAATTGTGTGGCCCTTCAGATGTTCTAAACAGCTTATCTGAATGAGTAAAGTGAAAGTCATGTAAAACACTGCTTAGTTTCAAGGTGGGTTGTTGCAGATTCTTTGTGAGAAAAAATAATGATTATTTGTAGTTTTTTTTTCATTTTTATTACATAATTAAAATAATATATACAATACATTATATTGCTACAATCGTTCTATTTACAATACAATACATACAGCCTTCCTCTAGTTCTTCCACAATGAGTACCTACATTTATTCAATTGTTCTTTAAGTTTCTATCTTAAATTTATATATCTTACAATTCTTACTAATAAACTATATATGTTATCTTCCTTCTTAATATCTTAGCTTATTTACATCCAGTTATCTTTAATGTAGTTCTCTATTGGAGCCCATTCCTCATTAATTAAATCCAAGTCTTTATTATTGAGTATTTTTGTTAATTTGTCCATCTCTTTTACTTCTACCAATTTCAAAATCCATTCGTCTACAGTAGGTATGTCTTGTTTCTTCCATTTTTGTGCTACTACAATTCTAGCTGCTGTTACCATATAAAGGAGGATTCTCCAGTATTTTCTCTCAATTTCTTGGTCCAGACTATTTAACATATTTAGTAAGTATATTTCTGGGCGTAATTCAAATTTAATGTTCAACATATTTTGTATGTTAATATGTATTTTTTCCCAATAGTTCTTTATTTTTGTGCATTTCCACCATGTATGGAACCATGACCCTACATTCTGTTTACATTTCCAGCATTCTTTTGCTTTTATTTTGTATATCCTAGCTATTCTTGCTGGTGTCAAATACCACCTTTGTTCCATTTTCCAAAAGTTTTCCTTTAAATCTTGTGATTTTGTAAATTTATCTGTCCTTCTTCTTGCTTTTTCCCATTGTTCCAATTCAATTGTCCTTCCTATATCTGTCGCCCATTTGATCATGTTATTCGATATCTTTTCTGATTCTTGTTTGATTTCCATTAAAATTTTATAAAGTTTACTTATCTTTTGTTTGGGTGATTGTTGCAACACATTATCTATTTCAAATGTTTCTTCTTCAAATCCTTGAAGTTTTATGTCCATTTTAAATCTCTCTTTTAGTTGTATGTATAAAAGTCCAATTGCTATTTCTTCAATTGATTTTAGATCTAATTTTTGGTCATCTCCTTTTTTTTAATATATCTTTATATTTCAACCATGTTTTTAACTGCTGTCCATCTCCCATAAAAGGCTTAATGTGGTGAAATCCATAATGGTATTTTCCTGTATATTTTTCCTTTTATTTCCTTCCATGTACTTAAAAGTGCTTTTCTTATTGTGTGATGTTTAAATTCTTTATGAATCAAATCTTTTTCATACCATAAATGACTGTGCCATCCAGATCTGTTATTAAATCCTTCCAGATTTAAAATTTCTTCTCTTTTCAACGTCACCCAATCAGATATCCAATCTAACGCATTTGCTTTATGATATAGCTCCAAATCTGGCAAATTCATGCCTCCATCCTTTTCCTTCTTATCATTGTTAACCAATTCACTCTTGCTTTTTTGTTATTCCAGATAAAATTCCTTATATCTTTGTGCCAATCTTTAAATGTTTTTTTGTTATGGATTATTGGAATACATTAGAATAGAAAGTTCATTTTGGGAAGGACCATCATTTTAATTGTTTCTATTCTTCCTGTTAAGGAAAGTTTCCATTTGCTCCATTTTATCATCTCTTCTTTTATTTCTTTCCATTTCTTCTTGTAGTTATTGTCAAATAAATCTGTATTTCTATTGGTTATCCATATTCCTAAGTATTTCGCTTTTTTAATTATCTTACATTTAGTTTTAGTTTCTAATTCCTTTTTTTTCTGTGTTTGTCATGTTCTTTGTTATAATCATTGTCTTCTCATAGTTAATCTTAAACCCGGCCACTTTTCCAAATTCTTTCATGGTCTGAAACACATTCTCAATTTGCATTAGTGGTTCTTCCAATGTTAATACAAGGTCGTCTGCAAATGCTCTTAATTTGTAATCTTTACCTTTTATTTTTGTTCCTTTTATGTTCTTATTCTGTCTTATCTTGTTTAATAGTATTTCCAATGTTATTATAAAAAGAAGCAGTGAGAGTGGACATCCCTGCTGCGTTCCTTTTTCAATATTGATCTTCTCTGTTATATTTCCATTTATTATCAAATTAGCAGTTTGTTTGGAATATATCTCCTCTATCCAATTGCAAAATTTATTTCCCATCTCCATTTTCCTTAATATTTCCTTCATGAATGACCAATTAACGTTGTGAAATGCTTTCTTGGCATCCAGGAAAATAAGTGCCATCTTCTTATCATTATTTGTAGTTGTTCTATCAGGTAAAGAGTTGTAGAACTTGTGAGAGAAAGAATAACGGAGGTCTGAAGTTGTTCCATTATTTCACTGCTGCTTCATCAGATTTTTTTTCTTTGTAAACAAATTTAAGATTTCTTCATGAACTTCAGAAAGAACATGTATTTCAGCAAGCCCATACTCAAAATGACTGTGGGGGGAAGCAGACGGCTTAAAGAGCCATTTTGGGGGCAGGGAAGGGGAAGGGCAGCCGCACGGTGGGCGGTCCCAACCCCTTCCCCAGGTCGTCCTCGGAGCAGCCAGCCCTCCGCACGGCCGGCGCTCCGAGGAGGACCTCCCGCTGCAGCGTCCATACACGCTGCAGCGGAAAAGCCGCCGAAGGTGCGCCGGCAGCCTTTTGCGGCGCACCTTCGGCAACTTGTGGAAGGAGCGCCAATTTAGCACTCCTTCCAGGGGCGGTGAAGCTGTGTCGCGGGGCCAAGGTGTGGGGATACCTTGGCCCCGCGGCGCAGCTTCCCAGGGCGGCCCATGGCCGCCCGTCTGCTTCCCCCCTGTATGTGCTATCTTGATAAAAGAATGTAAAGACTGATGAAGCAGCAGTGAAACAGTGGAACAACCTGCACCTGCCCTGTACAGGTGCAGAATCAAATAGTGGGACTGTAGGAAACAAAAATTGAAACAGCAGGCACTGGCCATGGTCAAAGAACTGCCTTTTCTCATCTGACCCAAGGTGGTTAGTGCTTCTGCAGCCATTAGATCATCTGGAACTAGACTTCTGGGGCACTATGTTTAATTTAGTGTCACTTTTAATGTTACTTCATTTATTGTTACATCATTAAGGACATGAAATTAATGAAAAATAACTTGCACTTACCTTTTTCTATGCAATGATTGCAATATTTAAAAATGTCATCTCGACAACCTACAATGAAATAAGACTTTTAACAGACAGACAGACAGATATAGATAGATATTGTGCAAACTTTTTACATTAAGGGAGGAGACCATATTCACTTTTTGTTATTGTTAGTTAGCATCAAATATTTTTTAAAATATTACACAAAAGGTCTTTTTGCACATTACACAGCTGGTCACTTGAGTCTGCCACCATTTCAGGTTGCTAATATCTGATAACATCCTAACATCTCAGGTACCTAACATATATATGTATTTCTGCACCAACATTTTATTTATAGTCATAAATTAGATTGGTTCTGGAGAAGTTTGTTCAACTAAGAAAAACTTTGCCAGATCCAAACCAATTTTTGTGCTATAAATATGCAGTATATCTATTAATGATGATAGCAAATTTAGTCCTCCTTTTCTGTTGGAATTCTACTGCCAACTCAACCATTATAGGAAAATATCCAAATTCACACAAGTTATTTTCGGGTTAATTTATTTCAGCCAACAGTATTTGTTCAGTTACCTGGAGAACTTAAGTCTAATGTGGTTTCTGGATGATCTTCAAGTATATTTGCTGGTGGTAAATTAAAAGCCTCAATCAAGTATTCTTTATTTTCTTCTACAGGAAATCCAACAAAGTGAAATTGCCACTGAAATGAAATAAGTACTGAAGGTCATAACATCCTTTCAGAGTTTATCAGACTCTTGATGTATTTTTGCATCCATCTAAAATTAAGATGCATAATACAAGCAAAACAAAAGTTCTGCACAAAATAGTATTTCTCAATTTTTCCACTTTCCACTACTGGCTGTTTTGGGCAAAATAAAGACTTAAACAGGTCATGATGCCAGGGACCCTCCTATGAGAAAATCTCGTAGTAGGATTATTGGCATAGAATCTGTAAAGTTAACTGACTTGTACCAAAACTAAAGCAGAAGGACAAATATGGTGTTACCTCACAGGATATATTTTTCTATATGATTTGGGCTGGCCTAAAGCTAAGTTTTGGGAGCATGTCATCCATAGGGCCGCCATGAGTCGAGATCGACTCAAGGGCAGTTAACGACAAAACCCAATTACTTATTCATTTATAAATATATTGGCAATAGATAGACACAGAGCTCTTGACAGTGCCTGCATCAAAACAAAGTTTTGAGTGCAGCATGAATCTAACATGTAGGAGAAGAGTAGCTGGGGTGTCTCACTGAACTAAACAGAAAAACTACTGCAAAGGTAAGCAGATGCTTTTCTGTTCTGTTTTAAATACTGCTGTTCCCCGCCCCGATTGCCTTGCAGAGGGGCGGGCTACAAATAAAAATTTATTATTATTATTATTATAGGTCTTTTCATCAAGGATTTAGGATGTGAAACAACCTCCTACTAACATGTAGGAGAAGAGTAGCTGGGGTGTCTCACTGAACTAAACAGAAAAACTACTGCAAAGGTAAGCAGATGCTTTTCAGATCTACTTTAAATTTTACTAAAAATCCTAAGATCCATCCACTAGAATCAGAAGCAAATTCAGAGAACCAAAGAATGAGGTGCCCCTCAATATATTTGGACCTCAGTATCAAAACAAAAGTGACCCAACAGTCCTTCCATACCCAAGTCTATTTCTGGTTTCCTTAAGCCCTTTTCTTTTACAACCTAATTAAGGCTGGAGAAAGTTAGATTGTTGTTAAGTAACTAGGAGTCAGAAACCATTGCTGGTTTGATGCAAATGTATTTGCCCACCTCTCAAGATGAGATGTTTACATTAGAGAAGCCTGTTTCTTGTTTACATCACAGAACTTTCAATTTGCCATTCAGAATGACTTATCATATGAAGATATGTTCCATATACATATATGCCTTCCAGCAAACCAGAATGTGGTCTGCCACCTTACATTATAGTAATTGAGCAAGAATTTCCCAAAGCCTCTTTGAATTGGATCCATCCATTTCCAGGGACAAACCAAACCATTCTAATTGGATCCTCCATCATGTGGAGGGAACAAGCTGCTGCAAACCTCTCATCAGGAAGTGACTGAATAATAATAATAATAATAATAATAATAATAATAATAATAATAATTTATAGTCCGCCCAATCACAAGGAATCCGGGCGGGTTACAGCAATAAAAATGCATGGAATACAATAAATTTCAAATATTAGTCCCTTCCCAACCCCCCAACCCCAATACAAATTTTTTTAAAAAAGGGAGATAATTGGTGGATAGAGCAATGTACATCATCTTGTGTGAGAAGAGGAGTTAAGTTGGGAAGGCCTGCCGGAAGAGATCCTTCTTAAGAGCTTTTTTAAAGGCTGTAAGAGTAGAGATGTGACGGATCTCCTCCGGCAGGTCATTCCACAACTTTGGAGCAGCGGTGGAGAAGGTTCTTTGGCTAACTGAAGTTAGCCTAGATTTTTTCAGCTGTAGTAGGTACATCTCCAAGGACCTTAGTGTGCAGGATGGACAATATGGAAGAAGGCGATCCCCTAAGTATTCTGGTCCCAAGCCATGTAGGGCTTTAAAGGTAATAACCAACATCTTATACCTTGCCCGGAAACTAATTGGCAGCCAGTAAAGGGACTTCAGGACCGGTGTGACAATGGAACAAAAATACAAAGCATTGGCACTACCCTTGTAGTTTGATACATATACTCAGTCATCTGTTACTGCCATTGGGCCTGTTACTTATTCTCTCCCATGTCTGTCGTGGCAACCACTTGCCAGGCCTTGAATCACCTTGCAAAAGGTATCTTCAGCCTTGGCATTACAACAGTAAACTTTAAAATATGGGTACAATAGTGTCAATCTCATAAGTTGATAACATTTTTACTGAATATTGTGATGCACCATGAAGATATCATGCATATATTTGTTCTTTCAGTGTATCAGTCTGAATGACAGAGGCTGATTTTACTGAATATGTGAGTATCCTGTTCCAACACAGGAAGCTGTACTATCTTACTAGATTTTAGTCTACTTTCAGTCCTGCAACTTTGCAAACATCTTCAGTGTTTGCTTCCCTATTTCATGATCATTCCAACTGGATATTCTTACTCAGCTCTCTTGGCATTTACTATTTCACTAATACTCAGATATAGATCATTTATATTCCTCCTGGTATCCAACAGCAGCACAGTACGATAGCTTTCAAAAATATCCTTACTTTCTGATGATCAGACCTGGTTTGGCTTTGAAACTTTTCATTGTAGTCACATCTAATACAGGATGGTCTTCCAGATGACACACATATCTTGGTGGCATTCAGGTACCTGATGCTGGCTGGAAATGAGAAAGAAAGGAAAGAAATAGAACATTGTTATAGCCAAGATTGTTTCCAACTTTGCTACTGAAAGGTATATCCCCAGCTTCAACAGTATAAGAACAACATTTCGTGCTCAAAACTGTTCCCTGCCATGAGTGTCTCTGTACTACTAATGGTGGTTAAATACACATCTGTTCTATGCAGGTTGTTTTTCCACATGTAAATCAAGAGTATTTTGCATATACAACTGAAACAGGAACCATAATGGTAAACAGAAAGCGAGGCAAAAAAGCACCACTATTTGCTTTTAAGATTCCCACTAAGATGGGAAAACAAATAATTCATTTGCAATGTACTTTTCATTTCTGTAACTTGATTCTATAATTTCAATTCCAAATGTGCACACTTACATTTTAAACAACTTTTTATTCACATACATTTTGTAGTAAAAATGACAGAAGAGTGTATAGGATTACACCACTAAATATCTTATCTGGGAAAAGATTTCTAAGTAAGGGATATGGCTAAAGCAATAAAAAATACTAGATCTAAAGCAAGGGTAGGCAACCTAAGGCCCAGGGGGCCGAATGCGCCCCCCCGAGGCCTTTGGACCGGCCCCAGGCCGGTCCTGGCGCCGCCCCCACCGCCGCCCCCGCCTCCTGCCGCCGCCGTCACCACCCAACATGATGATATTGATTATTGTTGTTATTACTTGTTCTTGGGGTTTTCTTGGCAAAATCTCCACAGGGGTTTCGCCATGGCTTTTCTGGGGCTGAGAGAGTGTGCATGCATTTTTTAATTTTTTTAATTTTAATTTTTTTATTTTTGGTGCTTCGGCCCCCCAACTGTCTGAGGGACAGCAACCCGGCCCCCAGCTCAAAAAGGTTGCCTACCCCTGATCTAAAGGCAGCTGAATCAGTTATAAAAGGACCTACAGACCTTAGCAGTACTTTGCCTACAGTAAGAATTTTGTTTCATACTGCCATATGTCATCTCATTATGGTGAATTATGATTATACTATACACTACAATAGAAAATCTTACATTTTTTCAATATGTGCCAATATACACCAGGACTCTCAAACCCAATAACACAGGGGTAGGCAACCTTTCCCTTTTAAGGGCCGAGGGACTTCAGCTCCCAGAAGCCTCAGCCATGTTGGCCAATAGCTCCTGGGATTCTGGGAGCTGAAGTCCCTCGGCACTTAAAGGGAAAAGTTTGCCTACCCCTGCAATAACACATATCCTTGCTAAATCATTTGTCAAACAGACATTTTTATTAAAGCTCTAAAGTCAATACAGAAAAGACTACAAGAAATATTAATCTTTACTAATGGCTGTGAATGGTGGCCTTAAAAATTAATTCACTTGTGGAGGATTTGATGAGTCATGGCAGAGGAGAGTGTCTGAGAAGTGTGTGTGTGTACATGCCTTAAAGTCACCTATCGACTTATGGTGATCCCATGAATTTCACCAAGAAATATTCAGATATTGTTTTGCCAGTTCCTTCCTTTGAAACAGGGGTCGGCAAACTTTTTTGGGGTGGGACCGGTCCCCCTGTTCCCGATGCCCCCCGCGCTTGCGCACACATGCACATGGTGGTGGGCACCATTTTGGAAGGCCAAACGGCACCCGCCGTGGTACACTTGCGTATGCAAAATGGTGCCTCGCGTCGTGCATGGCGCAGCAGCGGTGGTGGCGGCATGCATGCGTGGCAGCGGCAGCAGGACCAGCCACGGGCTGGTTCCAAGGCCTCGGCAGGCCGGGTCCAGCCCGTAGGCTGCCGACACCTGCTTTGAAATATAACCCACAGAACCTGATATTCCTTGGCCATCTCCCATCCATGTACTAACCAGAGCTGACCCTGCTTGACTTCCAAGATCAGACAGGATCTGGTGCCTTTAATGTATTTAGGAAATAGTAGACTGCAACTGGAATTGGCAGAGAAATAAAGAGCTTCTACCAATGCAGCGTTAGAAGAGACCCAAACTGAGCTCTGGGGATTTTCTGCCTATAGAGAGAGCATATATTTGCTTCCACTTATGATTCACTCATGCATTTGTAAATAAAGAAAATATACCGGCAGCATTATAGTATCCTTCTGATACATGCTGTGTGTATATATGTGCCTTCAAGTTATCTGTCGATTTATGGTGATCCCATGGTTTTCCTAAGTTTTCTTAGACAAGGAAATCTGTTACTAAGAAAAGTCAAAGAAAAGAAAGTCACAACTGAGCAGAGCATCTATTATTTCCCAAATCAGAGTGCAGGAGTTTCACAATCATGCCATTGTCCTACCATGAGACCTACCATCTGCCTTAAGAATCCAGGTGATATTAAACTGGCATGTCCCATTTGTTTCAACAATCTTGGCACTGAGATTAGAAAGATCTGACGGTGTGAATCTGTGCTTCATCATCAGCTCAGGAGACGGCCCTTGAAAAACAGAAAACCATGAGTTTGTGCTTTTTCAAGGATTATCTAGTTGAAATAGTGTTTGACAGAGATTTAAAAATATGAACTTTTAAAATAAGAATTGTATATGCCATATCCAAACAATGGTCCTGTCTCTTGATGTGTGGTTGTGATCTTTAAACAGTAAGCATCAGTTAGCATGCAGGTTTCATAGGTGTGGCTGAGGCCCAGAAAAAGCCTGACAAGAACAACTGTAGTATGTAATTCTGGCCATGTTGATTGGTTGAATGGGATGAAATGCAGGTTTGTGAGGAGAAAAGCAACTTGTCTTCAGAAGGAGTTGTGGGGATGTAGCTGATGTTCCTGTGGGTATTGCCTTCTCTTAGAAAGAAAACATGGCTCTGTAATTTAAAAATAAATAAATCCAGATGCTCCTTTTGAATCCCAAGATGGTGCATATATAGGTAAGACCAACCTGGCACATACAGGTGAAAGCTGAGTGAGCAGGTAGGGGGGCAGGAAATATTACACCCTCACAGTTATGCTATCCAGATGTTCAGTTTAGTTTGAGACTGGAAAGCTAGACATGGAAGGGAGCAGTTATTGTGGTCCAAACACACATCAATACTCTCTATTTTCTGCACGCCACGCCACACACTGTAATAAGCTCCCTCTTCCCTTGAGTGCTAATGCATTTGAGTTAAGTTAATGGACCAGTGATATCGTTATTGGGTATGGCACCCATCAGGTGACACACACGTCAGAGGTGTAGAAGCAGGATCAATGAAAGTTTGAGCACAGGTAGATGTTTCCTTCACTGCTGCTGAACAGATTCAAACACAACATGTACCAATGTTTAATTGCATTTATTATGCAATACAACAACAACATAATCAATTCAATCAAACATTGGTACATGATGTGTTTGAATCTGTTCAGCAGCTGTGAAGAAAACACGACTGCTATTGCAACAAACAACGTATTTCCCCACTCCGATTGCATCCTGTTCACACTTCCAGAAGAGCTTTGCTGGGTACTTCAGGCCTGTAACATATTCCCCAAAGGAGCCTGTAGAGACATCCTGTGCCCACTATGAGGTTTACAAGACATTCTGAAGATAAAATTGCATGCATATCCAGTAAAACTTTTTTTTGACCAAGTGCCTTCAAGTTGCCTGCCAACTTACGGCGACAACTAACTTGCATTAGAAAAATCTTTGGTATTTATAGATGTACTTTTAAATTGCATTTTTGTGATGTGCCAATGTGGTGTAGTCATTTGAGTGCTGGACTAGGACTCTGGGAGACCAGGGTCCAAATCTCAACTCAGCTGTGGAACCCATTCCAGCCATGTCTTGACTGTAGGCCACTGACTCTCTCTCAGCCTTAGAGGAAGGCAATGGCAAATCTCTTGATTAAAAGTTGCCAAGAAAACCTTATGATAGGATCACCATAACTCCGAGTCAATTTGAAAGCACACAAGGACAACAAAATGTGAAAATGAACTGTGGAAAGATAAACATTCATCATTAATTGTTCTGTGGTAAAATTTACTGCTGTACATATATTTTACAGTGATAAATTTGAACTTATATCAATGTAGTTATCCTAGGAATCTTCTTGTTGTCCCTTTTTTCTTTTTTTCCTTATTATTTTTCTCTGCTTCTTTTCTTTATAACAATAATGTAAAACTCAGTAAAAAACAACATTTGTGGTACATTAAGATTTCATTTCTTTTGAGATGCTGAAGAAAGCACATCAAAACATACTGAATGTGTTAACTGCTTCCTAAAGAGAAAGTCCAACTGTAATATTTTGTTTTTCAATCCTTAATTCATAATCATTCCCCATTAAAAAAAAAACAGATAACTTTTTAGCCTTTGTGACCAATGATCAAAACTGATTGTAACTAGTTAATCTACTCACTAAATCGTATTGTACATACCAAATACAGACAACGGGAATAAACATGCAACCTATATACTAGGTTGTGCTACTAATATTTGAAATTCCTGTTTTATATATACATACCATTTTCTGCACGACACACCACAAACTGTAATAAAAAAGAAAAGCACAATTTAAAATATAAGAATAAATAGACTGTCATGTCATGCTATAAAATTATACCTCTGGCAGTAGAGCAATATAAATGTTGCTTAGACACATGAATTTCAGATAACTGAGTTCCCAGAAATGCCACCTACTTTACATTTGGCCATATTAAAGATATTTCCCCATTCAATTGCCTTTTAATTTTATCAAATGAGTATTGGTTATAGGCATACTTCACTCAGCACAGCATCTGTCAAAGAACCTCCTTTTTTACAAAGGGGCTTTGCAGACGGTGCTTTGCGCCGTCTTCAAGCCAAGGAAGGGGAGGGGCAGCCGGACACTGGGCGCCCCATCCCCTTCCTGAGGATGTCATCGGAGCACCCGCCCTTCCACAGGACGGGCACTCTGATGACATCCTTCCGGCTCAGCGTCCGGACACACTGAGCTGGAAGAGATGGAAAAGAGCCGCATGGCGGCTCTTCAGGCGCCCCTTTCACGGCTTGTGGAAGGAGCGCTATTTTAGCGCTCCTTTCCCAGGCGGCGAAAGGGAGGATCGAGGCCGAGGCATGGGGCAGCCTCGGCCCCAATCCGCCACTTCCCAGGGAACATGGAATGTGAGAAGCATGAGTCGAGGGACTAGCCATAGTAAAAAAGGGCATGGAATGCATAGAGAGCAATACCAAGAGTGAACGCATTAAAATGGACAGGAACTGGACATTTTGAGTCAAATAACTACATAGTGACTACATAGTGACAATAACTAGTCAGGGAATGAAAAGACAAGAAGAAATGGGGTGGCATTAATAGTGAAGAGACATGTAGCAAAAGCAGTCAAAAGGATATAACACAAAGTAGGATTGAATCATATTGATATGACTTCAAGGAAAACCAACCAACAGTACCATAATCCAATTCTATACACCAACCACAAAGCCAGAAGAAGACGAAACTGAGAGATTCAATGATGGAATCCAGGAAGGAATTGATAAAATGACACACAGGAATTCTTATTTATCATAGGCAATTGGAATGCAAAAGTAGGAAGCAGAGCAGAATTAACTGTAGAAAAAATTGGACTAGGACAAGAAAATACAGCAGGAGAGTGACTGACAGCGTTTTGTGAGGCCAACAATCTATTCATTGCAAACATGTTCTTTATACAACCAGAAAGGAAACTGTACACATAGATAATACAAGATGGTCAACACAAAAATCTGAGAGACTACATAATTGGAAACAGAAGATGGAACAGCTCCATATTAAAAGTTAAGGTGCTTTTAAACTGTAAGCCACTTTTAGTCTCAGTTTTGGTGGGAAAGCAGGACAAAAATAAATAAAGAAGAAGAAGAAGAAGAAGAAGAAGAAGAAGAAGAAGAAGAAGAAGCAGCAGCAGCAGCAGCAGCAGCAGCAGCAGCAGCAGCTCTATAGTCACAAAAACAAGACCAGGCACAGACGGTGGCAGAGACCATGAATTAGTATTATTAAAAAGTAGAATAAAGCTGAAGAAGAACACAAAATCAGTCATCATGCCAAAATATGATCTGAAGAACATCCCAGTAGAATTTAAAGTTAAGAATTGATTTGCACTATTAAACCTGATTGACCAGAAAGCAGAAGAACTATGGACAGAAACAAAGTCAAGGAGGAATGCAGAAAGATGCTGTCTGTGGCCAAAAAGAAAAAGAAGAAACAATGGATAACAGACTAACCGCATCAAGCAGTAAAGGAAAGACAAAAAAACAAAAGAAAAGGGAGACAGGAACAGAACCAGAACCATGAATGCAACTGTTCAAAGATTAGTGCGCAAGGATAAGGAAAATTACTCTAATAATCAATGTAGAGAAACAGAAACCAACAACAAAAAAGAAAGAACAAGAGACCTCTTCCACAAGATCTATGAAATCAAAGATAAACTTAAACCAAGCATGGGGGTGCTCTACAAGGAGGAACATAATACACAACCAAGAAGAAATAAAAAGATAATCAAAGCAATGCACAGAAGAGATGTTAGGATGTATGATGAGGGATGTGGTGGCTCAAGTGGCTGAGACGCTGACTCTGTTGATTGCAAGATTAGCAGGTTGGCAGTTCAAGGCCCAGGTGCCTCATGATGGGGTGAGCTCCTGTCACTAGTCCCAGCTTCTGCCAACCTAGCAGTTCAAAAGCATGTAAATGCAAATAGATAAATAGGTACCACTTCAGTGGGAAGGTAAACAGTGTTCTGTGCAATCATGCTGGCCCCATGATCACAGAGTAGTCTCTGACAACGCTGGTTCTTCAGCTTAGTAATGGAGATAAGCACCGCCCCCTATGGTCGGACATGATTTGACAACCTTGTCAATGGGGAATACCTTTACCTTTACCTTTTAGGATGCATGGCACATGAGAAAAAGAGTCATATGAAGATGGACCCCAAATTTTGAAATGAGAAGTGAAAGCTGCTCTCAGAGTAACTGGGAAAACTAAAACACCAGGTACAGATGACATACCAATAGAACTGCTACAATCTACAGATACATTCTAACTAAAATTTGCAAACAAATATGGAAAACAAAACAATGGCCCACAGACTGGAAACAATTAATACACATTCCCAAAAAAGGAAACACAAAAGAGTGCGGTAACTACAGGACCATTGCAGTAATTTCCCATGCAAGCATAGCCATGCTCTACCATACTTGGAGCAGGAACTTCTGGAGGTACAAGCTGGGAAGGGAAAGAAAGAGCTATCATGGATCACACTGCAAACATATGTTGAATAATGAAGCACACCAGGGGAGTCCAGAAGAAAATCAACATGTGCTTTATAGACTACAACAAAGCCTTTGACTGTATAGATCATGAAAAACTATGGCTTGCTCTTAAAGAAATGCATGTACCATCACATTTGATTGTCCTGATGTACTCAGGACAAGAGGCTACCATTAGAACAGGATACAGAGAAACAGAATTCTTCCCATTTGAAAGGGAGTCAGGAAAGGCTGCATTCTATCATCTTATTTGTTCAACATGTATACAGAAAATATCATACACAGAGCAGGTTTAGACTCATAGGAAGAAGGAGTGAAGACTGGAAAGAATATCAACAATCTAAGACAGGGGTAGGCAACCTAAGGCCCGGGGGCCGGATGCGCCCCCCCGAGGCCTTTGGACTGGCCCCAGGCCGATCCTGCCGCCGCTGCTGCCACCGCCCCCTGCCGCCGCCGCCCGCCATGATGATATTGATTATTGTTGTTATTACTTGTTCTTGGGGTTTTCTTGGCAAAATCTCCACAGGGGTTTTGCCATGGCTTTTCTAGGGCTGAGAGAGTGTGCATGCATTTTTTTATTTTTTTAAAAATCATTTATTTATTTATTTATTTTTGGTGCTTCAGCCCCCCAGTTGTCTGAGGGACAGCAACCCGGCCCCTGGCTCAAAAAGGTTGCCTACCTCTGATCTAAGATATGCAGACGACACCATACTACTTGCAGAAAACATCAGAGCCTTGGAATAATTACTAAAGTTAAAGAAGAAAGTGTAAAGGCAAGCTTACTGCTGAACATTAAGAAAACAAAAATAATGACTACAGAGGATTTACATAAATGCAAACTAGAAAACAAGAAACTGAAATAATTAGATTTCCCATACCTCAGATCAATCTTTGATCAGAATGGAGACTGAAGCCAAGAAATCAGAAGAAGGGCAACTATGAAAGAACTAGACAAGATGAAGTGCAAAAATATGAAATTGAACACCAAATTTAAGATCGCGTTAGCCATAGTATTTCCTGTCAGGATGTCTGAATGTGAGAGCAGGACAGTGAAGAAGGCTGACAGACAGAAAATCAACTTGTTTGAGGTGTGGTGCTGGAAAAGAATGCTGAGAATGTGGTGGATGGCCAAAAAGACAAATCAATGGGTCCTTGAACAGATCAAGCCTGAACTCTCCCTGGAAGCCAAAATGACTAAATTGAGGTGGTCGTACTTCGACCACATGATGAGAAGGCAGAATTCACTAAAAAAGAGAATAATGCTAGGAAAGGTGGAAGGCAGCAGAAAAGGGGGAAGACTACATGCCAGGTGGATAGACACACTCAAGGGGGGCACAGCCTTGAGCATATAGGACCACATGCCTCAATCACAAGGTTGCTATGAGTCCCAGTTGACCCAAGGGTAGTTAACAATGCATTATTATTATTATTATTATTATTATTATTATTATTATTATTACAGTTTATTTATATAGCGCTGTAGATTTACACAGCACTGTACATACAGTCAATAAAATAGATAAAAATAAATTATAAATAGTATTATATCTATTTATTGTGTGGTCAAACATTTCAGCCCTATGTTTTAATACTTTTCAAGAATTAGTGAGGATCAGTGCAGGTGTTTTTGTTTTAACTGACCTCAAAGCCTCTAAAATTTTCAAAAATATTTAGTGCAACATAAAACTGATTCCTTTTATGCTTTGCACAGTGATCCGATTGTTTAATGCAAAGCAGTGAAATAGATCCCCACTGAAGAATTAGCTTTAAAAAAAAAAACAGAGTAAGTAATATTGTACAATATGAAGAGGACCATAAACTTTGGCCTCTTTTCTCCACAACTCCTTTGTGAAATTTTCCAGTCCCATCCACAATAATTCAGGAATAGGTTTTGTCTAACTCATTGCAACACATGCTCCTAAGTCCACTTCCATCACCTTTGGGATTCTTCCGGCAGAACAATGGGGGGTTGCAGACTGCCAAAAATAGTGCAAATTGAGTCCACTTTAAGGGTTAGGGTTAGGGAATCATGGGAACTGTATTTTATTGTGGCACCAGAGCTCTCTGACAGAGAAGGCTCAATGTCTCAGGAAAAAAAACAAGTCCCATGATTCCCTAGCACTAACCCTAACCCTAAAAGTGGACTCAATTTGCACTATTTCTGGCAGTCTGCAACCCCCCAATGAAAACTTGCTGTCCTTCCAGACATCAGATTTGGGGTATCATGAAAAGGCAGCTAATAATTGTTTTGTTATGGTAAATCTAAGCTGCTCCTATCACAGGGTTTTCTTGGCAAGATTTGTTCAGAAGGGGTTTGCCATTGCCTTCTCTGAGAAAATGCGACTTGCCCAAGACCACCCAGTGGGTTTCTGTGGCTGAATGGGGATTCAACCCATCACAGGCATACTTGGTGAGGATGCAAGATAGAGCCTTCTCAGTGGCTGCTCCCATCTCTGGAATGCCCTTCCACAGGAGGCTAGGCTGGCCCTCTCCCTGCCTTCCTTTCATTAGCAGGCAAATGTTTTTTGTTTCAGCAGGCTTTTAATATGTAACTGTGCCAGGGAGGCTTTTTCATTTGTGTGTGTGGATCAGCCTGGCATAGTGGTTTGAGCAATGGACTATGACTCCGGAGACCAGGGTTCGAATCTCCACTCAGTCATGAAAACCCACTGGGTAACCTTGGCCACATCACACTCTCTAGCCTCAGGGGGTGGCAATGGCAAACCCCCTCTGATGAAACTTGCCATGAAAACCCTGCATTAGTAGGGTTGCCACATTTTCTCAGCCTCAGAAAAGGCAATGGCAAACCCCTTCTGAACAAATCTTGCCAAGAAAACCCTGTGATAGTTGTTGGAAACAACTTAAAGGCACACAACAACAAGATGTGTGCATTATTTATTTATTTATTAAAAATTATGTTTTGTTGATTTTATATTGTTTTAATTGTGACTATTTTAATTGTTTTTAAGATTACACTGAGGCTTTTGATTGGGTTCCTGCTATGAGCCACCTTGCTTGGATCCCACTCTTGGAAAAAGGCAGCATATAAATAAACACTATGCTGGCTCTCACAATAGTCATTTACCTTATTGTTATATTTTAACTGCTATAGACTCCAACCACACATGGAGAGAGAAATCCTAGAGGTCCAAGCAGGGTTCAGGAAAGGAAGAGGCACAGGGATCACATTGCAAATATATGATAGCTAATGGAGCATAGCAAGGAGTTCCAAAGGAAAACCAGCATGTGCTTTATAGACTACAGCAAAGCCTTTGACTGCATAGATCATGAAAGGCTATGGAACTCCCTTAAAGACATGGGAGTGCCAACACATTTTATAGTTCTGAGGAGAAATCTGTACTTGGGATAAGAGGCTACTGTCAGAAAAGAACATGGAGAAACAGAATGGTTCCCAAGTGGCAAAGGAGTCAGACTGCACCCTATCACCCTACCTATTCAACCCATATGCAGAACATATTATAAGGAAAGCAGGCAACACCATAATACTAGCAGAAAACCTCACAGACTTGGAACAACTACTAATGGGGATCAAAGAAGAAAGTGCAAAGGCAGGCTTACTGTTGAACATAAGGAAAACAAAAATAATGACCACAGAGAATTTACACACATTCAAACTAGACAATGAGGAAATAGAAATAGTAAAATCTGGGCTCAAACATTGATCAGAATGAGACTGCAGCCAGGAAATCAGAAGAAGATCAAGAATGGGGAGGGCGGCTATAAAAGAACTAGAACAGATCCTAAAATACAAAGACATACAACTCAGCACAAAAGTCAGAATCATTCAAGCCATTGTATTCCCTATTACCATGTATGGATGTGAGAGCTGAACAGTCAAGAAAAGATAGGAGGAATATCAACCCATTTGAGATAATGTGGTGCTGGAGCAGAGTGCTGAGGATCCCATGGACAGCCAAAAAGACAAACAAATGGGTCCTAGAGCAGATCAAGCCAGAGATATCCCTAGAAGCCAAGATGACAAGGCTTAGACTATCGTACTTTGGACACATCATGAGAAGGCATGAATCGCTGGAAAAGACAATGATGTTAGGAAAAATGGAGGGAAGTAGAAAGAGAGGAAGGCCACATGCTAGATGGACGGACTTTATTAGAGAGACCATGAATAAGGGTTTGCAGGAGCTGGGCAGAGCACTAGAGGACTAGAGGGGGCCTGGAGGTGTCTCATCCATAGAGTCACCATGGGTCAAGATCAACACAAAGGCAGTTAACAACAACAACAACAACAACAACAACAACAACAAAGGGCATTTGTGGGATTTTCTGTCTCTGGCAAAATAACCTGACTGTCTATAAGCACTAAATACCGTGAACTGGGTCAATAAGCTCTGCCTGATGCAACAAGATGTCTTGAACAAAACAAAAATAGTTCAGCAAGTCATGAATGAAATGGAGATGACTGGGTTTAGGACTTGAGTTGGGGAAGAGTTTAGGCAAGGGGCTAGCCCAAGCCATTTTGCTGCCTGAGGCAAATATAGGGTCGGGGTGCCTCCTGTGGGTGTTGTTCAGTGGTGGTTGAAAATATTTAAAAGCTACCACTCATGCGGTGACTAGAAATGCATTTCTGCTGCTGACATATTTTGCTTTTCCTTCCTGCAAAAGAGGGAAGGCTACATAATGGCGAGCGAGGTGAACAAATTGCATTCATTCATTCATTCATTCATTTATTCAACGTCTACCTCGCCTTTTCCTTTTCCCTCTCCACGACAACAACCAAAAAGTCAAATACGTAAAATGAACACAAGGACCGACGTTGTGAAAGTTTTAAAAACACACCACTAAAAAAAAAGGAAAGAAAAGAAAGAAACCCCCTACAAGAGTCAAATGATGTCTCCTCTCCAAACCTCGGGAGAAGAAAGCAGTCGGTTTGGGAGAGGCCAGTTACCCCCCAAAGTCCCGGGGCTTTGGGAAAAAGACAGCTGCATGAAACACTCTGGGGGTGACCCTGGGCAAGTCACACTCTCTCAGCCTCCTCAGGGGAAAGCAATGGCAAGCCCCCTTTGAACAAACCCTGACATGAAAATCCCACGATGGGGGGTTTGCCCCTAAAGAGGGGCAACTTTCCAAGGGCTTTGGAAAAAAGACAGCTGCATGAAACCTCTGTGTGTGTGTGTGTGTGTGTGTGAGTAAGAGAGAGAGAGAGAGAGAGACCCTGGGCAAGTCACACTTTCTCAGCCTGAGAGGACGCAATGACAAAGTCCCTCTGAAGTCACTTGCCAAGAAAACCCCACGGGTGGGAAACAACTTGAAGACACACAACGACGACGACGACTTAAAAAGGCAGAAATGTGAAGAGCCTTTTGCTTGCCAGCCCCTTGAATCCTGCCTGAGGGAAGGAAGGGCGAAGAAAAGGCCCGAGAGAGCTTTGCCTACCGGCGAGGAGGATCCTCCCTCAGCGCCTCTCAGCCCAGCGCCCAGAACCAGAACCAGAACCAGAACCAGCCAGAGCCAGAGCCAGAGCCAGAGCCGCGCCCCATCCATCCTCCTCCGCTTCTGGCTCCGAGGCGGCCTCCCTGCCTCCCTCCCTGCCTCCGTCTCTTGGCCATTTCAAGCCTCTCCGCCCCACAGCCCACGCCTCCCCGCCAGTCCCTCGGGGTCACGTTGGCCCCTGCGCTGCAGGAATGATCCACTTTGACACCGCTTTAACTGCCAGGGCTCAGCACCCCTGGGAAAGATGGCGGCCATCGAAAGACCTCCAGAGAAGGAGACTCCACACCACTCTGAGAGGGAGACGGCTCCACCGTCAAACAGCCCTTTCTGTCAGGAAGTGCCTCCTAATGTTGAGGTGGAATCTCTTTTCCTGAAGCTTGCATACATTGCTCCATATCTTATTCTCTGGAGCGGCAGAAAACAAGCTGGCTCCCTCCTCAGTATGAGGTCCCTTCAAATACTTAGAATCGTAGAATCATATAGAGTTGGAAGAGACCACAAGGGCCATCCAGTCCAACCCCCTGCCATGCAGGAACTCAAAATCAAAGCATCTGTGGTACTGCAGAAGAGTACTCTAGACAAGGAGGAAATTGAAATAATCAAATTTCCATATCTATGATCAAACATTGACCAGAATGGGGACTGCAGTCAAGAAATAAGACTAGGAATGGGAAGGGCAGCTATGAAAGAACTGGGAAAGATACTGAAGAGCAAAGACATACAATTGTGCACTAAAGTCAGAATCTTCGAGGTCATTGCATTCCCAATTACCATGTACAGATATGAGAGCTGGACAGTGAAGGAAGCAGACAGAAAGAAAATCAACTCGTTTGAAGTGTGGTACTGGAGAAGAGTACTTAGGATACCATGGACAGCCAAGAAGACAAACAAATGGGTTCTGGAGCAGATCAGACCAGGGCTCTCCTTGGAAGCAAAGATGATCAAGTTGAGACTATCGTACTTTGGCCACATTATGAGAAGGCATGAATCACTAGAAAACTGTCTCTTCTCCAGGCTAAACATACCCAACTCCTTAAGTCTCTCATCAGAAGGCTTGGTTTCTAGATCCTTCACCATTTTGATCACCCTCCTCTGGACATGTTCCAGATTGTCAGTAACCATGAATTGCCTAGAACTGGACACAGTACTCCAGTTTTCCAGCTGTCCAGCTTTTACAACTATACATAGATATTGGAAATACAATGGCATGGACAATTAAATATCTTTACACTTCAAGATCTTTTCTCATAGAATCATAGAGTTGGAAGAGACCACAAGGGCCATCCAGTCCAACCTCCCTGCCATGCAGGAACTCCCAATCAAAACATCCCCAACAGATGGCCATCCAGCCTCTGCTTAAAGTCCTCCAAGGAAGGAGACCCCACTACTCTCCGATGGAGTGTGTTCCACTGTCGAACCGCCCTTACTGTCAGGAAGTTCCTCCTAATGTTGAGGTGGAATCTCTTTTCCTGTAGTTTCATCCATTATTTCGGGTCCTAGTCTCTGGAGCAGCAGAAAACAAGCTTGTTCCCTCCTCAATATGACATCCCTTTAAATACTTAAACAAGGCTATCATATCACCTCTCAACCTTCTCTTCTCCAGGCTAAACATCCCCAGCTCCCTAAGTCTCTCCTTGTAGGACATGGTTTCCAGACCCTTCACCATTTTAGTTGCCCTCCTTTGGACACGCTCCAGTTTCTCCACATCCTTTTTGAATTGTGGTGCCCAGAACTGGACACAGTATTCCAGGTGAGGCCTGACGAAAGCAGAATAGAGTGGCACTATTACTTCTCTTGATCTAGACGCTATACTTCTACTGATGCAGCCTAAAATTGCATTGGCCTTTTTAGCTGCTGCATCGCACTGTTGACTCATGTTCAACTTGTGGTCCACCTGGATTCCTAGATCCCTTTCACAGGTAGTCTCATTCAGCCAGGTGTCCCCCATCGTATATCTGTACTTTTCGTTTTTCCGCCCTAAGTGCAGTACCTTACATTTCTCCGTGTTGAATTTCATTTTGTTAGCTTTGGCCCAACTTTCTAGTCTGTTCAAGTCATTTTGAATTTTGATCCTGTCCTCTGGGATATTAGCTACTCCTCCTAATTTGGTGTCATCTGCAAATTTGATAACTATACCCTCAATACCATCATCCAAGTCATTAATAAAGATATTGAACAGCACTGGGCCCAGGACAGAGCCCTGTGGCACCCAACTGGTCACTTCTTTCCAGGTTGAAAAGGAGCCATTGTTGAACACCCTTTGGGTTCGGCCAGTCAACCAATTACAAATCCATGTAACAGTTACTTTGTCTAGCCCACATTTTACCAGTTGGTTTGCAAGAATGTCATGGGGAACCTTGTCAAAGGCCTTACTGAAATCAAGATATACTATATCCACAGTATTCCCTTCATCTACCAAGCTGGTAATTTTATCAAAAAAAGAGATCAGATTTGTCTGACATGACTTGTTTCTCTGAAATCCATGTTGACTTTTTGTGATTATGGAATTACTTTCCAGGTGTTCACAGACTCTCTGTTTAATGATCTGCTCCAGAATCTTTCCCGATATTGATGTCAGACTAACTCAGGGGTAGGCAACCTAAGGCCGGGGGCCGGATGCAGCCCCCTGAGGCCTTTGGACCGTCCCCAGGCTGGTCCTGCCGCTGCCGCTGCCCCCCACCACCCCCCGGCGCCCGTCCTGATGATATTGTTGTTGCTATTACTTGTTCTGCAGGTTTTCTTGGCAAAATCTCCACAGGGGTTTTGCCATGGCTTTTCTGGGGCTGAGAGAGTGTGCATGCATATTTTTTAATTTTTTTATTTTTATTTATTTATTTATGGTGCTTCGGCCCCCCAATTGTCTGAGGGACAGCAACCCGGCCCCTGGCTCAAAAAAGTTGCCTACCCCTGGACTAACTGGATGATAATTGTTGGGATTCTCTTTTTTTCCCTTTTTGAAGATGGGGACGACGTTTACCCTCCTCCAGTCTGCTGGGACTCCTCCTGTTCTCCAGGAGTTCTCAAAGATTATTGCCAATTTTCAGAGAAGACAGAAAGAAGGATTCAAAAAGTAAGGTCAATATAATATTTTCCCTAATCCACACACACACACACACACCAGAGAAAGAGGGGGCAGCTGCAATGTGCAGGGGAAATGTTCCCTAAAAGATAGGTTTTCGGGTGACAAAAGTTGTGTCTCCTTGATCCCCTTGGACCTTCCTGGGATCCTGGGGGGAATACTGAATTCCTGGCTGGACCAGTGCAAAGAAGAAAGAGCTAATGAAGGTCCTCTAAAGTGGTCCGTCTCACACTGTCTGGTGTGGAAGACCAGCAATTTTATTTCTTAATGCCACCTTGGATCCCATTTTGGGAGAAAGGCGGGATATAAGAGCAATAAATAACTAAATAAGGCTGTACCTACTGACTATAACTACTTATTTCCTGGGATACTCTCTGCGGAATGGTAACTGATCACTCACAGACTGGTACTGGTCCAGGCAGTGACATACTTAGTGTACAGTGTGGATCATGTTTAACACCCCCAAACAAAATTCTATTCAATAATAATCATGAAATGACATGAATAATGATGTTCCTGCTGCTGCCACCACCTGTCTCTTTGGGGCACCGGCCACCCTCAAAGAAACAGGCAGTAGCAGCAGTACTGGTGATAGCAGTGACAGCACCAATTCCATGTTTCTGCCACTGCCACCACCTCCTTGACGTCTCCTCTTTCTTCACCTCCCTTTCCCTCCTGCCCGGCAGCCTCTTCCAGGTCTCAAAGGGCTGCCGACCAGATGGGAAAGAGGGACGGAGGAAGGAGAGAAGTCCATGGCCACTGAAACTCAGTGGGTGGAAAAGGAAATGTTCACCTTGCACACTAATGGTGACTGCGAATAGCCATCTCCTTTCTCCACCCACTGAGCTACACGTCACACCACACCTTCAATGTTTTGGGAGCAGTGGCATCACCCCACTTAAAGAGTGTCACCCGGTGTGGCTGGGACACACACACGCAGTGATGTCCCCGTGTCTAGGAGTACCACTTTGAGAAGCACTGCCCTAAGGCAGACCAAGCCTTTAAAAAGAGAATAAGCTAATAAGATTCTCTGGCCAAAATCACAGATTCAGGAGAATCTAAAGGAATGCTTTCAGATGGAAAGGGGAAAGGCTCAGGCCTCGGTCTCCCAGAAGTGGGAGACAGGTACTGTCTCAGAGCGCTTGACGCTTGATGATGGGAACTGTAGGTAGATCTGTCCCCCAACAGGAAGTAACTTTTGAATTTGGAATTTTTTTAAGGGTTTGAGATGAGAAAAGTGGCTAGAGGTCAAGAAGTTCTTCTAAAACCAAGGACACATCTCAAACAAAATGGTGCCCTTCTGCACTTCCTGAGTGACATTGTCCTTCAGGAATAGTGGACACTGTCCACTGTTTTGCTTAACCAAAGATAAGCAATGTCCTGGGCAAGTGTCCACTTAAGAGTGACATCACAAAGCATTTGGCTTGACACATCCAGATAAGTTTGACACACCCAGATAAGAAGAGAGATTCTATTCACATTTTGGTTTTAAAAGAAGTGTTGAGCTGATCATGCTTGCTCCAAATGGCTTCAAAGGTGACCTTTCTTATCAACAATATTTCTTGTCCATAATGCATTGTTTGCCAACTACAAGAGTTATACTAAAAAAAAATCCCTATAAGGTTATTCATATTCCAATAAATTAATGTTATTGCCACATTTGGTGGTGGTAGGTAATGGAGCCACATTATTTCTCTATGGGTACTGGATACAGAATTTGACTAGAGAGAACCTTTTCATCTAACTTTTCTGTGTCCTTAGCTAGACAATTCAGTGTAAGTATGCACACATATACATACATTTGCACACATATATTGTCAGGAGTGCTGCCTAAATAGGGCCATCTGGGTTGCAAATCCTAGCGTGAAGCCAGTCCTATGCAGTTTAAAGTTTGTTGTCACCAGGAGACCTTTATACAAGACTTGGCTTGTATGCATGCCTGTTGCATTCCTATCTAGAATAGCTGCCCCTGGCTTCAGTTACCCAAACAATGGTTACAGTGGCCCCTCGGTATCTGGTTCCAGGACCCCACCCTCGTGGATACCAAAATCTGTGGATGCTCAAGTCCCATTAAATACAGTGGTGCAGTAAAATTGTGTCCCTGATATAAAATGGCAAAATCAAGGTTTGCTTTTTGGAATATATATATATATATATATTGAATATTTGCAAGCCATGGATGCCTGAATCTGTGGATAAAGAATCCGTGGATATGGAGGGCCAATGGTACTTTCAAACCAGACTAGTGCACTTTGCATGGGTTTGACTTTAAAGATGGCTCACATTTTCCATTCTCAAATATCTGGGCTAGAAAGTTAGAAAATGGATTTCAGATTTTGTGTCAAGACACTTCCATCCCCAAAGACCTTAAAGTTTAAAACGGAAACAGCTTAGGATCAGGCATTCATTCTTACAATCTTGTCCATGCACTAAAATCTAAAATTAGATCTACACT
Source organism: Phrynosoma blainvillii (assembly GCA_026167975.1). Taxonomy (NCBI): domain Eukaryota; kingdom Metazoa; phylum Chordata; class Lepidosauria; order Squamata; family Phrynosomatidae; genus Phrynosoma; species Phrynosoma blainvillii. The sequence goes on along the minus strand of JANUYF010000002.1, from coordinate 323,844,585 downwards.
AGATCTTAGAGACTTTCTCTACTATCTAGCATTACGCATATGCTAGATTGACATACATAAAAGACAGGGTCTTTTTTATGGTGGCCCCAACACTTTATACTGATATCTGCATTACTCACAAGCATTTTGGCAAACAGTTAAGAAAACCCCTTCTGAAGAAAAGCAAGAAAACCCAGTGACAGGTTCACCTTAGGATCGCTATAAGTTGGAAACAACTTAAAGGCACACAACGATAAAAGTCTTTCCAGCTGAATTCATGTTGGCTTTCCACACTGACAGCAGCTTCACAAAGTATTCTGTATGCTTATTTTATAGCTGTCTGAGCTGTTTTGTCAACTCCTTTGCGAGAACATAGCTTCACAAATCAGTTGAGAGGAATTCTTCATATAAGTGGAACCTAAAACTATCATTTTCAACACGAACTGCAAGAAATGTATTCACCATCAAACCCTTTATGTAATTTTTGCCCAAATACAATTAAAGGAATAAAAGGTATGCACCAACTGTAAGTGATCATCCCAAGAAAAGAGAGCTCTAATTATTTTATTTTTTTGCATCAAAACTTAAAGGTATTTGTAAGCAGGTTGATATCCTTTTAAATTAAAATGAAATAATGTGTTTGCATTGTGTTTTCTGTACTTTTCATATAGAAGAGGCTGATGTAAGTGGATGGCTATCTTGGGTCAGAGTAGATTTTTCCTGCTTTTCTTTATTACATTTATATCCCACCTTTCTGCCAAAGAATGGCATTCCAGCCTTCTAGCAATAACTTTCAAAAAAATCAAATCAAATCAAATTAAAAGATAATTTTTAATACAAAGCAGAGCAGAAGATAAGAATACAAAAGTAACTGAGAGGAGGTGTTTTGAAATGGAAAGAGTTAAAAAAACCTCTCAATTTTATGCAAAACTAGATACAGCGCTTTGAATCCAATCTATTTCCTGTGATGTTGGGACTGTACATTTCTTTCTAAATAGACTTTTCCTTCCTTATTTTCCTTGTCATCGTGACTTAATATTATGCTCTAAAAGTAAATGTCACTTTTCCTGACAACAATAAAAATTAAAGTGTTTTCCCTCTCTGACCTGTCCTTTACTCCACCCCAAGCAATGCCACAACAGCTGTTTTACTGCCAAGGCGAACGAAAGGGATGTATATTTCTAACATATTAGAAAACATCACGTACACACAAATTGTGAAGTAACAAAGTGTTCTGCCAAAAAGGCTTGGCTTTTCATCTTTGGTTTTTGAATGGAGGATAGTTGCAGATTGACCCTTTGTTGCTTCCCTGGAACCACTAAATCAAATATAATTCTTTCCTGGGAAGAGATTATTACAATTACAGACCACAAAAGGTGGGGACTTGGAGGAGGGAGAGACAAAACAAGACTGGAAAGAAACCAGCTGGTTCAATGGGGAAAATCTTATCTTTGCTAGTTTTGGCAGGGATAAAGTAGAACTAGGGATACCAAGAACACCATTCATTCATATTGGGGAGCCTTTCTTTTCTCCTTGCCTTAGATACAGGACTAACTTCCCCCTGTCAGACTGAATCCAAGCAGTTTTTCTGGACAGGGTCTTGAAGGTCATCTAGTCTAACTCTTCTTGTCCACTGCATTCCTGACCATGAACTGAGTGGGAGACAGGAAAGGATACATATATTTGTAAAACTACCCCATTTCCCTTCTCCCAATCTTATGCATATATATGAAGTGTGTGTGCATCTCTCTCTCCTCATATATCCATATATATTCATATATTCTCCCTACCTCCACTTTTATACATTATCTATCTATGTATCATCTGTCTTCTCATATATCCATATATACTCATATATTCTCCCTCCTCCACTTTTATACATACTCTTATCTATCTATCATCTATCTATCATCTATCTCTGTCTTCTCATATGTTCATATATGCTCATATATTCTCCTTTCTCCCACTTTTATACAAATGTTATCTATCCCTTTCTTCTCATATATCCATATACTGCCCCTCTATTTTCGCAGATTTCAAGTCTGTGTCCTTTGCCCGTTCGTGGGTGGAAAACAGAGGAGGACCAAATGCAGCATGCGCTCATGCGTGCACGCCAACATTCAAGCCTATGGGGCTTGAATATTTGCAGTTTTCTGTTTTCGCGGGTGGCAGTGGTGTCTGGAACAGATTCCTTGCGAAAACAGAGGGGCAACTCTTATATTCTCCCATCTCCCACTCTTATACATATATAATCTTTCTTCTCATATATTCATATATACTTATATTCTCATTTCTCCCACTCTTATATGTATATAATCTATCTATCTATCTATCATCTGTCTTCTCATATATTCTTATATGCTCATAAATTCTACCCTCTTCTACTCTTATACATATATAATCTATCTCTTTCTTCTCATATATTCATATATACTCACACATTCTCCCTTCTTTCACTCTTATATATGTGAGCCTATGCTTATTTTAACCTGTGCTGTTTTGTTTCCAATTTTAATATATGTATTAATTTCGAATTGCTCCTCATAGAATGTACGCCACTGGCAGGTCATTATTTTATCTTATTTATTTTAACTCAACTGATTGTATGTACAGTGCTGTGCAGCATGAGCTTTCCTAGACTTAAGTCTACTTCCTCAGATGCATTTGGATATAATAATATAGAGAGATCTTGTAGCCTCTTTGAAACTAACTGAAAGAAGTTGGTAGCATGAGCTTTCCTGCACTTCAGTCTATTTCCTCAGATGCATTTGATAATAATAATAATGTAGAGAGATCTTGCTGCACCTTTGAGACTAAATGAAAGAAGTTGCCAACATGAGCTTTCCTAGACTTGATTACTTCCTCAGATGCATTTGGATACAATAATAATAATATAGAGAGATCTTGTAGCACCTTTGAGACTAACTGAAAGAAAGAGGTTGGTAGCATGAGCTTTCACAGACATAAGTCTACTTCCTCAGATGCATTTGCAAAGGCCAACACCAAAACATCAAATGCATCTGAGGAAGTAGACTTTAGTCGAGGAACGCTCATGCTGCCAACCTCTCTTTCAGTTAGTTTCACAAATCTCTCTCTACATAAGAGTTTATCACACAGGAGCAAACTGCAAAAATCCCATGCAGAAATGAGATTTAAAAACTGGGGGGAAACCCTGCAAAAATTGATAGTTTTTCCTCACACAATGGGGTTAATGTGACATTAACCAGAACAGAAAGTAGGCAAAACCTGCCCCTTTTTTACTTCCAGGATTTTCAAAAAAGGAGTTGGTTTTGTCTAGTTTCCGTTTGGGTTAATATCATATTAATTCTCATTAATGCTAACATTTGGGTTAATGTTGCATTAATTCTCATTAATGCTAAGGTCATCTGAAAAACAACCCACTTTTGCAGGGGTTCCCCCCTCCCCTCCTACTTTCTGTTCAGGTTAACCCCAAGCGTGGTCTGAAAAACCACCGGCTTTTGCTGGTTTTTTCCCCAGTTTAAATCCAGTGTCTGCACAGGATCCATCCTGTCCGGTGTGATAAACTCCATACTGATTCCACAGACTCACACGGCCATATCTTTGAATTCTACTAGCCAGGGACAACTGTCCTCTTGCTCTTTGAATGGCGGAGGGGCCCCCTCAGGCATTCCCCCCCCTCCCAGGGTCTGTGGGCCGGTGAAAGTCCAGTCAGGAGGGGCCTGTGAGGGGCAGGCTGAGGAGGCGGCGGGCGAAGGGCTCCAGGGAGGGGGCTGTGGCCGGCCGAAGAACCAGGAGCGGCGTCATCGTCGTTATAGTTGGTGGAGCCCTGGGTGTGCGCGTGAGTGGGCCGGGGGGGGGGGAGAGACAGCGCAGTTGGGGGGCGCGCGCGTGCAGAGGGAGCCCAACGGCCAAAACCCCGCCGGGCGAAGGGAGAGGGAGCCGTTGCCTCAGAGAGAGAGGCGGAGGGCTCCTTCCTCTCCCCCTCCGCCCCGTGCCAAAGTCCTCACGGCCGCCCTGAAAAGTTCAAACTATTATGTATAAGCCCAGCCAGGAGAGCGGGGAACCTGTCGCTTCCGCCGCCATTTGCCGGACGGGGAGCTTAAAAGCCCTCCTCGCCCCCGACCCCTGAGGTTAATTGGCGCCCCTCCACAAGGAAGCCAGACCCCCAACCGACAGCACAGCCTCCCACCCGCCTCCAACGACTCTATGGAGAAAGTGGGATTTAACCTGTGTTGGAGGAGGGCAGGGTGACCACCCCCCAGATGGGTCCTCATCGCAAAATGGAGGACACGACCAAAATTAAAATGCTCAAATACACTCGTGTGAATCCATGCTTTTGAGTCAGGCTCAGAATGGTGGGCGTTTTGGAATCCCTCCTGGACAGAAGGTTGGAATGGAGGACACGTCCTGGAAAAGGAGGACGTGCCTGGGCACCCAGGAGGAAGAGGAGGAGGGGAGAAATTGACCCCTTCTCTGAAAGGAACTTGTTTGGTTATTTAAGACAAAACAACAACAAAGGAAGTCGCAATGGCTCTTAAGAGGCATTGCATTTATTGGAAACTGAGACACACCCTCAAGCAGACCTCGGGGAAGTTACTTTTCTTTGCACTAAAGCTCCCAGGATCCTTCCAGGCAGCATAGCCAATATTTCCAAACTCCGGTCTTAACTGTCTTTTGAGAGATTTTTTATCCCTGATGTCCCTTAACTGAATGTAGCTTTAAGATACCTATCAAAATGCATACATGGCATTACAATCCTCCTCCATTCAAAGATATAGCCTGTGGAATCAGTATGTAGAGAGATCTATATAACAGTTAACAGCTGAAGGTCTGCCCAAATAAAAAGGTCTTTATGCCAATGGAATGAGAACAGAGAGGAGGGCTAACTTAGCAAGAATTTGTATGTGAATGTTTTTGCACATAATTTAAAGTTGTTGTATTTATAACCAGGCAGAAAATCAGAAAGCAAAAGTTAATTTTATCATTTAGATAATTGAAACTAGTGCCCTGTTTTTCTTTTCAGTACAACAGAATTAATGTCTAAAACTATGGTCCAGATTGAACATTAACTGAATTTCTTGTCTTGGGTTCAAATGCATTTTAATGGAGGACACTTTCCCACTTCTTTTTCTAGGTCAAATCCTTGTATTGCTTGCACCAGAAGACACACAGGAAAATATGGCTTACTTAATCAAAAGAGTTCCAAAATACAGTTTTGCCAGCCATCTTCACAGAATAGGAGGATTATTAATTAAAATACATACACTGAATTGTTCAAAAGCTTTCAATGGACAGAAAATGAGAATACGGGCTTTTTCTCAGGTTACTTTTGAAAACATGGACTCTTTCAGTTATGTGATAGTTGGGGCTGGATCTGCAGGGTGTGTCTTAGCCAACCGCTTGACTGAAGATCCTCACACCACTGTTAAACTGCTGGAAGCAGGGCCAAAAGATACAATTTTAAACAGCAAATGGTTACTGTGGAAGATCCATATGCCTGCTGCATTGACCTACAACCTATGTGATGAGAAATATAACTGGTATTACCATACAACACCACAAAAGCACATGGATAATCGCATCATGTACTGGCCCAGAGGAAGAGTGTGGGGAGGCTCCTCATCTCTCAATGCCATGGTGTACATTCGAGGCCATGCAGAAGATTATAACAGGTGGAGTAAGGAAGGGGCTGTTGGTTGGGACTATGAGTTCTGCTTGCCTTATTTTAAGAAAGCACAGACTCATGAGCTGGGTGCTGATCTTTATCGAGGTGGGAATGGCCCACTCCATGTATCCAGGGGAAAAACAAAAAACCTTCTTCATCGTGCATTCTTGGACGCAGCCCAACAAGCTGGGTACCCTTTCACAGAGGATATGAATGGTTTTCAACAAGAAGGTTTTGGCTGGATGGACATGACAATACACAAAGGTTTGCCTTAAAACATTCTGTTTGGAACCTAACAATAATTCTGTATTGACTCCTCAAAATTGTTTTGAAATTCTGTTCTTGGAACACAGTTCCAAGCTCTGTGATTTATCACATTGATTTTTCAGTTCATTGGAAATGGAATTGTTTATTTTGGCTGAGAGAGAGTTCTAAATTATGGCCAACGTCTTGTTGTCCACTTTAAATACCTCGTAAAATAACCTTTGACAGTACTTGTTGGATTTATGCTTCATTTGAATTCAAATTTAAATGTAATTTTTGAATGTAGATAATATTTTTTAGTATCAAGGCATTATATAGCCAGGCCACTGATTTTCACTTGCAGCTACACTTAAAGAACTATTTCTTCCTATCCACTGCCTTCTCTGTATATCAGAGATGGGCAATGCGCAGCCTGTGGGAGGCCTTGCAGAAGTATGATTAAGTCCCCATGTGCCTTGATTTAAAAGTAGATATTTCAGCAGAGTGTAGGATGTAAGCCATGATGTACTAATTTTAACAAGAATTCCAACTTCAGAAGTCGTAAGATGTACATTCTGGGCATTGGGAATAAAGATAGTGACTTGGACCAAAACAGTGTCAGATTCAGGAATAAATATTATTAATTTTGACCCTTTCCCACTAAGTATACAATTCTATACATGTTTACTCAGGAGTAAGCTCCTGTTCAGCTGTTTTCAGACATGCAAAGCACAACTCATTCCACTGTTTGTCCACGAAGAAGTTCAAATACCCAATAATGTGCCTCTATGCCCTGGAAATTGTTCAACCCTCACAGAAGTGATTAGCATTGTCAGCAGTGGGACATTCTCTCTCCAATCGCCTGCAGCTCTCTCAGTAACTTGCTCCACAGGGTTTCCCTGACATCCAGAGCAGGTTTTGATGATACCTGCAGCGCTGTGGGTGAGCCTGGGGAGATTAACAACAGCTCTTTCTTGGAAACAGTTCCATAGGTTAAATTACTACACTGGATCCTTTTGCATGGGGGGGGGAGATGTATGTGTGTGTAGGTGCACATGCACAGAAAACTTTCTATGGATGGGTTGGTAGTTCACCAGTTGCTGGACTGGAGTAACCCTGTGGGCAAGTTACTGAGAATAAAGAATATATAATATATATATATAAAGAATATATAATGCACTAGAAATAGCAATTTGTTTATTTGCAGTACAGTACAGATGACAATGAAGTTTGTACATTATTTTGGTAACTGCTGCTATTAAATGACAATGTACTTTATAGGTCAGAGATGGAGCACAGCTAGTGCCTACCTTCGTCCTGCATTATCACGTCCAAACTTGTCTGCAGAAGACAGCACACTTGTAACAAAAATTTTGTTCGAAGGCACCAAAGCCATTGGCATTGAATATATTAAAAATGGAGAAAAGAAAAAGGTAATATTATTTTTAATTTCTGCTTTTCTTGAAGAGAGAAAAATATCTGAAAAGAGTTATAGGTAAACCACCCGTGGTGTTATGGTTTGATGTAATACCACAGGTTTCTTACCTATGGTTATCACTTTGGAGGCTAGGGTTTGAATACTTGCTTAGCCATGGAAATCCACTCGGAAAGTTTGTGCAAGTCACACTCTCTAAGCCTCAGGAAGGCAAAGACCAAAAAAAGCCCCTCTGAACAAATTGGCTAACTCTGGGGGGTTGCAGACTGCCAGAAATAGTGTGAATTCAGTCCACTTTTAGGGTTAGGGTTAGAGTTAGGGAACCATGGGAACTGTATTTTATTGTGGCATCAGAGTTGTCTGACAGAGAAGGTTCAATGTCTCAGAAAAATAACAGTTCCCATGATTCCCTAGCACTAACCCTAACCCTAAAAGTGGACTGAATTCACACTATTTCTGGCAGTCTGCAACCCCCCTCTGTGATAGATCACCTTAGTATCGCCTTAGGATGCTTAGGATGAGTTAGAAATTATTTAAGGCACACCGCAGCAACACAACAAACCTGTTCTTTCTGCATTAGGGCTGTAACTAGGTTACTGCTGCTCTATAGAAACAGATGAAATTGATGAGTCAACTTCAGCTCATTCATTAATCCAGAAGCAATGCTGAAATAGTGTTATCAAGGAAGTTTTCCTTATGGAAGCAGATAGTACATGAAATAATCAAACTAGGTCCAAATCTGTGTTTTTTTCTTCATGTAATGTTTTGTCTGTATACAGCATATGAACATTTTGTTCCCAGACTCAAATGAGTTCTTTATTCAAGTGAAAATTGTACACACATCTCACATGAATAGTTTACCTTTGTGAAAAACATATTGACCATAATGGGTATGTGAAGATGGCGGCAGCATGGTAGGGTGTGATCTAAAGAGCTCTTCTAATCAGATCTTATCTAGGTTTTTTAAAGTTCTAATTTGCCTAATTGTTTTATTTTGCCAAGATTTTCCAAGCCCTTCCTTATTTGTTACATTTTATTTTAACCTACCCTAATATATCTCCTATTTGAAGGTATTTTAACTGAATTTGTTTATATATGCCATTTGCTATCTTTCCTTATGCTGATTAGCTTGTCTGCTCTGCCAGTGTACTATCAGAATCCTTGAAAGACTGTAAAAGTTTTTTCAAGAGCTTTTGGGACACTGCTTGGTGCTCTGGTTTGCTTATGCTAGCAATGGCATTTAACTTTCCATGTTTTATCAGCGATTAGGATTTAGTTATGTGGCCTAGAGGGAGGCTTCGTGAATGAACTGTTCCATCATCGTCACCACTCCCTATTCAAAGTTGGTATAGAAAGAGAGAGGAAGAATAAGGCTCTGCTTGAGAAAAGAATCTTTTTGGACAATATGTGACTAGGTAACTATGGTTGTAGCCAGAGCCCAGAGAAGGCAACAGAGATTCAAAGACTCTACCCACACAAAAGACTATTCTGGAATACTGTCTCCCATTGGAAACCAAAAGAACATTTATGGAGGGGATTTCAGTTAATGCCAGCTCTGCCCTTCCTTCAGAGGCATTGAATTTTGTTTCTTTAGTGAATTCACTCCTGCGATGAAAATACTTTTTTTCAATATTATACAGTTTTTAATGTTTTACCAGCTTTACCGAGACCTGGCTGGGAGATGCCAGCGCTGTGACGTGGGCGCAGGCCCTCCCAGCTGGGTACTCGGTCAGTGAGTAGATAAGGGAAAGTGGGCGGGGGGGCGGTGTGGCCTTAGTTCATAGAGACAACCTAACCTTGACCAGGAAGCCTATCCGGAAAACAGCCTACATCGAGTGTATGTACCTAAGCCTGAGAACTAGGGATAGTTTGGGGATTCTGTTGGTATACCGGCCACCCCGTTGCTTAACAGACCCCCTGACCGAGCTGACCCAACTGGTCTCTGAGTTGCTGTTGGAGTCGCCCAGACTTTTGATTCTGGGCAACTTCAACATTCCACTCGAGACCAGTTTGTCAAATCTAACTGGTGCGGCTCGGGAGTTCATGGAAACCATGACGAACATGGGCCTATCCCAACTGGTTGTCAGGCCCACACATTGTGCGGGTCATACCCTCGATGCTGTCTTCAGTACAGAGCAGGAATATCCGTGGGTGGAGGTTATTGTAACTTCCGCATTGTCATGGACGGATCATTTCCTGGTCAAGTTGGAACTAAGAGCAACTATCTGCCCCACCGGGGGTGGTGGTTCTATTAGAATGGTCCGCCCTCGAAGGCTAATGGAACCTATTGGTTTCCAGAAAGCCTTAGAGGGTTTAATGGTTGGTAACTCCAGTGATTCTGTTGAAGCCTTGGTCAATACCTGGAACACTGATCTCACCAAGGCTATTGACACAATCGCTTCCAAGCGTCCTTTCCAGCTCGCTCCTAATCGTAAGCCCTGGTATACAGAGGAGCTTAGGAGGGTGAAGTGAGCTGGACAACGACTAGAGCGTGAATGGCGGAAGATTCGGCTCTTATCCGACAGAACTCGCCATAGGAAACACCTTGATTCCTATTGGGAGGCATTGTGTGCAGCGCAGAGACTTTTCTCCTCTGCACGCATTGCATCTGCAGAGTCTCATCCAGCAGAGCTGTTTAGGGTGGTGGGGGTACTGACACAGGTGCCTCCTGTGCAGAACCGTCTACTTAACCCTACAGTGGCCTGCTGTGATGCTTTTAACACCTACTTTGCTGATAAAATCTCTCGAATAAGAGCCAACCTGGACGCCATTGTTTTGTCAGAATCTATGGGTGAGGTGTCCAGCAGCTCCGTTGATGGCATTTTACTGGATCAGCTTCAATCTGTGAGTACCGATGACGTGGACAAGCTCCTTGGTAGAGTGAGGAAGACGACTTGCCCTCTCGATCCTTGTCCATCCTGGCTGGTCGTCCAGGAGGGGGACACATTGAGGGTATTCCTTCGGGATACCATCAATGCGTCATTCAGGGAAGGCTTTGTTCCATCTTGTTTAAAGGAGGCAGCGGTCAAACCCCTCCTGAAAAAGCCTTCCCTGGATCCCTTGGACAGGAATAACTATAGACCGGTCTCCTTGCTGCCCTTAAGCAAGGTGATTGAGAGGGCAGTTGCTTCCCAGCTCCAAGCTGCCTTGGATGAAACCGATTATCTCGATCCATTTCAAACCGGCTTTAGGACAGGATATGGAGTTGAGACTGCCATGGTTGCTCTGGCTGATGACCTCCGCTTGGGTATCGACATGGGTAGTGTGACTCTGTTGGTGCTCTTGGACCTCTCAGCGGCCTTTGACACAATAATAATAATAATAATAATAATAATAATAATAATAATTTATACCCTGCCTTTTGCCATGGCAATAAGAGGTCTTATTAAACTGTCCTTCACCTTCCTGGAGCACTATACAATCTTTTAGTCCTTATTCCCTAACTTTACAAATAATGTGTCTTTTTAGTGGGGCAAGCACACCTGAGGCCAAAATTCCACTTTTATTTATTCACATCAACGAGTCACTTTACAAGGAAGAACTACTAGCCATTTTGCTTCTGATCAGCCCAAATGGGCTCACACTTTACAAGGAATGCTGATATAATGGCAGTATTGGTAGCAAAATCATGCCTTCAGAGGTAACCTACCCAAATAATATCCCTGTTTCCTGAAAGGGTCATGGGCACTGAGTAGAACCACTTTCTAGGTCTGCAAATTTTAATACCTTCATTCAGCTCAAAACCTATGTTAGAAGTACCCAACCCAGATATAAACAGGCTCACTTCAGATATAATGTTAACAAAAATATAGAGAACCTTCCTGGTCTGAGAAGAGGAGAAAAGGCTAACAAAAGTTTAGGGGAAATTCAAGATTTCCCTTCTGTAATCAAGAGGGAAGAAGTACACTTTCCATGATTGTACAGCTCAGAGTCAAAGCTTTCCTTTTTGTTTTACTCTTGGAATATTGCTGGGTGGCAAAATAAGATTGCAGAACAGGAATTTGGAAAATGTCATTCATTATTTGACATTCTGTGACTTCAGGAAACCTGGATAGCAGATATTTATATTATATTTTATTTTTGTTACAAGGGTTTAGTTCCTTTGATCCCTGCAACAAAATTTTATAAGAAGGGAAGAGCCATGGATGGTGTAGCTACATTAGTTTCTGTGAAATTATGTTGTGTCTGAAGTAATTTATCAGTCTAAACATAATTTCATTTTGTCTGTATTGTTAAGAGGTAATTGGGGGCATTTCGGCTAAAACTTGGTGTGCTTATTTTAGCAATATTTTTAAAAGTGATGCATGACAAAAATGGACCTAAATGCAATTTATTGCATTGGTACTGTATTGGTGGTTTACGTAGGTAATTCAGTTGGCCTGGTTATCTTTAAGCATTTCTTTTACCTTTTCCTTTTTAAAGCTGGTTTCTCCTTTCCTAAAGTACTTGCTCCAGAACAGCCATTGGACTTGACTTTCTTTGATGTTCAGTATTGCTTTGACTGTGGAAAGGTGTGTTCCAATGTTTTCATCGATTTCAGTGAAAACTCTAATTGTCTAGAAATCAAGCCTGCAAGATGATCTACTTATAAATAAATAATAAAATAAAACTTTTATTTATATCCCGCTTTTTGTAAAAACAATCAAAGCGATGTACAACAATTTAAAATAATACAAAATATATACAATATCCCCTTCCCCTTAAAAAGAGAATTAAACAGTACTAAGATTAAAATTACAATCATTAAAAACAAAACAATAATACTACAATATTACAGTAACAGTGGGCAGAATCATCACAACTCACAAATTCATAAATAGAGGGTCTTTACGTAGCCAGGTGCTATTCCGGGAAGGCCTGCCGGAAGAGATCCATCGTGATGGCTTTCTTGAAGCTATCTAGGTTGGAAATTTGATGGATCTTGTCCAGCAGGCCATTCCATAAGGTGGGAGCGACTGCAGAAAAAGTCCTCTGGGAGATGGCAACTAATCTGGTCTTCACTGGTTGCAATAGGTTCCTACCAGAGGATTTGAGTGCACGGAGCGGATTATATGGAAGCAGGCGATTCCTTAGATAGGTTGGGCCCAAGCCATGTAGGGCTTTAAAGGTGATAACCAACACCTTGTACTGTGCCCAGAAATTAATGGGCAGCCAGTGGAGTGACTTCAATATTTGTGTAATATGGTCACTCCTGGTTGCTCCTGTAATCAGCCTGGCTGCCATATTCTGTACCAGTTGAAGTTTCCGGACTTGGCACAAGGGTAGCCCCATGTAGAGCACGTTGCAAAAGTCAAGTCTTGAGGTTACCAGAGCGTGTTCGAGGTCACCCGGATCAAGAAAAGGGCGCAGCTGGCGTATCAGCTGAAGCTGATAACAGGCACTCTTGACCGTCGCATTCACCTGATTTCTCATCTGAAGCAATGAATCAAGAAGCACCCCCAGACTGTGAACACAGTCCTTCAAGGGGAGCATGAACCCCTCGAGGACTGGAGGTTGCAACCCAATACCTGGTTTAGGATTCAACTTGAGCTGTTTTCCATCATCCAGTCCATTATTGCCACAAGACACTGATTGAGGGGAGAAATGCCATCTGTTGTCGTCGCTGATGGCCGAGACATGGAGAAATACATTTGGGTGTCATCAGCGTACTGATAACACCCCGTGCTGTGTCTGCGGATGATTTATATACATATACATATATATCCCCTTCCCCTTAAAAAGAGAATTAAACAGTACTAATTACTTATACCACACAATAAAGATGACTGTACAATATCATACCATATAGCATATAAATTGATAAATAAAGATTCTTGATTGACACAAATGAGAGCCAATCTGACCTGAAATTTAGGTATTCCTTTTTCTTTTTTAGTAAAGAGACTGTTTTACTTCCTAGAGAGTTCCTCAAGTATTGTTTTCCAGGTAGCATAGATGAAAGTGGAGGTTTATTTTTGTCTAGACCAGGGCTTCTGGATTCCCAAATGAAAATTCAGGGAGAGGTTTATTTAGGAAAAATAAGGCATAAATTCAGGTATATAAGGAAACAAAGATTGTATGAATTTATGCTAACAATAACAACAACAACACCCTTTATATACTGTAGTTCAGTTGTACAAACGATGTCACATACATTATTCAGGCCATCTTTACAGTAATCCTGTTAGGGAGACTGGTGGCAGCAGCAGTTATACTAGAAGCAGCAGTGGTATTTCCCATAATGCAGATGCATAGCCATGGAGCTTTAAACAGATCTTCTTTGCTGACAGCTCTCAAACGTTCCAGTACACTAACAATTCTTAAAAGGCTTAGAATTACACTCCCTGTTCCACTTGTTGCATTACTTCTAGAGAACATAATCTTTTCTCTGCTTTCATCAAAACCACATGCTCTAGATATCCTGGAAAAAGAGTTTAGAAATGAAGGACCTACTATGTATGGCTAACCACTGGGTATTTAGCAAGAGGCGTGCTTTTATGAGGGAAGGATTATTTCAGGGTAAGGAGTAATGAGTAACATCACAAACTGTGTAGTTTAGAACCAGTGCACTTTTTTTGGTTCAGTACTTACTAAAACAGTTTATATAGATAAGGAATGCATGTGTAGTGGCCACCCATTCAAATAGAAATGGTATATTGGATGTTAAGTAGTCTCAGACTAGTTATTTAGAAGTCCACAATTCGGGGCCTAGAGCAAATAGTATGGAAATTGCCATAAATATGGCAGTTTTCTGAAAAGGCATTGCATGTTACTGATTTCATTCTAATTAAAGTTACCATTTTATTTTTTTATTTACTTTTAGGTTTTTGCTAGTAAGGAGGTTATTTTAAGTGGAGGTGCCATAAACTCACCACAACTACTTATGCTTTCTGGAGTTGGAAATGCAGATGATCTCAAAAAATTAGGAATTCCTGTTGTATGTCATCTTTCAGGTTGGTACATAATAATATGTTTGGACTGAGTACAGTCCTGCTGGTTCTTATGTCAGACTTACTTGCTTGCTTTCCAATAGTCAGTCCTCAGTATCTGTGAGGATCCATTCCAGACCCCCCCCCCCCCCCCCCGCATGGATACAAAAATCCATGGGTGCTGAAGTTTTCCATGATGACACATGCATGCTGCCAGGCCCTGGGAAGGAGGAGAAAAGAGGGAGTCCCCCCCCATGTGCACATCAAAGGCAGAGAAGGAGGGCCATGGAGCCCAATCCTCATCCCCACAAGGGCTCCCTTCAAGGCCACAAGGCCCCTCTGCTGCCCCCATGGACACTTGAGGAGACCCCAACTCTGATGCCCAGCCCAGACTGATGCCCCACCTCCAGGACCCGGGGATCTCGAGGGCTCCCCATTCTCCCTATGCGAGCCCCCCGGCCCTACTGCTCACCCACTCTCGGTGAATTCCCTCTGCTGGTCTGTCTGCCTGCCTGCCCAACCCTCCACGTCTCGCCTCCCCTCCCCTCCCCTCCCCTTGCTACTTGGCTGCTGCTGCTGCTTCTGCTGCCGCCTGCGTTCACTTGCTTTCCTCCAAGCACTTAGGGGGTGGGGTGCCACCATTGGGGACAATGTGGGCTTGCCATCTGTGGATATTAAAATCTGTGGATAGCAAGTGTGTGGATACCAAGGGCCAACTATACATTTATTTACATAATAAAGTTGTTTCTCATTTCTGCTAGGAGTTGGCCAGAATCTTCAAGATCATTTAGAAGTGTACATACAACAGGCATGCACTCAGCCTTTAACGCTGTATAAATCCCAAAAGCCTCTTCAAATGATCAAAATTGGCCTTGAATGGTTCTTGAAATGTACAGGTATGATTTAAAATTAGGTCTTGTTGTGCTCCTGCTTTGATAGTAATACCAATTTGCTTTTAAAATAAAAACTGAGTGCCTATCCACTTTAACTAATATACTTCAGACTACTGTGAATGGAAAGAACATTTGACTACTGATGGGTTTGATCCAAGTTTAAACATGCTTATATAGTTATTATAAGTATTACTGAGATAAGGTATATGAAATGAGCACTATAGAATGCTACAAACATGCTAAGTGCTGCTGAAATGCCTGTACTGATCCTTATCTTTTGAGGGAAGCATTGTAAGAAGGTTTTAAAAGATGTTATAGTGTCGGAATGGGGGAGAGGCTCTTTCAGCCTGAGAACCAAATTCAATTTCAGAGAAGTTGCTGGAGGCCAGATTCATGTTATGGGTAGGGCCGAAGACAAAAGGCTGGGACAAAAGTACTAGTATATTTTCCTTGAAAGTTCTTACTGACAATGACTTACTGTATATACTCATGTATAAGTCTAGAAATTTTAGTCAAAAAATTGACCCCCAAAACCTGGTCGACTTATCCAGGGGTCAATGTAAATACTGTACTTCAACTCATAGAAAAGGGAACCATCCCCTGGTGATAGGCAAGAGTGTAATGTGTCCTGGAAGCACTGATCTCCCTTTACTCTCTGTACTCTGTCCAGCCTTTAGGGTGAGCACAAACAGTTATGCCTGTTTGCAGAATTGTGTATGTTCTTTGGCATCATTTTCCTTTGTTTCATTATTTAGATCTTTTGTTGTGGGCCCCTAAGTTTTACCCTCGACTTATTCATGGGTCATATCAAAATCCATAATTTTGGCCCCAAAACCTGTTGTCGATTTAGATATGAGCTCGACTTATAGTTGATATATACAGTAAGCCTTAGGAGAGGCATTTCAACTGTTTAAAATGGGGAAAAACAGTATAAAAGCTGGAAAACCACAATAAAAGGAAGTGTGACCTTCAGAGGAATCCCAAATAGTTCTGTTTGGACCCTGGGAGTCGGGGCAGATTAAGTCCCAAGGTCACAAGCTCTCTTCTCGTCTTCTTTGCAGATGTTCAGACCCCTCTCTGAACACTTTTTTCTCACTATGTGACCAGAATACTCTTTTTGTCTTGGTATGAATTCACAAGACATCTCCCTGAGATCACACAAAGCATACCATACTTGCTCTCACACCTATGATATTCAGTGAGCATCTCCCTGCCATTCCTTTGAAATTTAAACCCATAATATGATAGCATCAGCATCACTCATATTTCCTTCTGTACACCAGTTATTGTAATTAGTTTACTTTGTCTAAGTTTTCACAAATATTCAGAGCCACCCACAGATTTCTAACACCCTTCCTATCACTGCTAAACACTTTACATCCAAGAGGAAGTAGATAGCAATAGGAATTCCTTTGAGATTAAGACTCATTCCACAAACAACAAAATGGCTATGATAGGGGCACATCTAGCCGTGTCAGTGTTAGGCCAGCATTAGAAATGGCTATGTGACAAAAATGTATGATGCTGAAATAGATGTACACACTGTACATTCAAGTAAACTCTGTGCTATGGACCTGATGTAGAAGACTGAGCCAAGTGGGAATTAAGAACAATTATCTGTTGCTGATTGTGGGCAGTATATATTGCACTGTGTGATATAGTATGCTGTTGTTGAAAAAGCTGTATAGGGATTTTTGTTGGTTTTTTACTTTGGTTTTTGAGTCTGATCAATGATGTCCCCATCTTCAGGTGATGGAGCCACTGCCCACTTGGAGACTGGTGGTTTTATCAGAAGTCGACCAGGAGTTTCTCACCCAGATATTCAGTTCCATTTCCTCCCTTCTCAGGTGATTGACCATGGACGTGTTGCTTCCCAGATGGAAGCTTACCAGGTTAGTAGTACAAGGACACAAACCACCATGCAGAAGTTCCTAGTTGTCTAGTGCACTCAAAATATCTTGTAACTGCTACAGTAATAATTTGTTGTTTTAAATTAAAGGCAATTTTAATTTATTTATGGATCTCTTTGTGACTGTAGCTTGTTTTCTTGGCTTCTTAATTGACATTAAGCCTGAGTCCCCAGCTCAGGTGGAAAAGGGAACTCTAGGGCAACATATCAGGATTTGTGTTGTCACGCTTATGAGGAGGGGTGTGAAAGGAATGTGTTAATTCCTATGCTCATTCCTATGTTCATTCCTGGTTTCAAAAGCTAAGGTTTAGGAAGCCTGGAAAGATAGCCTAAATTATGCCTTAGTATGTTTAAACAATTTATAGGGAAAATCCAGCTTCAATAATCTTATCAGAAATAGTAACTAGATGGCATATTTCAGATCTTTTGTGTGGGTTGTTCCAGGTCCATATTGGTCCCATGCGGAGTACCAGTATAGGATGGCTAAAACTGAAAAGTGCTGACCCTAGAGATCATCCTATCCTTGAACCAAACTACTTGTCAACAGGTAAAAGCAATGCTAGCTATGTATTGTACTGTATCTTTTTCTTTTTATGGTCCCAACCCAATTACTGAACACTCCTATCTCCATGTATAGAGAGTGGTGCTTTATCTTTGTGCCTACACTGTTTTTGTTTTGTTGTTTTGTTTAACAAATGGAGCTACAAGGTCCTGAAGTGTTAAGAGTACTTGAACTATAATAACCTCTTTAGTTTTGCCAATTTATGAAGAACAGGCAGAAAACAAGGATGGGGAACTGAAGAATCAGCTTTATCCAAACAAAACAAAAAATTATTTGCCTCATTTAGTCCTTCATAGCATCAAGTGCTTATTCCTATAAAAAGAATTCAAAAAAGGAAACCAAGACTAGGGATTGCATTGATTTGATACTGTACATACAATATGACCCCACTATTCATGGAGGATATGTTCCCAGACTTATTGGGCAACAGTCCCGCAGATACGGGGATTGCATTGCATATGAACACCATGTCTTAAACATTTAATCTATCATACTAAAATAAATATTACAACTGATTTGCACAAAAACCAATTCCTCCCCCCTTGAATTTTTCCTGATTTTTTTTTCCTGGGCCTTACACTCTACCTGCACAATACAGGATGCCAGCTATAATCGCCTAGGTATACTTTTCCTGCACAATCATAAAATAACTTCAGGTAGCTCTGTTTTCCCAAATGACGACTAAATTTGTAGTTTCCAAGTGGGTGAAGTCTCAATTGAATTGGTTGTTTAAAGTAATCCAACACAGCCATGACTTAAATATCCAGACTTTTTGTGTTTACAATGCTTTTTGCATATTGGAGAGGGGTTAGGATTGCTCTATCCATAAGCAATGAGAAGAGGAATCTTGAAATCGCTGTTCTGCTATACAACATGAAGCAAATAGTTCTGCCTTTTCAATTGCTAATATTTTATACAGTAAGGGAAGATTTGAATTTCTGTATTCATGGCAAAAAAGATAATAAAATATAAGACACTGTTTCCATCCTATACCTGTTCCATGTCTTGGCTCACTTTTATTTGCATTGATGGGACATTAGCTATATGTAATAAATAGACAAAATTATTGCTTAGTGTTAAATATACTAGTAATCACTGTTCCCCCACCCCTTTCCCCCCTCAGAAATAGATATCTGGGAATTCCGTCAGTGTGTGAAGTTGGCTAGAGAGATATTTGCTCAGGAAGCCTTCGATAAATTCCGTGGACCTGAAATTCAACCAGGAAGCCATGTTCGATCTGATGAAGAAATTGATGCTTTCATACGACAAAAGGCTGATAGTGCCTATCATCCTTCCTGCACTTGTAAAATGGGGCAGAGTTCTGATGCTACTGCTGTGGTTGATCCTCAGACCAAAGTTATAGGAACAGAAAACCTAAGAGTTGTCGATGCCTCAATAATGCCTAGTATTGTCAGTGGGAATTTAAATGCCCCAACTGTCATGTTAGCAGAGAAGGCTGCTGATATAATCAAAGGTAAGCCATCACTTCAAGAAAAGGATGTTCCTGTATATAAACCCCAGACTCTAGAAACTCAGCGCTAAATACCTCCAGTTTTTTCTCTCTCCATGATGTGGAAGTTTCTTCTTCATCTTTGCCATGAGAATAAATATCAAAAACTCTGTCTTATTTCATATTCCCTGAGGATAGCCATGTTAGTCTGCTACAGCAAAAAACACCAAAGGTCTTGTAGTATCTTTAAGACTACCACATTTTATTTGGCATACACTTTTGTGGCCTGCACTCCCCTTCAAAGGCATCTGAAGACATGGCCTTTGGTCTTCAAAAACATATACCAAATAAAACCTATTAGGATGGAGTAGGCGCACTTCCTGTGGATGAATTGTTCCCCTTCTCTCACTGGTGACATGCTCTGGCAATGGCACCCATCCACTGCCCCTTACCACCAATGAGAATCCCTGTTCAGTGAACCCAGCCATTATATACTAACAGCAAGGTGGGAGTGGGAAGGGAGAGACGACAACATAAATCTATGAATCTATGAACAGGCTACACACCTACTGAGAATGGGGTGGGCAACTAATGCAGTTATCTGAATATCAGGCATACCATTGGGGAGACTGCATATATGAATGGGGGCTGGACTGAATAGGTTCCTGCAGAGGTCAGACATGCTATGAACAACCTCTATGAGATAGTTGACCTGCAACAGACACGAGCATCTTGTTAAAATACTGCATTTGCAGTGGACCATATGACAACATGGCTTACTTTAGATGCCTCTTCTCAGATAACTTAATTCTAAATAAAGGAAAGAAGAGACTCTAGGAGATAATAAGCTCTTTCCTGGAATCCTATCAGAGTAAACAGTATCAGGTTATTACTTCATGCTTCACAGCCCGGCAAAGATCTCAGCAGCTGTGCACTTAGAAGGCTGCAGTCTCAAAGATGCCAAAAGTGAACTGAGCCCCACTGAGCTCAGTGTGATATATGATTTGTTCATGCATCATATGATTTCTGTTTATTTTATTATTTTATCTGCCCTTTGTCCCCCTCTTCAGTTCAGAAGGCTTCCAGAAAGCATTGTAGATCAGTTAAAAAAAAAGACAGTCTTTTCCTATGGGCTTGCATTATAAATGGGATGCAGTGGCTTAGTGGTTAGGACACCAGTTCTGACGGTTGGAAGGTTGGCAGTTTGAGACCCAAGTGCTGCATGATGGGGTGAGATCCTGTCACTAGTCCCAGCTTCTGCCAACCTAGCAGTTCAGAAGCATGCAAATGCATGTAGATAAATAGGTACCACTTTGGTGGGAAGGTAACAGTGTTCAGTGCAGTCATGCTGGCCATATGACCACCAGAGCAGTACTCAGACAATGCTGGCTCTTCAGCTTAGTAACGGAGATGAGCACCGACCCCTACAGTCAGTTATGACTAGACATCCATGTCAAAGGACTATATTTACCTTTACCTTTTTAAAGTATGGAAGATCATAGAATTATAGCGTTGGAAGAGACCACAAGGGCCATCCAGCCCAACCCCCTGCCATGCAGGAACTCCCAATTAAAGCATCCCTGACAGATGGCCATCCAGCCTCTGCTTAAAGACTTCAAGGAAGGAGACTCCACCACACTCCGAGGGAGTGTGTTCCACTGTCAAACAGGCCTTACTGTCAGGAAGATGCAGCACAACAAGAAAAAGAGATGAGCAGAAAGAGGAAAACAAGCAATCTTTGACCAAAATCCTATGGGTTGGTATATAACTATGCCAATGGAGGAGGAGGAGAGGGAGGAAGCATTACCACAGAGGTAAAATGGCTGCAGGTATTACAATGATGCAGGGCACTGGCAGCAAAAACCAGCTCTGTCAGAAGGCTAAGTTGCCCTGGAGACTCCAGACTAGAGGTGCTTGGGAGGGCAGCTTTTATCTCCTGAAAGACATGGTGTTTGCTGCCATTCCTTCCTCCTCCCAGAAAAAAGTCACTTTTACCAGTATAACAATCCCTTATGCCATCATAAACCGCTGGGACAAAGTCATAGGCACTAATGCTTAAAAATCACCAAAAAAAGTAATAATCAGCTGAGACAGAAATTGTGCTTGGAGCTAATTGCCCAGTCAATAGAGTGGCCATTTCTCTTCTTCTGCTGAAGCCTGGTTGAACTGAGGAAGGATTTAGCAAGATTGGGAGAAAGGGATGGACAACACTAACTGCATTTTGCCTTCACACAACAGATCCCCTTCATTCTGGTATATCTTCCCTGACAAGTTTATGATGAATTATCTGGTTTTTCTGTAGGGCTGCTTGCCATCTTTTCCTTTTAAACTCGTACAGTGGGCCCGTGCTATCTGCTGTGGCTGGTTCCAGGACACCTCCCCCCATGGATACCAAAATCCATGGATGCTTAAGTCCCATTAAATACAATGGCTTAGTAAAATGGCAAAATCAGCTTTCCTTTTGGGAATGTATATAGTTTAAATTTTTTTTTGAAGCCATAGACGCTTGAATCCGTGGATAAAAAATCTGTGGATATGTAAGTCTGACAGTATATACTAGAATTGGATCAGGAAACAACCTCAAAATCATCTAGTCCAGGAAATTGTTGCTACAGTAACCATGGCAGTTGGCTATTCAACCTCTACTTTAAAAAATGCAAAGAGTCAATCACTTTCCAGCGCACACTGTCCCCCTGCCAAAAAGCTCATACCATCAGAAGTTATATCTAAAAGAAAGTCCTATGTCTTTTAATTTGAACCCTTTGGTTTGGTATCTACAAACGAGCAACAGGGATCAAATTTGCTCCATCACCCAAGTAACGAACATTTGAAGATGGCTGTCCTATCACCTCTTCACAATTTGTTGTCTAAGATTAATACACAAATTGGAAACTTTACTTCTCATGATTTGGACAATATATTTCTTGAAGGAGCACAGAATTCTATCAGCCTTTTTGGCTACTGCATCACAATGCTGACTTGTGTTTAGCTTGTGATCTACTAAAATCACTGAATACTTTTCCACACAAATAGTTGCTAAACAAGGTCTCACCCATCCTGTATCTGTGCATCTGATTTTTGTTTTTTATTCAAACACAAAGTTTACATTCATCTCTGTTTAAATTAACGTTATTAGATTTGGCCAAGTTCTCTATCCTGTTAAGATTATTTGAATCCTGTTTCTGTCTTATAAGAGATATTAACTGACCCTCCCAGGTCAGTATAATCTACAAATGTGATGAGCATCTCCTTTGCTCCTTTCTTGAAGTAATTTATAAAAGACAAGACCAACACTGTGCACACACACAACTGTGAACAAGATTTTCTCCAGTACAAATACACCATTTCTCAGTTCTGTCCAGGTTGACAAGAAGTCACTGATGAGTAAGTATCCTTTGGACAGATACTGATTTGGAAATATCAATCTGCAAATGCACAAGTTTTCACAGGAATATTGTAATAAGTCTGTGCTCTCACCTTCAAAGGAAATCAAATTAGGAAATGTTGGGTATTGTTTGAAAGTAAAAGCAACATGCATATCTTTATGATTTATCTATTCTACAGCACACCATTTATTGGTAGGTACTCTCCTTTAAACTAATTGCACACTTCTCAGCTATTTCATGTAGGGCATGTACCAGAGAAAGTCCTATGGATTATGCCCATTACTGTCAAGGGTAAATGTCCAAATTGTTATATCCTATTCCTTTGTATTTCCCCCCACACAGGAAGAAATTGCCTCTAGGATTTCATTATTTGTAAATGCAAATAAAAAGAGTCCCAAGTATAATAAAATTATTACACATTTTTATTCTGAATAACATTTTGCATTTCTTTTCATACAAAATGATGTAGGTCAAGAAACAATTTACAAACCCTTAAATTCTTTCCTGGCATTTTAGAGAAGAATGATTCAAGAAGAGGTCTGTCTGTAAGGTATCCATAGCAAATTGCCACTGTGTACAAAATGGTTATAAGAACATAGTTTATGTATGTCACACTTTGAGGAATGTGACGTTGATTGCTACCTATTTTGTTAATACAGATAACACGTGAAGTTACTTGGCAGAACGGGCCAATTTATTAGTAAAATAGACATTGGACAGTTTCTGGTCTCCAAAACTGTATTAACCTCAATATCAGGATTTTACTGCATCACAAACAATATCCAAGCCCTCCTTTGATTGCATAAAAATAATTCTGGAAACAGTACACATGGAACCACAAAAGGGGGTAAGGGCAGTCATCCCATATTTGGAATATCTGGGACTGCAAATGGTAATTTAATCACGTAATCTGTTTCAAACTGAATAACTATTTAACCCTTTACATCCACCTGTAAAATTATTTCTTCATAATAAGTCCCTATCAAGAAGAGACAATGTACAATTACAATTACAGCACAATCCTAAGCATGTTTATTCAGAAGAAAATCCTGGGCTCGCTCCTGGGAACAAATGCATATGATTGGGAGCTTAACCTATAGAATAGATAGTCAAGTATTTAACTTCATAGTTAAAAGAAATCTTGCTGGCATTGGCCAAATTTTGTTCTTTATTTATATTTACCTGTTATTGCAGGAGTTGTAGCATAAATAAAAGCACAGCTTGTTGTCAACCAAACAAGATTCAGATAATTCCAGATCCCTTAACTTCCAAATATCAGACTATATAAATAGTCATCTTCCACATTGTAAATCAAGACTCGTATTGACTCAAAATATTTTTTAAAAAATCTCTGTAGCATCAAGTTTCTTAAATCTTTACCTCAAAAGCATTTTACAATGAAGAAATAAGAGGTGGCTCTATTTAAATATTTAATCCTATAGCTCTATACAGTCCAAGTAAAAATACTTCTATCTAGAATTCTGTGGTGAATTACAATAATTAGGCTTCATAAATATTGCTGCAGTTCAATTACGGTACAATAATTACAAAATATAGAACATCTCTTTACAAATACAAATGATTGTAGATTACAATTTATTTACAATAATCTCTGCTATATAATTTGTTTAAACAAACTATCATATCTAACTCTACTTTAACCTGGTTGCAAGTGCATTGGTAAAAATGCAATTATTCCAGTATATTTTGCCCTTAATGTGATAGTCATAAAACAGACTATAATTAATGATATTTTGCTATGTAAACTGGTGTTACATATGAGAGAAATGCTTTTCAGCATCAGTCCAATAAAACAATCTCTTGAAGGTAGAATTTGACAAGCTGTATTAGACAAATAATAATAAAAAAATAGGAGGCAAATTTGAAAAACAAGATTGGAGTGGATATGCGGAACGCTGTGGACATTTGATATGCTGTGTACTTGGAAGTAATGACACTGCTGATTGTCATCACCACTTCCTTCTCCTGAAGACCTCTTTTTTCCCAGTGCCAAACCTTCCACTGAGAAACATTTACACTCTGAAGGGCAACAGCACAAAATGGAAAGGCAGCTATCTTTTAAATTTTCCTTCACCATTTGAAAACAGGCTGGTGAGAATCTCCATGGATCTAAAGATCAACCTTTACTCACTGAAGAGCTCAATATTCTGTAGCAAAGGCCTTGTCGTTCTGCAGCAAAGGCCTTCTGCCACTTGGATCCTTATTCACCATACCGGAGACTCTTATTAAAAAATAAAAGTATGGCTTCCTTGCAACGTGACATCATCACTCGTGCAAAGCTTGATTCTTTATTAATTCCAACTAGTGCCTAGCATCTTGAAAACATGAGGCACTTTTGTTTAAAATTAAACATGTTTTTCTTACTAAATACTATAAGGTTGTAATGCATATCATTTCATCAGCTAAATCTTCTTCATATTTACCAGTATCTGGCTCTTCATCACTATAGCCAGGACCAAAGTCTTGAAGTTCATAGTCTTGTCTATTTAAAATGGGGAACATGTCACCATTGACGCCATTGCTAATGTTCCCATTGAGAAGGTTACTTGCAGCACTTTCCATCTCATCAATAGTCATGTCACAAGCATCTGCAATCTCATGTTTTGTAGCAGAAACAAACTTTGGGTCCTTTGCATAGCGTCCTAATCCTTCAGATATAAGTACCTAGAACAGAAAAAGAACAAACTTTAAGGACTAATTAGGCATTTGGAAACAACAAATAAATAGTGGTGGAAGCTTCAGTACTTTTAGTTCATTTTGTATAGTGTAAAAACAGGTATCCTGAACAGAGTTTGAAAAGTTACTTTTTAAAAACAATTACAGTTACAGATCCAAGGCCAGTAATACAGTGCTAATCTAATAATTATAATGTTAAGAGCAAATACTTTGTTATCAAAAAATAACTGGTTATTTTTAGTTTCCTTAAACTTCAGTCTGCTAGAACCTCCTGTTGTGGGGTGCAAAAAACAAACATCCTATAACTATATATATAAGTAGGCAGGGCATCTCACTCTGTGCATTTCTATAAGTATGTACTATGATCCACAGTTCTTATGATTCTAAAAAATGTAAGATGGACCAACCCAAGAATATCTGAATAGTAGTGTCTATCATATGAATTCCTATGACTTTTCTTCCCAGTTTGGTTGTGAGGGACTTTTGACCAAGTTGGCAGGTAGTTTAATGGATGGAATTGAAGGACAATGTAATATATTCCTGTTTCCCCTCCCAGTACAGTTTTTGGATTCCATAGTTGGACTGAAAATTATTCCAGCTTATACAGTACTGTACCATTAGAAATCCTTTATCCATCTGCACAACTGTAGCCAAAGAGGCAAAATATGGGACCAAATACTTACCTTTTGTGCTCTAATAGCAATGATTTTAGTTATATGTATGGCTGGTATATCACCTCACTCTTATGGCATGTCTCCCTGGAAAGCCAGAGGGCTATTGCTCACATTGTTATTGCTGCTCTTGTGTGCCTTCAAGTTGTTTCATTGTATGACAATTCTAAGGTGGACCTATCATAGTGGTTTTTTGGCAAGATTTCTTCAGAGGAGGGTTACCATTGCCTTCCTCTGAGGCTGAGAAAGAGTGATTTGCCCAAGTTCACCCAGTGGGTTTCCATGATCAAGTAGAATTTGAAACCCTTTTACCTGGAATCCTTGTCCAACATTCAAACTACCACACCACACTGACTCTCTGTTACTCACATATGTATGGGGGGGGAAGGGTAAGTGAACACAAATCATAATAAACTATCTTCTAGTTTAACAGAATTATCAGATCCATTTATATTAAATTATTATTGTATCAGACTAACAGTATGTCATTTCTGTGGTAGAAATATTTAAATCTATAACTGTTCTTGCACTCGTATGAATGTTGCTTTCTTCTCCCTGTTTCTCTAAGCAACTTTGCTGCTTGCATCAGCATTCATTCCTTAACAATAAGAACACATAAAACAGTCAACAGTCTTCTCGTGCATTTTTCTGTAACCAAATGAGCCTTGTCACACACATCATTAATCTGCTTGTAACTGTACTGGGTCCACTCTCCCTACAACTGGACCTCAAATATGGATGGGGGGAAATAATACTGTATTCTAGCAATCTGTCTTCTTCTTCCCATACTCTGAACAATTATAAGCCCAGCCAATGGGCATTCCTCCTAATTTGCCCTATCACTCAGCCTTTTGGGTAGGCAATACCAGCTAAGCAAGCTCTTTGAGGTCTCTTGAGGTATTTGAGCACCTGAGGGTCATAATGTGTGAATGACTGGCCTTGGTTAACACCGAAACCACCTGAGCCTGTTCCTGCTCTTCAAGGTCCATGATGGGCTGACTATCATGGCTAATAAATCACCCAGCTCCCCTTCCCAGATACCTCTGTGGTCTTTTCTAGCTTCTCCGCTTCCTCCAACTGGAGTACTGTCCTAGAAATTGAATACTGGACCTCAATATTCTGCATTTCATATCTTTACTACTTTCTCTACATTGCTGGGGTAGACAAGGTTCAGGGGCCACAAGGATTGTGAAAAATGCTTTAAAGAAGTTGTTGAAAAAATGTTGAATATAGTTGAATATATAGTTGAGAGCCAGTGTGCTGTATTGGTTTGAACATTGGATTATGACTCTGGAGACCAGGGTTCAAATCCTGGCTCAGCCATGTAAACCCATTGGGTGACCCAAGACAAGTCACACATTCTCAGCCTCAGAGGATGACAATGGCAAGCTCTCTCTGAAGAAACTTGCCAAGGAAACCTCATGATAGGGTCACCATAAGTCAGAAACAATTTTCAGGCACTCCACAATATATGATGTTAATCACTATAGGGTAGCTCTATTCAAAAGGCGATATGCCACTCCTGGCAGCTTCCAGCAGAGGGATTGCACCTTTGGTTTTAGCCAGAAGGATGTCCAAGGAGTCTGGAGGAGCAGAGGCCCACAAAAAGGTCCCAGGGAACCACCCGCAGCCCCACAGCTGCAACCTGCCCATTCCTGCTCTCAACCCTATCAAACAAAAGACCATGTATACACGGAACCAGGTTTCTACACATGCAACTCCATTATGCAAAGTTCACCACATTCTGATGTAAACTAAGGGAAGCCTACTGTAGTCACAGGCTGCTCAGGCTTTAGTCACAAAATCCTACTTCAATCCTGCCTTTCATTCTTCAGTGGGCTCCTGGGTGATCAGTGCTAGACAGCTCACAACACTATTAGAATTGCCAGGTCTCAACTGTTTGCTCAATATTTTTTATACAGCGCAGTGCACTTTCCTACTCACCAGGAAGCGAGTTTGTGGTCTGGAGTGGCTGTAACGGCACCAATTGGGTTTATTCTTCCCAGAGGCCAGTGTGCTCTGAAAAGTGGTAGGAGCTGCCAGCCAATACATTTGAAGCTATTGGCTGATGAACAGGTCCAGAGCGAACCTCAGAAGAGCTTTCACTCAGGCGAGGCACTGGAGAAGTATAAGCAGTTCCCCAGCACTTCAGCTTCCTTTAAGTTCTGAGCTTCTTCCTCCCTATAATCTGGGTTTAGATTTGTGATCTCTTCTTGTCACAACTTTGTAGATGGTTTGACATAGGATCTAGATCCAGAATTTAGGTAATCAAAGTGTTGGCAGGCCCAGCAAATTCTGAGGGGGTCCTCTTAAAGGACTTTGGGAGTGTGGTCAGGGGTCATATTCAACTCAAAGGATGACAGGGAACAAAACCACTCCTATGGAAATGCAAAGCTGTCAACTTTAGCAAGTGGCTGAGTATCGTTTCACAGATCCACAAGTGGGTCAGCCAATCCTGCATCAGGAACTATGATGGCACCAATTTTATGTGCATCTGTAACCAATATAGTTGTGGCTTTATTTTCTCCAGTTATGTGTTGTTGTTGTGTTATTTTTGGTAAGCAGAGTTGAACTGGCCCTTGGATCTGTGACAGAATCTATGGCAACCTCACCTTGTGTTCATAGAAAAAGAGAAGAGAAATTATAGGACTGGGAAAACAAACACCAGAATGACCAGAAACCCAGCAATGATTGGATAAATTCTGGATAAATTCTGGATAACATTCTATGTTAACTTCCAGATGTGCTGTGCTCAAAGTAATCCTTGCTGCTTGCCTGGGGTAACACAAGAAAAGGTAAAGAAAGGAAAGTGCTTGGATTCTAATTCTAGTTATAATAGTTAAAAACACAACATAATTTCTTATGATTAAAATAAAATGGACTATGTATAATACCATGTAAATACCACATTTTTGAAATGATTTCATTCCTCTCACAAAGAACAAAACAAAAGGTTGAGACCTTACCGCTTCTACTAAACTGTCCGCACTTCTCTGTTTGTCACTATGCTTATGCCTAAAGTCACTCGGTACAGTCAAATTAGCTGGTGTAAATGTCCGATAGGCAATATCAGGATCATCTGTGTACCAGGAGCTCCTATGCAAAGAAGGCAAACTGCCATTCATATATTCTGTAGAATCGGCTTGGTCTACTTGGATAAGAGGTTTATAATAAGGAGTACGGTCCCGGTTGGGTGGGGTGGCTGGTGGAGTTGCCCATGAACGTGTTGATCGACTAGGGGAGTGTCTATGAGCCTTTGTGGCATCCAGGCCTGCAACAGCCATGACCTGAGGAAGAGATGAAAAATGATAAGTCTACATGGTTATGGAGTCAATAGCAGGCAATAGTATTAGTTACATTTATATCTCACCTGAGATGTAAATCTAATGAGTAACTGAAATTATTTGCCATCTCAAGACAGCTAAGAGTAAAGAAGGAAAAGCCATCCACTGTTCATTTTGTTCATACATGGAGTTTTAATTTTTTTTAAATTTCTCTTCTCTGTGTCTTATCAGAAAATATGTGAAAGATGGCTTAAAATGCATTCTATCTGGAAGTTGCCTGGGGACCAAAAATGCCATTGGGAATTAAGTTAGGCCTCTCTGACCAACTCTGTTCCAACAACCCACTCAGCTTTTTTCCAAAACATATTTTGGATATTCTGGTGTCTTCTGCATCATGAAATGCTGGCCTGGTAGAACAGATAGAATCATAGAAGCATAGAGCTGGAAGAGCCACCCAGTCCAACCCCATTATGCAGAAATACACAATCAAAGCACTCCTGAAAGATGGCCATCCAGCCTCTGTTTAAAAACTTCCAAAGAAGGAGACTCCACCATTCTCTGAGGCAGCATATTCCACTGTCAAAAAGCTCTTACTATCAGGAAGTTCTACCTATTGCTTAGCTGGAAGCTCTTATCCTGTAGCTTGCATCCATTGCTCCATGTCTTAGTCTTTGGAGCAGCAGAAAACAAGCTTGCTCCATCCTCAATATCACATTCCTTTAAACAGGGCTATTATGTCAGCCCTTAACCTTCCCTTCTCCAAGGTAAACATACCCAGCTCCCTAAGACGCTCCTCACAGGGCACGGTTTCCACACCTTTCACCATTTTGGTCACCCTCCTCTGAACATGCTCCAGGTTGTCCATATCCTTCTTGAATTGTGGTGCCCAGAAGTGGACACAATATTCCAGGTAAGGAAGGACCAAAGCAGAACAGAGTGGTACTATTACTTCCCTTGATCTAGACACTATACTCCTATTGATGCAGTCTACAACTGCATTTGCTTTTTTAGCTGCTGCATCATAATGCTGACTCATGTTCAGCATGTGGTCCACGAAGACTCCTAGATCCCTTTTGCATCTACTGCCATTAAGCCAGGTGTCACCCATCCTATATCTGTACGTTTAATTTTTACTGCCCAAATGTAGTATCCTATATTTCTCCCTGTTGAAATTCATTTTGTCAGTTTTGGCTTTCTAATCTGTTAGTCATTTTGAATTCTGATCCTGTCCTCCAGTATTAGTTACATCTCCTAATTTAGTGTCAGACAGGTAGCACTTCCTTGGGAAAAGAGCAACTATAGAGGCATGGCATAATTGCAGTTTGAACCCAAAGAACAGAGTACAGTCATTTTCATCTCTGAAAAACAGAGGGTGAATTCCAATAAGCTGAGATCTCAGGATCACCAATGATTAGTCAACTTTTAGTCATCAGAGCCAGTTATTCGCAGGCTGAATAAAATAAGCATTAGCTGGTAATTTGTTGGTGTCTGAGGAAAGGCATAATGAAGACTGATTTCCAGAGTAAAACTTACGAGTTTGGATAGTTGGACATTAATTTAGCCAGCGACTGGCAGTGAGAGACATTTTCAGAGCCTCAGAGATTTAAAGTTGCAAAGTGACCCATTGATTTTTGTGCCACAAATATGTACAGCCCTCGCTCTAATATGCATCATTCTTTGCAATATCTCTTCCACTCATTTCAGCAGATGGTAGTAAAAGCCTTTTCCAAGTCACTTTGCCTTCCATCCTGTATCTCTATTTATTGTTGTTGTTGTTATTGTTGTTGTTAACCACTCTCGAGTCAATCCATGGTGACCCTGTGGATGACATCTCCAAGACTCCCTGTCCTCCACTGCTCTGCTTAGTTCCTGCAAAGTCATACCCATGACCTATTTAATAGTGTCCATTCATCTAGCTTGCAGCCTTCCTCTCTTTCTACTTCTCTCCACCTTTCCTAGCATTATTGTTTCTTCCAATGAGTCATCCCTTCTCATGATGTAACGAAAGTACAACAGCCCCAGTTTTGTCATCCTGGTTTCCAGGGAGATTTTATGCTTAATCTGTTCTAGAAACCATTTGTTTGTCTTTTTGGCTGTCCACAGAATCCTCAGCACTTTTCTCCTTTACCACATCTCAAATAAATTGATTTACTTCCTATCTTCTTTCTTAACTGTCCACCTCTCACATCCATATATGGTAATAGGGAATACAGTGGCTTGTACTATTCTAACTTGTGAGCTCAGTTGTGTATCTTTGCATTTTAGGATCTTTTCTAGTTCTTTCATAGCCACCCTCCCCATTCTTAATCTTCTTCTGATTTCCTGGCTGCAGTCCCTGTTCCTATCAATGTTTGATCCCAGGTATGAGAATGCTTTTATTATTTCTATGTCTTCATTGTTTAGATTGAATTTATATAGATTCTCAGTGTTCATTATTTTTGTTTTCTTTCTGTTCAACAGTAAGCCTGCCTTTGCACTTTCTTCCTCGATCTTCCTCAGTAGTTGTTCCAGGTCTGTGAAATTTTCTGCTAGTATTATGGTGTCGTCTGCATATCTTAGACTGTTGATATTCCTTCCTCCTATTGTCAGTCTTCCTTCTTCTATGTCAAAATATCCTCATACCCTGGAGTAAATCTCCATTGAATTCAAAGGCTTATTGTAACTTTTCCCCAAGAAAACGTGTGTAGAATACTCAGCAAATAATTCATATGTGAAGGTGAAATGATTTTTAGACATCCATAGTTAAGACAGAATTCAAAGATACAGCCATGTTAGTCTGTAGAATCAGTATGTAGAGAGATCTTGTAGCACCTTTGAGACTAACTGGAACAAGAAGTTGGCAGCATGAGCTTTCATAGATGCAAGTCTGAGGAAGTAGACTTAAGTCTACAAAAGCTCATGCTGCCAACTTCTTTCTTTCAATCAGTCTCAAAGGTGCTACAAGACCTCTTTACATAGTGGAGATAGTTAAGAAAGGAGGCAGGTACAAAACAAAATGCTAACCAATTGTCATATCCATAGGCATACGGATCTGTCATGATAAGGGGATCGGTTGGTTGATATAGGGATAAACTGATAGGGTGAAATAGCACTGCCCATCACTGACCTGTTAAAAAAAAAACCCACCAGGGAGGCATGAGAAACCCAAGCCATCCACCAAGATCAAGTGGACTACGGAGTGTCAGGAGGCCTTTGAAAAGTTGAAGGGACTATTTAGCACGGAGCAAATCATAAAACACCCTGACCCGGATCAGCCCTTTGTCCTACAGACTGATGCTAGTGATGTTGCGTTAGGAGCTGTATTGATGCAGAGAGACTCAAAGGGGGAGTTAAGGTTGTGTGCCTACTTGTTCAAAAAGTTCCAGGGAGCAGAGTTGGACTGGCCCACTTGGGAAAAGGAGGCATTTGTGATCAAGTGGGCCTTGCAGACTTGTCACTAGATCTTGAAGGGCACTTCCCACCCCTTT
Organism: Phrynosoma blainvillii; assembly: GCA_026167975.1. NCBI lineage: Eukaryota > Metazoa > Chordata > Lepidosauria > Squamata > Phrynosomatidae > Phrynosoma > Phrynosoma blainvillii. The sequence goes on along the minus strand of JANUYF010000002.1, from coordinate 323,812,054 downwards.
GAGATATGGACAGACCATCATAATTTGGAAGCATTGAGTTGATGGGCCAAGGAATTTTATTGCTTTAATTTCCAATTAGAGTCCTTTCCAGGAAAGCAAAATGTACTAGACGCCTTATCCACATTGCCCCAGCATGAAAGCCAGAGGGATGCTCCAAAAGAAACTATTTTCACCCCAAAACAGTTGGGATTGGCAGTGGCTACCTGGAACCAGGTGTGCAAGGAGGAGGAAAGTTCCTGAGTGGGAGAGATGGGTTGATAAGGAGTTAGGAAGAGGAGTGGCCAGTTTAAAGACTTCTTTAATATGTTAGAAGGGGGAAGGGTGGGGGCTGGACAAAAGGGGATCTGGAAAGAGAATCTTTAAAGGTGGGATGTTTTGGGGCACAACTTAGATTTGACTCTATCTGGTCCGAAACAGATCTTTGTTTTGTAATCATATAAACTGTCAAGTTGACTGTACTGCTATGTTCTCTTGGCTTATCAAATCTTGGTTTGTGAATCATGACATTGGAAATTCACAGTTTGAGATAATTTACGGATATTAGCCAAAAACATTGACCTTGTTATCCATGGAGCCCACAGACCCTGTCTTACTCTCTCAGTGGATTACAAAAATCAAAGACACTTGGCTCTAAATTGTGACAGCACTGGAAGAAGTGAAGAAGGATTACAAAATGTTTGCTGAAGGGCAACAAATGGGAGTTGGGACCAGGGAGCAAGGTTTACTTGTCCACTAAACTTTTAAAGACCCAACAACCATCCAAGAAACTGGGGCCAAAGTATGTGGGAGTATTTGTGGTAAAATGGCTGGTCAACAAAGTAACTGCAGAACTGGACCTGCCTAAATCCTATAGACATTTACATCTGGTGTTCCATTTTAGCCTGCTAAAACTGGCTTTAGCTGTAGACCCCTGGCGGGCAGACCCAAAGCTTCCGCCCCTGTTGGTGGTAGAGGGGGGAACAGTACTTTGAAGTCACCAAGATATTGGACTTGAGGTGGCACAAGTACAAAAAGCAGTACCTGGTCAATTGGAAACATTTTCCAGAGTCTGAAAATGAATGGCGTATGCCTGACATGTAGACACCTCTGAACTGCTTCGATTGTTTCATGAACAATACCCAGACAAGCTGGGTGTATGTGTGGATTAGATAAAATGTTAAAATTTGGCTTTGGGGTGTGGAATGTCATATCCATAGGCATATGGATCTGTCATGATAAGGGAATATCATGATAAGGTTGATATCGGGATAAACCGATAGGGTGAAATAGTGCTATGGCTAAATAAAGATCAAAGGGGGGAGGAGTAATCAGAAGGGGAGGCAAGGCTGGGAACCAAACGGGCAGTGGCAGAAGGAGTTGTAGTTTATGGCTTTGTTTATTTCCCGATTCAGGACACTGATGGTAAATGAAAAACACCTTCCTTCCTGGGATAGATAAAATGATAATGGAGATGGGGAGTTGAGGAAAGGGAGAAAGTTTAAAGAATAATTTTGATCTAGATCAAAGCCCATGGACCACGGTTTGGGAAGGAGGGGCTGGAAGAGGGGAATTCTTAAAGGGTAGATTGGTTGGGGGGAAAATGGTTGGGGGGAAAACAGATCTGACACAGCCAAGTCTGTGGTGATCTTCTGTCTTGAAATTCAAAATAAATCTTTAGTTTTTTACACTAGTCCCTTGGCTTTTGAGATCTGAGTCCGCCAAACATGACACCAATATCACTAAGGTATTGGGATAGAAATTTTTGTTTTCCCCAAGTGTAGCATTTAAAGAGGAAGTCTTGGCTTAACTTAGCTGAACTCTTACTTGGCATGTCAGGTTTCTGTGTACAGGAACACTTTAAAATGTGTGTGCATGTGGAAATGAAGTAGTTTCATTCAGGCAAAAGTTTATTGCTTTTTCGTGCAATTCTATGCTGGTCTAGTTAGAAGCAAATGCCACAGAATTCAATTAGGTTTATTTCCAATTGAGTGAACAGAGGATTCCACACCCAAGTCTGAGGATATGCAGAGTGCACACTGAGGGCAAAGTTTATTCCTAAATTGCTTTCTTTAGAGAATAACAATGCAATTGTGATTAATGCAATGCTTAATGCAATGAATTAAATTTTATGCCTGCTAACAATAATGTGTTAAATTTTTGAGCTCACGAGCAAATAATGATATGAATTAACATTTTAAAAAAATGCTCATCATTCCAAGTCCTGATATCTACATGTTCTCAAGCAGTGATATAAAATTACATAAAAGATGTAATTTTGCATCTGAAACCACATGCACATTTTTAACTAACCTGCTGTTGCATTAAATGCAGGGGTAAAGCAGTGCGGTGAGGAAAAGTAGGGGAGAGTGGTATTTCATCTTGACTGCTCTGTCTGCGGAGGCATTCAAAATTAAAGGAAGAACGGCGATTTGCTGAAATATGAAAATAATTCAGGGTTACTATTTTCTAGTGACAGGTTCTGGAAACATAGCATCCTACCCTATTGCAGTAAAAGTGAGAAATAGTTTTGTGTTACCTTGGTGAAATTAATTGTTCACATTTACTGTAGGTAAGTATAAAGATAATAATAAATAATAATAATAATAATAATTTTTATTTATATCCCGCCCCTCTGCCAGGCAATCGGGGCAGCATACAACATTTCAAAACATGAAAACAAATAAAATCAATTCAAATCCCATCCCTCCTTTCCACACCCACCCATCCCCCCAAAACCAATCAAACCAAATTAAATAACAATAATTAAACAATTAAACAATAAACAATAAACAATTAACCAATAATTTAAAACCCGCCGACGTTCTCCCCAGTTCCGCGCCATCCACAGCTGCTCCCGGCTGCCCCAGGTGATGGCAAGGGGCAAGAGAGTCCTTCAGGGGCCTGAGTCCTCCAAGAGCACCAGAGCGCCGCCGGCGCCGCGTATAGGCAGTATTTCTCTTCCAGGGCTGCCCACTGTTGCCGATGGTCAGGGTTTGGGAGGCTTTGAAGAATCAGCTCCCTTGGGGCCAGGTGTTCCAAGGCAGGAGGGGGTGGGGGAAGACTCTCACCGCCTGGCTCCTGTCCTCCAGAGTCCTCCTTCCAAGGCCTCCTGGTGTTCTGATTCAACCTCTCAGTCTCCTAATCTAGCACACCTCTGTTATCAGGATGTGTTTATCTTATGTTTTCAACCCAACTTCAAAAAGATTCCACTCCCCCCTCCCTATACATTTTTATATGTATCTATAAAAATAGAACAGACCACGCTGTCCTGCATTATTATAGCTCTCAGTCATCTTATTAAAGAGCTGTGGGTTTCATTTTCCCTTCAAGAAGGAAATGTTTAACCCTGATCTTTATTGACATGTTTATGTCTGAGAAACTTACTTTCATATGGAATTTTCTACTCAGTGATTCCAAAGAAGTAATTCATTATGATTTTGTGATGTTTGCAAGACCTTTAATCATGTTAATGCAAATAAAGGATGTCATATAGTACAGGGATGTGCAACTTGCGGTCCTCCACATGTTCTTGGACCACAGCTTCCACCATCCCTTACCATACTGTGTTGCGGGCTGATTGGAACTGGAGCCCAACAACACCTAGTTGGAGGCCACAAGCAGTGTAGCCATGATACAGCAGCAAATGGTAACTCTTGCTCTTCCCAGAAGGCTCAAGCAAAAGCAAACTGCTACATTCTCTCCTTGATTGTGTGTTCTTCCTCATTTATAACTTTTGCCCTCTGAACCACATTCTAATGTTCCTAGAACACACATGTTGCAATTTGCATTTGTGAAATGTTGGTGGGAATGTCTCATGCCATTCATAACATGTAACTACTTCTACGTCAATAAAGCCTGTCCATAACCAGAATACAGTATCTTAGGTTATTTTTAGAGGATATTATAATGACACCCACTTGCATCATTGTACATCAGCATTATACAGTCTGATGTACATAGCGTCAAACTATACAAAATTTTGTTTGTGCTGCAAAGTGGAATGTTTGCTCAAAGAAGGATCCTGAAAAGATACTAAATTACATTAACTTTAATTACTTATGCTAATGACAAAAACAAAACCTAGCATCATTCCAAGCTTTATTTTTCTACATTTTGAAAAAAACGTTTGTGCAATACTTGAAATGTTTGCAGAGGCAATATTTGAAAGTGTGATTATCTCTAAAATGCAGGCAAAACGTCACACTCTCCTGGCTTTCTCAGTTAAGTTAACCAATATTAAAACCAACAAGAACAGCTAGTTTGTAATGTTGGCTGTAACTGAAGTAACCTTTAACAAACCTTGCTCTGTTCAGCCAATTTTCCCCCCCAGTATTCACATAAAAACAACCCATCAGCCTTGTTTAACTGAAATGGAATGTTTCTGTTTATAAGAACTGTCTAGGCTTTAACTGCATTCAAAAGAAAATTCACAAATTATCAATTCTTAAATTTCTAATATGGATGAAGGTATAAGGTTGTCTCTTTTTGGGGACCAACAGCCATTGCCTACAAGTTGGAATTGTGTTAATAAATGGTTTGTCTGTGGTGAAAAGATCAGGAAGATGCCAGTAAGTGAATCGTTACAATGGCAGTCCTATTTATTGAATTTTCTTTCTGTCAATATTGCATTCCTGTGTACATGACAGAATCATATCTATTAGAACAAAGGCAACACTAATCCCATAATTTTTTGCTGTGCATAGTACTTGTAACTCGTTCTACCACAAAACCTGAAATCTCGTCAGCAACAAGAATAAGAAAGAAGATTCTTGTCTATGGATATGAAAAATTGTAGCTGTCAAGAGCTCTTTGATATAATCTTAAATCAGCTACAAACGTAAATATGTTATCTTGCACATTAATCAGAAAGGTAGCTACATTAATCTGTCACAACAAAACCAACAAAGAGTATTGTGCCACCTTAAAGACTGAGGGCCTTTGCAGACTGCCAGAAATAGTGCAAATTGAGTCCACTTTAAGGGTTAGGGTTAGTGCTAGGAAATCATGGGAATTGGTTTTTTTCCCTGAGACATTGAGCCTTCTCTGTCAGAGAGCTCTGGTGCCACAATAAAATACAGTTCCCATGACTCCCTAACCCTAACCCTTAAAGTGGATTCAATTTGCACTATTTCTGGCAGTCTGCAAAGGCCCTAATACAATTATTCCGGAATGAAAATAAGACTGTTTGTTGTGTTTTTCCATTATTTTTCTATGATCAGAGAAGGAGGCTAGGCCTTTTCTTTGTGATTATCAGGCCTCATAATTGTGATTATGTGTATCATTACAAACAGATTTAGGATACTTTTTTTGTTTCTTTAAGGTAAGACTGCTTTGTGATTAATGTTGCCTGGTTTTTAAAACAGCAATAACAGACTGTCAAATTCATGACATGCAGGGCTGATAATTGGGCAGTAGCTATTAACAAGTTTGTGTTCTACTTAAATAACAAATCAAAGTACCCCAGAGCTACCCCAACATCCCCCGCATTATGTGGGCAATTGTGCTGCAATGTCGGACTGTTGTTCGTATGTGTGCCCCGCTTAGGGTTGCTATAATTCTCTTCCGCAAAACTGGGACAAAATGTAGGATCCAGCACAGAATCCCCTGCTTAACCCGACAACAGCCTGCTGTAATGCATTTAGCAACTTCTTTGCAGATAAAATCTCTCAGATAAGAGCCGACTTAGATGCCAGTATTGACACAGAATCTATAGACGAGGTGTCCAGAAACTCAGTTACTGAGATTTTACTGGATCAGTTTCAATCTGTGAGTACCGAGGACGTGGACAAGCTCCTTGGTAGAGTGAGGAAGACTACGTGCCCCTCAATCCTTGCCCATCATGGCTGGCCGTCCAGGGAGGAGATGCGTTGAAGGTGTTCCTTAAGAACATCATTAATGCATCCCTCAGAAAGGGCTTGGTTCCATCCTGTTTGAAGGAAGCGGCGGTTAGGCCGCTTCTGAAAAAGCCCTCCCTGGATACCCTGGACATGAATAACTACAGGCCGGTCTTGTTGCTACCATTCCTGAGCAAAGTGATCGAGAAGGCAGTGGCTCTTCAACTCCAACCTGTCTTGGATGAAACTGATTATCTAGATCCATTTAAAACTGGCTTTAGGACGGGATTTGGAGTTGAGACTGCCATGGTAGCTTTGACTGATGATTTGCACTTGAGCATCAACGGGTAGTGTGGCCCTGCTGGTGCTCTTAGATCTGTCAGCGGCTTTTGATACAATCGATCACAGCATCCTCTTGGATCGCCTGAGGGGGTTGGGAATTGGAGGCACTGCTTTACAGTGGCTCCATTCCTTCCTCTCAGGCAGATCCCAGAGGGTGCTGCTCGGGGACATTAGCTCCTCTAGGAAGGAGCTCAAATGCGGCATCCCACAAGGCGCCATACTGTCCCCGATGTTATTTAACATCTATATGAAGCCGCTGGGAGAGATTATTTGGAGACATGGGGCTGGGTGTTATCAGTACGTTGATGACACCCAGATATACTTCTCCATGCCCCAATCATCAGTCTCAGCTCCCGATGGCGTCTCTCCTTTCAATGACTGTCTTAGAGCGGTAATGGGGTTAGGATGGCGTCTCTCCTTTCAATGACTGGATGAGGAAAAACAGATTGAAACTGAATCCAGACAAAACGGAGGTACTTACAGTAGCGGCCCCGAAACCAGGTATTGGGATACAACCTCCAATCCTGGATGGGATCACACTTACTGTGAAGGACTGTGTTCGCAGTCTGGGGGTGCTCCTGGACTCGTCACTTCATATGACGAACCAGGTGAATGCGACGGCCAGGAGCACCTGTTATTAACTTTGGTTGATATGCCAGCTGCACCCTTTCCTGGAAGTAAGGAATCTCGAGATCATGGTACATGCTCTGGTAACCTCACGTCTAGATTTCTGCAATGTGCTCTACATGGGGCTACCCTTGTGCTTGGGTCAGAAACTTCAATTGGTGCAAAATATGGCAGCCAGGTTGGTCTCCGGTACATCTAAAAGAGACCACATAACACCTGTCTTGAAGTCTCTTCACTGGCTGCCTATCAGTTTCTGGCCCCAGTACAAAGTGTTGGTTATTACCTATAAAGCCCTAAATGGCTTGGGCCCAACCTACCTTCGAGACCGCCTCCTCCCATATAATCCGCCCCATGCACTCCAGTCCACTGGGAGGAATCTGCTACAGGTGAATAAATCTAGACTGACGGCTACTTCCCAGAGGACCTTTTCAATGACCGCTCCCAGACTATGGAATGGCCTGCCGGACGAAATCCGTCACTTACCAACTTTAGACAGCTTTAAAAGGGCAGTCAAGACGGATCTCTTCCAGCAGGCCTTTCCTGATTAGTCCGCCCAGTCAGAGAACCTGCCTCCGGTACCTTTGTTTTCATTACCCCTCTTTCCCCCCTTATCCCAGCTATTATTATATTCACGCTGCCGTGATTTATAGTAATTGGAAATCTTTTTGGGTAATTTGTTTTAACTGTTTTTAAATTAGATGTTTGTTTAATAATTTTTAAGGGTTGGGAGGGTTGGGGTTGAGGGTTGATTTTATTGTAATGTATTTTTATGTTGGAAGCCACCCTGATTGCTATGCAGAGGGGCGGAGTATAAATAAATTTTATTATTAGTATTATTATTATTATTAGGAAAAATGTAGGACAAATGTGGAACAAATGTAGGAGATTCAAGAAAAATGGAGGACACAACCAACTACAATCCAAAAGCATTAATATAAATTCATGCTTCTCAGTCATGCTCAAAATGGAGATTTTAACGTTCTCGCTGGACAGAAGGTTAAAATGTAGGCCATGCCCTAAAAAAGTAGGTCATGGCCTCCTTCCCAAACAAATGTCCGAGGCAGACAGATGGAGGGTACGGGGCTCAGACCAGGAAAGGAGGATGCCTGAGGGCAAGGGGAGGCGGCCTGGGCATGGCTCACCTGCGGCGGGCAAGAAGTGCTGGACTCTGGTGAGTCTCTGCCATTTGCTGAGGGCTTCAGAGCATTGGGCAGGTGGGGGGGTGGCGTGGTGCAGTTGGAGGGAGCCAGCAGAGCTGCCATAGAGGAAGGAGAGGAAAGAGAAGGAAGGAGAGGAAGATGAGCAAAGAGGAAGAAGGAAAGGAAACGGAGGAAGGAAGAGGAGGAAAGAGGAGGAAGGAGAGGAAGAGGAGGAAAGAAAGTAAGAGGAGGAATGAGGAAGAAGGAGAGGAACAGGAGGGAAGAAGAGGAAGAGGAGGAAAGAGGAAGAAGGTGAGGAAGAGGAGGGAAGAGGAAGGAGATGAAGATGAGGGAAGAGGACGAAGGAGAGGAACAGAAAGAAAGAGGCGCTGAGGGTAGCCTAGCTGACTGGCAGTGGCAGGAAGGGCAGGGTGGGTGGGGGCTGCTGGGAGATATAGTTCTTCTCTTCCTTCCTCCCTCTGCCTTCCTTGGCCGAGTGGGGATTTGAATCCAGACAGCATTCCAACCATGATGCTGCGCTGGCTGAGCTACAACTCCCAGAAATCCCAGAGCTCAATCCAGACCACCTTTAGGTATTCTGGCATCCCTTGGGTCCTAGCACTCACCTTGTTTTCCCCATCGGTGCAAAGCTGCGTCTCCTCACTGGAAACGTAGACAGGCAGCTTGAACTGGACAGGACATTTTAAGAGTAGGCAAAACTGTAATTTTCCCGTGAAAAAACGGGAAATGGCAACCCTAGCCTCACTGTGCTACCCAGCACGGTGGCAGCAACTCACTTACTTTGAGGTTAGAACGAGGCGCCTAGTGTTGATCACATGCCGAGGCACCTCATTCTGGCATCAGACGGAGTGACTTGCTGTGGCAGCAGCTGTGCCAGGCAGTACAGCAGAATGTATTGTAAATAGCTGCCCAGTATTGCAGTGGAGGGTTCTGGATCTTCCAGGAAGATCCGGAGCGAAATGTGAATTATTTTAATCCATTATAAGAGGGTTGTTTTTTTAAAATATCCTGGGTTTAGTGCTGAAATGGCCAGACACTGTCTGAACTGTTTGCATCAGAACCAGGGTCTGAGCTGTACATTGTCCAGAGTCCCTACCAAGAGGATGGGTGGGGAAAGGATTTTTATTTGGCCCATGCAGACATGTTCTTAGCCACATATTTTTCTGTAAAATTAACATACTGCCCACATTCATAAATTACACACATTTCTGCCTGTATGAAGGGCCCACACCTAACAATATGGGATGTTTTGCCATCTTATTCTGTCTACATAAAAGAAAAAGTGTTCCAACCTTCAAATACAGAATACTTGCCAGCCTTACAATAGCAATACAAGTACATTTCTATACCATTTATCAATGCACTTAAGTACTCCCTAAGTGGTTTACAATGTGTAAGCTAATTGCCCCCAACAAGTTGGGTACTCATTTTAGCAACCTCAAAATGATGCAAGCCTGAATCAAGCCTGAGCCCTTTGCTGGTATTGAACTCGCAACCTTATGGTTTGCAAGTGAGTGGCTGCAGTACAGGCATTTAACCACTGTGCCACCAGGGCTCTACAAGGGATAAGCTTTCTATCCTACAAATAAGGGAAATCCCTTATAATAAGGGACGCCTCACCCTATTTGTGACCAATATTTTTGGATTTCATATCAACACAAGGGGCACATTCACATTTCACAAACAGTGGTTTGGTATGAGAAACAGAATTGCTCCTGATTGTAGTGGAGGTGGCTAAACAAATCATGCTGGGGAAATAAGAACAAATCAAGAACCAACCCTGCAGTCTTTCTTTGGTCTGTTTGGAGAGAAACAAATTGGAGAAGTGTGGTAGCCTTTGTTTGCATGACATGATTTGGTTTTGGGATTTAGTGGATCCTTGGAAATAATCTGGAATATCTGAGAGTGCAGAGATTTATGTTGGTATTTATTTAGTATTTATGTTACGCCAAGTGTAGCAAGGCTAGTACCTTATGAGCTTATGACAGAAAGAGAATAATTACTCCAGATGTTCTAATAAGGTAAAAACAAAAAGAAAAGAAGAAAACAGGCTTATTGTCTTAGGAAATCCATTTAGAGATAGGAAAGGAAATAGACTACAGGAGTTGTGCTATACTTGGTTACAAGAGCCCCTAAAGCTGGTCTGCAGATAAGCTAGCAACTTTTATAGGAGTTGGAGTCCCAATGAGTACTCCCTTTCCAGACAAAGGGAGAAAAGAACAAGCTGACTTGAAGAAAGGTAAAAGTGACCTTAATAGCTAAGAAGGAAGCAAAAGGCTTAAGTACATAGATCCAAAGAAAGAAAGAAAAGCAGGGAGAGGGACTGCAGGAACTATCTAGTTCTTCAGTGCTACTTCTTACATTGATAGTAAATAATAATAATAATAATAATAATAATAATAATAATAATAATAGATCACTTTCTAGAATTGGTGCTTGCTTGCTTGCTTGCTTGCGAGGGATTGCAAGTAAGTTGGCAAGTTCCCTTCTCCCTTCTTTGAATGAAGGAGCAAACTAAGATCCAAGCCATATGCAACAATAGGCAAATAGACACACCATGACATGCTTTGGCTTTTCAAAAACCCTGCTGTTGCACAAGAGCAGTGGGCTAACATGTACAGCACAGTCACTGCTATTTACTGCCAAGCTAAACAGATTTGTTGTGAGATGGAGGTGGGGAAGGATACAATGGGAAGACAGGGAATGCTTTATTTTACAAACATGAATTATGTCTTATTTCTGGCAGTAAGTTAAACTTCCTGTAAGGATCAGATTCTCAATCATTGTAACCCTTGTTTGTCAGACTATCAGTAGTGTGTGTGCATCAGGAAGCTAAAAGAATAGTCACTGGCCCATTTCAAACCATGCTAAACCATAGTGTAATGTTAGGAGGCAAAGACCTTGTGTGCACTGGCCAGGATACTCTGGGGGCAGACTGGAGTATCCTGGCGCTGCAGCTGCTCCGAAATCCCCCTAAAACCTCAACCTCTGTTCCCACACTGGAGCGGCTACCTGCACAGGCATCCTGCATCCACCATTGCCATGGGTCACTTGCTTCTGAGGTGAGAACAAGGCACTCAGAGATGATCACAAGTCAGAACCTCATAAGCGACCAAACCATAGGGGTGACAGATGCGCTGGGTAGCTCAGCAGGACGCCTGTGCAAACAGCCACTCCAACATGGGAACAGATGGCTCTTCCTAGAGAATCAAAAGCAGCAGGTAATTTTTTTTTTAAAAAATCACTGTAAGGATGTTACACCCCAGTTCTGGTGCAGAACATGCTAGACATCTTCCACATTACTCAAACCAAAACTAGGATTTGGGATGTGAGTTATCTGAACAGGACAACGGCAGAATGGGGGTGAGTGGCTAGGATTTTTGGCCTGTGCAGACAAGGCCTAAGTGATGGCAAACCTAAAGGTTGCATGCTTCCTGCTCCACTCTCCTTTTCCATAATGTATGAGGGGAATTAAAAGCATTTAATTTTTCTTTCATCCAAACTCAGAAAGCTGTGGAATATCCAGCCTAGCCACAATGACATGTGCCTTTGCTACATCCTACATGGACTGCTATAATGTGCTCTACGTGGAGCTGTCTTTGAAGAATGTTCAGAACTTCCAGCTGGTCCAAACAGCTACAGCCAGACTGTCAACCTGGGTTGCCTACAGGGACACACAACCCCCTTTCTACAAAAGCTCTTCTGGTTGCCTGTCCATTTCTGGTCAGCATTCTAAGTGCTGGTTGTGATTGCCCATGCTTTGAGATCCTCTGCAGAGAGTCTTCTCCCTGTTCAACAACCCTCACAGGTACATCTGGTGGGAACTTGGGAGAGGGCCTTCTTGGTGGCTGCTCCCAGGCTGTGGGACTCCCTTCCCAGAGAGATTAGACTGGCACTGTCTTTGATATCTTTCTGCAGGCAAGTTAAGACTTTTTAAATTTATTTCGGCAAGACTTTGGAGACTAACTGCTGAAGAGAACTGGGCCTTGTAGAACTGTGCTATATTGTCTTTTGTTGTTTGTTAACTGCCCTCGAGTCAATCTTGACTGCCCTCAAGTTGATCTCCAAGACCTTCTGTCCTCCACTGTTCTGCTTAATTCCTGCCACCCCATACTCGTGAATAGTGATGTGACGATTATTCTTATTCATCATGGTTTGCTAAAGACATGAATTGGTGATTTCTCAGGCCCTTTAATTGTTTTATGTACACTGAGAAATTTGCCACATGATAATATAGGTGTGAGAATTTTCACATGGTTCAACTGCAAATGAAGTAAAGGGATGGGGGAGGGATTCCTTTTGAAGTTCGTTGTTTCAAACTTTTTTTATTATTTTTGACAGCATTGCCATAAGTGCAAGTGTGTTAATTTTCACACTCAAGTCACATACAAAGCTGTCCTGCCAATGAGATGTTGAAATTGTGTATTGCTGTTGTTTTTGCAATGCCTGGATTCCCATTAGGCTGGGAGCTGCAGTCCAACAACATCCAGATCTTGGCAGCTATGCAGTCAGTCAGCCCTGGTTAGTACTTGGATGGGAGATTGTCAGGGAATAATACTAGGTACTATAGGCTACCTTTCAGAGGAAGGGACTGGCAAAATCACCTTTGAGGATTCCTCACCTAAGAAAACCCGAGGAAATTCACAGCCCCTCCCCCCAAATATGTTCATGGGCTTCTTGAATGTGCAAGTGTGCACACACGCACACACACACTTTGTTATTTCTGCAGCCCCCCCCCCCAATAGCCAGATATCTGGCCCTGTAGCACCAGAGGGGCAAAGGGATGGGTCCTAGAGAGCACCGCTTTCATTTTACATAGATCCTAGAGTTGGAAGGGATCCCCAAGGGCTATCCAGCCCAATCTCCTTTTGCCATGCAGGAATACATAGAACGCTAGAGTTGCAAGGGACCCCAAGGGCCATCCAGCCCAACCTCCTTTTACTATGCAGGAATACATAGAATCCTATAGTTGGAAGGAACTTCCAGGGGCCATCAAGTCCAACCCTCTTCTGCCATGCGGGTATACTCAGTATCCTAGAGTTGGAAGGGACCCCCAAGGGCCATCCAGTCCAACCCACTTCTGCCATTCAGGAATATGTAGAATACTAGAGTTGGAAGAGACCCCCAAGGGCCATCCAGCTCAACCTCCTTTGTCCATGCAGGAATACATAGAATCCTAGAGTTGGAAGGGAACCCCAAGGACCATCCAGTCCGAGCCTCTTCTGGCATGCAGGAATACACAGAATCCTAGAGTTGGAAGGGCATGTGTGTGTGGTGTCCGTGCATGCACCTTCAACTATCTAGATCTGGATGTTGTTGGACTGTAGCTCCCAGCATTTCTCAACATTGGCTACACCAGCTAGAGGATATTGGGACTTGCAAGCTAACAATACCTGGAGAGCCATATCTTACATTAAGATGTGTTGCCTCTATCTTCACCCAAAATGATACCCATGACTCCTCCCCAAGATTTCTGGTTAAAGTGGCTGCAAATTTGCAACCGCTGGAACTTCATCTTTAATGGGAACAATGGCGTCATTGCCAGCCACATTTCCTCGAAAGATAGCTATGTGCAAAGAAATTATTCCAGCACCAGTGTATTGCTGTGAGGTCTGCTACTTCTAATATAACTTTGAAATGTGAAGTTTGAGGAGAAATTAAGGAACATTTGAATTTATTTGGTGAGATAACAGGACTTCAAATTAATTGGAATAAAACAGAAATGATGTTATTTAATTATACAAAAAAGGAAGTATTAGAGCTTATGAAGCAAAAAGAATTAGGGATAAGAATAAAAAGTAATATAAAATATTTAGGAATTAATATAACAAAAGATTTAAAAGAAATGGAAGAGAAAAATTTCTTAGTATTACGGAGAGAAGTTGAAAAAAAAATAGTAGAATATAAGAACATTCGATTATCATGGTTTGGAAGAATAGCATTAGTTAAAATGAAAATTTTACCAAAATTAAATTTCCTATTTAGAATGATACCACTAAAAATATCAGAAGTAGAATTAAGTAAATGGCAACAGTTACTAAATGTATATTGTAATGGAGGGAAAAGATGTAGATTAAATAAACAATTTTGGTATGAGTCTCAGAAAAAAGGAGGGCTAGGCCTCCCTAATATAAAAGGATATTATGAAGCTAACCACTTAAGATATGTAATAGAAGGAATGCTGGACGTACCAGATTTAGATTGGTTAGAAATGGGGAAAAAAGAGATAGATATGAAAATAGAGAAATTTTTTTTTAAAGAAATTAGTAGGAAAGAAATTAAAGAAATTGGAAATCCATTTATGGAAAATATATTAGAAATTTGGAATAAATATAAAAAAGGATTAATAAATGAAAATTCAATAATAACACCAATAATAATGGAAAAATCTTTCCCCAAAAATTTAAAAGATTTATTAGATAAAGAATTAAAGGAAAGGAAAATAGATAAAATAGAAAATTGGATAGAATTAAAGATAGGAAAAGAAAATATAAAAGAAAAACTTAGGGGGATAAACATGTCTTGGTTACATTTTATGCAAATAGAACAATGGTTTAAGAATTTGAAGAAAAAAATATACAAAAAGGGAAATATATACAGTTTGAACAAATAGTTCAGAAAAGAAAAGGAATGGAGGAAAATGAAAATATGAAAGGCTTAACTAGCAAAATTTATAAAATATTAATGGATAATAAAAGGGAAAAACTACATCAAATTATTTTAAAAGAAATATGGGAAGATGAATTGAAATGCAAAATCTCTGACAATGAATGGAATAAGATTTGGGAACAAAGACATTTGAAAAATTTATCGGTGCGAATTAAGGAAAATTATTATAAATTGATTTGGAAGTGGTATTTGACACCACTGAGATTACATAATATAAATAAAGAAAATTCAAAATATTGTTGGAGAGGTTGTCAGGAAGTAGGGTCATATCTACATATGTGGTGGCAATGTAAATATGTACAAAAATTCTGGGAAATAGTAATATTAGAGATAGAAAAGGTTATGAATATAAAGATATATAGAAAACCGAATATAGCATTGTTATCAATATATAATGATGTAGAATGGAAGGAGGAAAAAAACCTTGTAACAAATTTGTTTACTGCTGCGAGATTAATTATAGCAAGAAGTTGGAAAACAAAAATAAGTGTGAAATTGGAGGAATGGTATAAGGAAGTTTGGAAGATAGCAATTAATGATAAATTAACATGTAGATTGAAAGTGAAAAAAGGATTATTGAAAAGAAATGATTTTGATGAAATATGGAAAAAATTTATTGAAAACGTATTAAGAATGGAAGACGGGAAATTGCCTCCACGGGAGGAGTTAAGATTTTGGATGGAGTATAAAGATGGAAATGGCTCCGGGGGTGGGGTGCACGGAGGGGATATTTAGGGGGTTTTGTTTAAAAAAAAACAAAACAAAAAAACAAACGGCTAAGATGTAAAAGTATATAAAAAAATGTATGGAAAGTTGATTAATATAAAAAAAAAAAGAAATGTGAAGTTTGGTTGAATTAACTCAATCTCTGATGGGCAATCAAGGGCCATGAATGCTACAAAAGGCATGCTTACATGAATGCCCATGATTGCCCATTTCAGACAAAGTTATTTTGGTTAGAAGGGATGTGGAAGACAGCACAGAGAACTCCTGGGAGATGACAAAGAATGTCAGATATTGAGGACAGGTTAGGCATTACTACCTCTTTAAAACCTGCTCAACAGACATGCTGGACAACTGTAGGAAGCCAGAAGAGGAGTGTGTGAGAGAAAGAATGGCTGATACCTCTGCTAGATGCAGTTTTATGCATTCCTATTCATCTATTCTATCACCTGTTCCCCCATATTAGTATCTTGGTAGTACAGGGAGTGGGCTGCATGTGGCCCACTGCCAAACTACCTGGGGACACCTGTGTCCTACTAAGTCTGTTTTTGCAGCCCCTGACTTCTTCAGTCTCTCCTGGCTACACTTTTGTGACCACAAGAAAGAGTGAGCTGCCTATTTTGGAAGGCTCCAGGAGAAAGACTTTGGCTTTTAAATAGCTTACATCTTCCCTGCACTATTTAATGTGCCTCCCAGAAATCCAGAGTGGATTTGTTTGGGGCACCTGGGGCAATCCATGAGGCCCCCAAAAGTCCAAGGGGCCAAAACTGCCCCCCCGAACCCACCACAGCTGCATACTGAAGCTGGCAGAGGTATCAGCCATTCTTTCCAACTAACTTGATCTCAAATGGGCAATCATGTAAGCATGTCTTTTATAATATCATGGTCCTTGATTGCCCACCTAAAACCGAGTTAATTCAACGAAACTTCACATTTCAAAGTACCGATCTTCAGAGGAAATGTGAATGGCAATGACACCATTGTTCCCATTAAAGATGAGGTTCCAGTGGTTGTAAATTTGCAGCCACTTTAACCAGAAATCTTGGGAAGGAGTCATGGGTATCATTCTGTGTATTCCTGCATGCCAGAAGGGGTTGGACTGGATGGTCCTTGGGTATCCCTTCCAAATCTAGGATTCTATGTAAAATGAAAGCAGTGATCTATAGGACTCATCCCTTTGCCCCTCTGATGCTACAGGGCCAGATATCTGGCTACAGGAGCTGCAGAAATAACAAAGTGTGCCTTCAAGAAGTCTATGAACATAGGAGGGGGCCTATGAATTTACTAGGGTCTTCTTAGGTGAGTAATCCTCAAAGTTGGGCTAGGGCAAACTAGGGCTGACTTGGAAGCATAGCTTCTACGATCCAGATGCTGTTGGATTGCAGCTCCCAGCATCCCTTGCTAGGGGCTGGAATAGCCAACCCTTGCCCATTCTCTTCTGTGAGAATTTGAATGGGAGGGCAGAAGAAAGGGAGAGAAATGACAATGAGCCTCATAGGAAGGCAATGGTAAGATCCCCTCACTTTGAGGGGTAAGAAGATGCCAAGAAGACCTCAAGATAAAGTTGCCATAAATCAGAGGCAGGTAATCATGGGAGATTTAACATTTCTTACCCCCTTTTATTAACATTTCCAGTGGCCATTCTTTTGTTAAGCTAATGGATCTTTATTTGAGGGCCCTTGGAGATCCCTTCCAACTCTGGGGTTCTCTGTATTCCTGCATGGCACAAGGGGGTTGGAATGGATGGCCCTTGGGGGACTCTTCCAATTCTAGGAGTCTGTGTATTCCTGCATGCACTTTCAAGAAGCCCATCAACCTATGGGTGTGTGTGTGTGAATTTCCTAGGGTTTTCTTAGGTGAGGAGTCCTCAAAGGTGATTTTGCCAGTTCCTTCCTCTGAAAGCTAGCCTACAACACCTGGTATTCCCTGGTGGTCTCCCATCTAAGAATTGACCAGGGCTGACCAACCCTGCACAGCTTCCAAGCTCCAATGTTGTTGGACTGCAGCTCCCAGCATTTCTCAGCATTGGCTACACCAGCTAGGGACTGCTGGAACTTGCACTCCAACAATAGCTGGACTCCATAATTCAGTTCAGTGTAGTGTATGTGCTGAAGAGAGCAGGGAAGATAAAGAAAATTACATTGGAAAAAGTTTGGACTACAGCTTCTATGAACTCCTTTGTAGATATAGGACCTGTAGACAAAACTGAATCTCAACACCTCATTGGCAAGACAGCTTTACCTTCACTAGTGTGTGAAAATTTACACCCTCTTGCACCCCTGAGGTTTTATTGCAATGAAGTCATAAAGTAAATTACTGAGATTCAAAGAAATTTCCCACTGGAATGGCTGATTGCTAGCCATTATGAGAGATACAACATTGTAATTGTTTCACACTTTTCATGCAGGGAGAAAAATAATTTTATTGCCCACCATTCTTCAGGCACGAGAAGAATTATTATGTCATTTTCCAACAATACTCATGACCTCCTTAATAGAGTCCATCCATCTGGCATGTGCCCTTCCTCTCTTCCTACTTCCCTCCACCTTTTGCAGCGTTATTGTCTTTTCCAAGGAGTCCTTCCTTCTCATGATGTGTCCGAAGTACAACAGCCTTAGTTTTGTCATCTTGGCTTCCAGGGAGGTTTCTGGCTTGATCTGCTCTAGGACCCATTTGTTTGTCTTTTTGGCAATCCATGGGATCCTCAACACTCTTCTCCAGCACCATATCTCAAAGGAGTTGATTTTCTTCCTATCATTTTTCTTAACTATCCAGCTCTCACATCCATACATGGTAATAGGGAATACGATGGCTTGTATGATTCTAACTTTTGTGCTGAGTTGTATCTCTTTGCATTTTAGAATCTTTTCTAGTTCTTTCATAGCCACTCTCCCCATTCTTAATCTTCTTCTGATTTCCTGACTGCAGCCCCCATTTCTATCAATGTTTGATCCCAGGCATGGGCATTCTTTTACTATTTCATCATTGTCTAGGTTGAACTTGTGAAGGTCCTCAGTGGTCATTATTTTTGTTTTCTTTATGTTCAATATTAAGCCTGCTTTGGTTTTCTGCTAGTACTATGGTGTCATCTGCATATCCTAGATTGTTGATATTTCTTCCTCCTATTTTCACTCCTCCTTCTTCTGTATCCAAGCCTGTTTTTCTTATAATATGTTCTGCATACAAGTTGAACAGATAGGGTGAAAGAATACAGCCTTGTCTGACCCCTTTGCCAATTGGGAACCATTCTGTTTCTCCGTGTTCTGTTCTGACAGTAGTTTCTTGTCCTGAGTACAGATTCTTCATCAGAACTATCAGATGTGTTGGCACTCCCATGTCTTTAAGGGCATTCCATAGCCTTTCATGATCTATGTAGTCAAAGGCTAAGCTATAATCTATAAAGCACATGCTGATTTTCTTTTGGAATTCCTTGGTGCACTGTATTAGCCATCATATGTTTGCAGTGTGGTTCCTAGTGCCTTTTCCTTTCTTGAACTCCACTTGAACCTCTGGGATTTCTCTCTCCATATATGATTGTAGTCTATGTTGCAGAATTTTGAGCATGATTTTGCTTGCATGGGAGATCAGTGCTATGGTCCTATAGTTGCTGCAGTCTCTTGTGTCCTCCTTTTTGTGGATGGGGATGTATATTGATCCTTTCCAATCTGTTGGCCATCATTTGGTTTTCCATATCTGTTAACATATATTGGTCAGCACTAGAGTTGACTCTGTCAATGTGGATTGCAGCAGTTTAATATTGTCTGTTCCTGGTAATTTGTTTTTTGCTATTTCTCTTATTGCAGTTTCCACCTCACGTTTTAGAATCTTGGGTTCATCTTCATATGGCTCTTCATTCCATGTGTCCTTCATTTTGTCATTTTTTTTGTATAATTCTTCTGTGTATTGCATCCAACATCTTTTTATTCCTTCCTTTTCTTAGATTATGTTATTTTTATTGTCATACAGTGTCCCGGTCCTTGGTTTGAATTTTCCTTTGATTTCCAGGATCTTGTGAAATAGATCGCCTGTTCATCCCTTTTTGTTGTTGTCTTCTATTTCTCTGCATTGGTCACTGCAGTAATTTTCTTTATCTTTCCGCACAAGCCCTTTTACTGTTGCATCCATAATTCTTAGTTTGTTCCTATCTGCCTTTTGTCTTTCTTCTCTTATTTATTGCTTGTAGTGTTTTGTCTGTCATTCATGTTTTTTCTCTTTGTTTTTGTTTATTGAAAGTGTCTGTCTGCATTCTTCTTTTATTATGTCTCTGGCTTCAGACCATAGTTTCTCTGGTTCTCGGTCTATTATGTTTAGTAGTGCGAATCTGTTTCTTATGTTGTCAATAAATTCTGTGGAGATATTATTTAGATCATATTTGGTATAATCACTGGTTTTGTTTTCTTCTTGATTCTTACTTTTATTTTTGATATGAGTAATTTATGATCTGTGCCAAATTTAGCGCCTGGTCTAGTATAGAGTATCTGTTTTCATTTTTCTTTTATTATGTCTCTGGCTTCAGACCATAGTTCCTCTGGTTCTCGGTCTATTATGCTTAGTAGTGCAAATCTGTTTCTTATGATATATCATCTTTTTGATTTTTGTGTTCACCATCTCGTGATGTCCATGTGTATAGCCTTCTTTCTGGTTGTATGAAAAATGTGTTAGCAATGAATAGGTTGCTGGCTTCACAAAAATCTATGAGACACTCACCTGCTTTGTTTCTTTTGCCTAATCAAAATCTAATCCTACTGTTTTTGATTCTTCTTTGCTTCCAACTTTTGCATTCCAATATCCAATGATCAGCTCGACATCCTATATTGGTGTGCTGTCAATTTCTTCCTGTACTCCTTCATAGAATCTATCAATTTCTTCCTGTTCTGCCTCTGTGGTTGGTGCATATACTTGAATTATGGTGATATTCATAGGATTATTATTATTATTATTATTATTATTATTATTATTATTATTATTATTATATTTTTAAAGCTATGTTTCTTTTAATTGTTGTAAGATGCCTTAATAATAATAATAATAATAATAATAATAATAATGTATTTATACCCCACCCCTCTGAGAGCAATCAAATCCCAGATTGGGAAAAAAGGTGGAATATAATAAGAATAAAAACAACAATGGGTTGCAACTGGGCATGACATAATACCAAAGATTAGCATTATGAAAATCAAGCCTTAGGTTTCTGCACTCCCTCTTCATTGTCTGGTGTGGCCTTGACTTAGCCAGCTCTGGTGGCACAGTGGTTAAATGCTAGTACTGCAGCCACTCAGTCACAGTCACAAGGTTGTGAGTTCAATACCAGTCAGGGGCTCCAGCGTCGACTCAGTCTTCCATGCTTTCATAGGTCGCTAAAATGAGTACCCACCTTGTTGGGGGCAATGAGCTTACACATTGTAAACCGCTTAGAGACTGCTTAGTTCAGTATGAAGTGGTATAGAAATGTAGCTGCTATTGCTGTTGCTACTGTTGTGATGTGGGGACCAACACAAACAGTAGTTAATTATAACTATTTGTCTGAATAGGCCAATATCTGATGGTGATTAATAAATTCTGGTTTGTTTGGATAAGCCAGAGTCATCATTAATCACAGTTAATGGCATTTCTTTATTTCTTGCATTTCCCCCAAAACTGGGACTAAAGGAGGCTTAAAAATTAAAAGAATTACTAATAAAAACTCATATCGCTACAAATATACAAAAGTTAAAATATAATTAAATTATCACTAATCTGCAAAACATTCTATTCTCCTCTATGTGGTTGATCTGGAGAAAGAAAAGGGGGAGGTTAGGGCAGAACTGCAAAAGTCCAGGGTGGCATGTGATGGCAGTTACTCTTAAAAAATTTCAATGTGAAACTCTTGTTTGTTTTTGCTTGTTAAATGTCATCTTGGTGTTGAATGAGTTGTCTGTACAAGTGTGACCACATATAATGCATAGAATAAATTTAGTAGGATGGACCCAATGGGAAACCAAATATATGTCCATGTAATAACACCAGCCTTTCTAGTGTACTCACATGTAGGTGTTGGAGGTAGCAGCCGTCTCCTAGGAGATCTTTTTGAATCATAACACATTTGTGACTCATCTTCCTCATAAAAGCCATGGGGATGATGATAACCTTTTGGTCGTTCAAAATCTAAGTCATTACAATGATATCTGCTGTGATAGTCACGTCTGTGCCTGTGGTGAAGAAACAGATGGTTAATGATAACCACACTAGCAATTAGCCTTAGGCTGAGTGGCTCCTAAACTCTAACACAAGTGTGTGTCTTGCTGATTTTTTCCATAATGTATAGGCTAATCCAATACTTAAAATTAGTATCAACCCAAGGAGTTCTCAGCAATCACCAAACAGTAATACTCCTTTGCCTATAAGAAGTGGCTTACTGGCCTGGACCAGTATACTTAACTAAATTCTCCTGGCCTGACACCCCAAACCTGATGGAAATATCATTCATGAGCGCTCCAATTAATGACATAATGGTCCTCCTCCCCATGCAGCTGATGCCCAGTAAATTAGGTTGGGAGAGAGTTATGATTGTGGCAATAGTGTCACAATCATGACCAAGTAGTGTTTGTGAATATGGAACAGTTACAGATGAGTAAATGCAGGTTTTTGTTGTTGTCCTCCAGTCAATCTCAACTCATGGTGACTCTGTGGATGAGACATCTCCAAATGCAGGTAACTGTTCCCTATACATGACCGCTTAGTAACAAACCATCAGACTGAACTTACATTCTGCCTACCATCATTCTCTGTTATACAGGGATTAGATGTTCTTGAATGTATGCATGCTTTTTTCTTTCCCCCCTCTCTCACTTCCCTTTTTTAGAGTATATAATTCCCTTGATAATACATGTAGGCAATAATTCTACACTCATCTAAAAGCAAAACCCATGGAACTCAGTGGAGCAGTAGGCACAACTGCAAAGTTGGGCACATAGGAGTTACTAAATTGTTTTCTTAGTGGATATCACTAATCTTACCTGCTTCCTGACAACATACTATCTTCTTCATAATACTCATCACCACTATAATACTCCTGATCATCCAAATAACAATCATCATTATAATAATCTCGAATTTCATGATCTTCTCGACAAATAGTGGGTAGATGCCGATCACCTGATTCTGACCTGTATTTAGGACAAAGATGTGGGGATGCCATTTTATTCAGTTGATATTTATCCCAATTTCTTGAAAGGAAAACTTTGATATAAATCTTTAGTAGATGTGTGCTCGTATTACAGTACTGTTTAGGGACATGCTGTTATTGTGTGCCTTCAAGTTGTTTCTGACTTATGGCAACTCTAAGGTGACCTTAACATGGGGTTTTCTAGGCAAGATTTCTTCAGAGGAGGTTTGCCTTTGCTCCCTTGAGGCTGCGAGAGTTTGGCTTAATAATCTGGGCAATTCCTAGAGACACCACAGTAATTTATTAGTCAAAAATATTTACTAACATCATTTAAAAAGTTTTATCTGGGTATATTAACAGTATTTTGTTATTGTATGACCTTGAATGTATTTCATATTGAATGTACTTACCTAATATAAGCTTCATAATAGCGAGATCTATCAAAGAAAGAAAAAAGAGGTAAATCAGTGAAGGTGGGGGGAACTATAATTATTGCTAATGAACTAACAATAAAGCAATTTCTATACTATAATTGTTCACTGAATTCACCTTTTCCCAAAAAATTACAAAATATTTTAAATTAGGGATAGAAATCACACAACTTTTCAGATGTTGGACTGCAACTCACCATTGACATTCCTCATCATTAGCCATGTTGGCTAGGGCTGCTGACAGTCTGAAGCAGAAACCCTTTATGTCTTAGTTTAACTGTTCATATGCTGTTCATATGCACAATCTGTTAAATGTATCGTATGCATGCCACATGCAAACCATGGTCAGGATCCTATTATATTAAAACACTCATTCAACAGATCATAGAATAAGTGATTTGGCACTTTCACTGTTCATGTGGCAAGGGTTTTAAACCCTCATTGAGCAACTAGTAAGAGGTCAAAGGCAACTGATTTGTGTGCAACAAGCAGTGAGTTACAATGCTGGCAGGGCTTTCAGTTCTGATGAAGTTCAATTAACCTTGGCTCATGTACTGAAATGCAAGTTCCAAGTGGATCAGGCACCCCAGGTGAGAGACGCTAAATAACAAGGCAAGTGAGACAATCAAGGGTAAGTGGCCAAAGGAACAAAAATTAATCAAAAAATTAATCAAGGAATTGAAAATCTTAAGCCTTGTTATGCACAACAGAAAAACAAGTTTTCAATTGTAGTTCCAAACTCTTTAATATTAGCAGTATGTACAACAATATGATTTGGAGATAATAAATTGAATTGCATTGGGATTTACCTCCTGTTAGCAGATCTTCTACGTTTTTCATGACGATCACTTCTGGAGTGTGAACGGCGCCCTGATTCAGATATATGCTCATGACTCCCAGAGCTTGTATATTTTCCATTAGCAACTTTTGACATGTTGGCATTATTGAGGTTAACATTGGTTGAGTTTGGAACTTGCTTCCCTACTGAGTTGTGGTTATGATGGCTATGGTGGCTATGGTGATTATGGTATAAAGAGTTTCCTGTTGGAGGATGCACATTTTTCTCTGTAGTTTCACTCGAAGATGGAATAGAAGGCCTTTGAACATGCAGAGGACGATGGGTGGTATTGATCTGCTGAAAAGAATCTCTTGTCTCACTGCTAACATGGTTTATATGGTTTCCAATTAGGACACCATTTCTCTGAAATAAAATAACAATAATTAGTCAATTAATGTACTTTGCTAAGAAACCAAGCTTGCATCAGATGTCTGCATACTCTATGTGGTGCATCCAGGTCCTGAAGTCAGGCTGTTATACAGTCATAATGCTCTGTTTATAAACAAGGACTTTGGGTGATATGGAAGGTGCCCATGGTCATAGCAGCTACATCATAATGCCCAATTCAGAGTCTACTAGCAATGCAAAGAAGCAATTGGCTTTTTAAAAACCTTTCATTAAGCATTATCATAGATACTCAGATTACAGCGCCTGCAGGTGCTAGCCAAGCAAAATAAATTCACCTGAAAATGTATCTATGGCAATTAAAAGCCATACTAGAAGCAGCATAAAACTTGTAATATCTATTTGCTATGACTGACTTAAAGCCATGCCACAATTATGATGGTGTTGCAGATAACAGTAGAGGTCTGTGATTTTGTTCCTGTGCAGGCAGAAGTCCATGTTGGGTCCTACTGCATAGCCAACTGTGCAGCCCTAGCTGACCATCCATGTAGATTAATCTCTATGGATGGATGGAAGTTCATACAGTGAAGTGCTCTGAGTTTCTTATGTAAAAAGGTGAATACCATGCAACTCTATGATTCTTTTACACCTAACCCAGATGCTGCTGTCTAGCCAGGACTAAGATGGAGAAAGGAGTAGTATCTCTTGGAGCTCAATCTAGAGAAGATAGAAGCAATAACAGTTGGCAAAAGGAAATGTCTGATGAAGAGTCTGCTTCCAAAATCTTATATCCCCCATTATTACTGACCAAATGATTCCATGTCACAGTTGCAGAGAAGGGCTTTATTTCAGATGTAAAGGAGCTACCAAGGTGCTGAACCTTGCCCTCCAAATAGATTCAGCAGCTTGGAAGTACCTTGAAAATTTGGACTAAAACTTGGGAGTGGATTCACTGCAAACAACATACAAGACACTGGCTGACATTGGCTAATTTCAGGTTAGTTACAGGAATAATCTTTGTTCAACTTTATTCAATTGTCAGATCACTTTTTAATCACCAAATTATGTGGTAGATGCCTCTCAAGTTAAGCATGAAGATGACAGTAATCTCCTGTTGTTTGGCTCTAGCATGGTATTAATAATGTTGACTAGAATGCTATTAAAAATTCCCTTATGTACAGGGAATTTAGGAGGGATGCAGACGGGTGGCCCTGAGCCGCCCTGGGAAGTGGAGGATTGGGGCCGAGGCTGCCCCATGCCTCGGCCCCAAACCGCCCTCTTGCCAGCTCTGAAAGGAGCGCCAAAATGCTGGTCCTTTCAGAGCTGGCAAATAGGGCACCCAAAGAGCCGCCGCACGGCTCTTCTGCGCTCCTTCTGGCGCAGCGCGTCAAGACGCTGCACCGTGATGACGTCTTCAGGGAGGGGTTGAGGTGTCCAGTGTGTGGCTGCCCCTCCCCTGCCCTGCCTCCAAGATGGTGCAAAGGGCCATCTGTAGAGGCCTTTAGTGACTGGATTCACTTGAATTCCACTAGATCTATGTTGATAACTAAATAACAATGACAGCAATGGTTGTCATGATTGCGAAGTATAGAGAAGAAAGAGTTAACTCCTTCCTGCTAACCATGATCATGTGCTACTACCTTTAACAAAAATAGGTTAATGAGATGTGTTCTCCTCCCTGAAACAAATACCAGCACATCCAAGTATTTTCAATTAGATCATGGCTAGGCATGCACTGCAGTGAAAGAGAGTATAAGTAGATTTTTTCTTGGGAGGTTTTGGAGTGGGGCCGTTTTCTATTTTGGAAAAAGATATCCTCTGGTAACTAGGCATGGGTGTTGACAGGAAATGCTATCGCCAGCAGAGGGACTTCCTTTCCATTGCTATCATCCCTGCTTTCTCTTCTTGGGAGGATCTACACAATTTACAAAAACAGGGTCTGTGGCTATTAGAGGCAACAGAGTTAGCATGCCTCTAATAGCCACAGTAGGCTATTACACTGCACTGTAACACATACACTGAACTATAGCTAGTGTATATTTCTCTCTAAGGGTTTAGTTGCAGAGAAGGGCTTTATTTCAGATGTAAAGGAGCTACCAAGGTGCTGAACCTTGCCCTCCAAATAGAATGCATTCATGCCATCTCCTATTTGTTGGTCTTAGCTACTTTCTCTCCTCTTGTATCAGTCTGTAGTTAGTCTGTGCTTGTTCTTCTGTTTTGTAGTCTGCAGTTCTCTCTCTCCCTACCAAATATTTGAAAAGTCTGTTACAGAGTCTGTGTATATGGAATCTCCAACAACTGAATTCAGCACCTGACAGGGGTAAGTATTTATATGCATTTGATAATCTGTAAGTAAACCTTTTTACAAAGAAGACTAAGAGGCTTTGCAGACGGCGCAAAGTGCCATCTTCAAGCCAAGGAAGGGGAGGGGCAGCCAGACACCGGGCACCCCAACCCCTTCCTGAGGACGTCATCGGAGCACCCGCCATTGCACACGGCGAGCGCTCTGATGACGTTCTTCCATCGCAGTGTCCGGACACTCTTCCGGCGCCCATTCCGCAGCTTGATGAAAGAGCGCTATTTTAGCACTCCTTCCAGGGCCGCCCAAAGAGTGGATTGGGGCCAAGGAGTGAGGCAGCCTCGGCCCAAATCCTTGGCTTCTCGGGGCGGCCCACGGCTGCCCATCTGTAAAAGCCTTAAGCCTCCTTTATCTGCTCACCCCTATGTGTTGTGGTAGTTGTGTTGTAGGACTGATGGTTGCTTACCTTCTGCTTGTGAATACTAAATGCTTGTGAGATACATTGTTATCTCTTACATTCTTCAACAGTGGCATCTCTGAATTTTCTTGGCACCACAAAAAAAGGAATCATTTAGATTACTTCTCTTTCTCTTCCTAGCCAAAGAACAAGATACATTTTGCCTGATGGGTAGTAGATTATTAAGAGAGGATTTTTGACTGGCTTCTGATGTAACTAGCAGAATACTTCACAAGACAACTTGAGCAAATGCCACAGCAGTCAGAGACTTTCTGATCTCAAAGTCTATACCATACTGTCCCACCCCCTGATAGAGAATAAGGGCAGAAAAAGAGGAGAAAACCTCCAAAACAATGGAGACTTTGTGTGCATAAAGCAGGGGTAGGCAACCTTTCCCCTTTAAGGGCCGAGGGACTTCAGCTCCCAGAAGCCTCAGCCATGTTGGCCAATAGTCCCATGTTGGCCAATAGCTCCTGGGATTCTGGGAACTGAAGTCCCTCAGCCCTCAAAGGGGAAAGGTTGCCTACCCCTGGCATAAAGTATCTGATTTCTTAAGAGCCCAGCTTGGTTTTATCAGGAAAGGCAAAGCTGAAAAAAGTCATGTGCCCGTGGACTGTGCCACAACTGGAACACTGGTTCTTCTCGTCAGCAACACAGATTGGAAGTAGGGTGAGCACAGAGAAGCATGGACCTGCCTGAATTATTGGCCCTCCCATTGGCTGGCTTTTCTTCACACAAGCTATGCCAAATATAACCAAGAAGAAGAGGTACTTTGAGAAAAACATTACTTCCCCATCAGGAAGCACACTGAGAAAAATAGGACCACTAGGGAGATATCTCCAAAATCAGGCTTTTCAGGAATGAGGATTTTTTGGGAGCATTTCTTAAGGGAATGCAAGAGATCCTGGGATGGGCCAAAACTCAAGTAATGTGCAGGGGAGGAGGATACAAACTTCGCCACATAGCTGGCAGAGGTAAAGTGGTAATAAAAAGAGAGGTCTAAATCTAAGAGGTCTTATTCCTACGGCAGTGACAGCTTCTCAAGCAACAGGGAGAGGGTCAGATGCAGACCTTGACCTGACAGCTCAGTTGCCTATGGCAAACAAAGGTAGCAGATGCTTGTGTTGCACCTGGCCACATCAGCAGGGGGATGAGTATACTTTCCCCCTTCTTTGTCCCAGGCACAGAGAGTCCTTCAACCTGTTTGAGTGTCCCAGAGTCTGCAGAAGGTCAGCTCTCAGAGGAGCAGAGTGGTGATTCATCCCAAAATGGTGGCATAAGGTATCCCACCTTAAACCATATGAGAAAGACATTGTACAGAGGAAGCCACAAAGGCACATACAGAAAGGGAACCTCTCTTTTATGGAGGGGGGCAGAATTTGGTGCTACCTCAGAACTATAGGAAGCATAAAGAGTGAGAGATATTTCCCGTGTCAACTTAAGAGACTAAAGGCAAGATGTTTTAAAAAGACCTTTGAACAGACTTGTTGAAGAGAAGTGAAACATGTCTATTTGTACTTGGGATCCATAATCTATACTTCAAAATTTTACACACGGGACTATAGGAATATGGCTATGCAATAATTCAAGATCCCACTTATAGGTTCACTTGTTGCAGTCTCAGACTCTGATAGTATCCCCAGAGAATAATACAACAAGTGTACTGAGGTGGTTATACACAAAAGCTCAGGCGTGGTATAGCACTGAGCTTCTATACCCATTTTAATCAAAAGAGGGGGGAAAGCTGACTACAACTTAGATGGATTTGCTCAAGTAAACACAAAAAGTGCTCTGCTTGGGCAAAAAAACATTTGCTCAAGTTAACAAAGGAAGTGATCTGCTAGAATGCCTTCTTGAATGTCTTTTTTGCAGGCTCCCTCCACAATGTTCGCAATAGCAAGTACATTTCTATACCACTTACTGGTATACTAAGAGGTTTACAAAATGTAAGCTAATTGCCCCCAGCAAGTTGGGTTGTCTAATTCTTGGTTATAGTAATAGTAAACAAAACATATATTTGCTTTCTCTGTGGTATCTAACTCAGCCATTGGCTCATGTTTAAAGAACTGCACATAAAATTGCAGGAAGGGAAAAGATCTGGCTTTGAGTATCACAGTCCCATTTCCTCAAGTCATCAGCTACAGATCCTTCACCAATTTAGTCTGAGTGGCCATGTGTCAGTCTGGTCCAGGGGTAGGCAACCTTTTTGAGCCGGGGGCCGGGTTGCTGTCCCTCAGATAATTGGGGGGCCGAAGTACCAAAAATAAATAAATAAATAAATAAATAAATAAATAAATATGTTTTTTAAAAAATATTTTTTTAAAAAAAATGCATGCACACTCTCTCAGCCCCAGAAAAGCCATGCCAAAACCCCTGTGGAGATTTTGCCAAGAAAACCTCAAGAACAAGTAATAACAACAATAATCAATATCATCATGGCAGGGAGGGGGAGTGGCAGGCGGCGGCAGGACCGGCCTGGGGCCAGTCCAAAGGCCTCGGGGGCGGCCGCATCCGGCCCCTGGGCCTTAGGTTGCCTACCCCTGGTCTGGTCACTGCTGAGTTGACGCATATTCCTTAATGGACAAGACTTTGGAAAACACAACTGACAGAAGGCTGTGTAGCTCAGCAAATAGATGTCTCCTGTGTATTGGGTTGGCTTGCTCTTTCATATAAACAAAGTAAGAATACTCACTTTGGAATCTCCATAGATTTACTATAAACTTCAGTTCTTGTGTTGTGTTTTTGTGTCGAATAGTCTTCCTGCTCTTCAGACTAAAGGGGCCTTCATAAGGAAGGAAGGATTGAATAAGGTGGCCAGTTTAAACCCCATGGTGTGCCATTCCTCTTAGATACCTTAAAACTTTCTAAAATGTGAAGGTCTGTACACAGAGCCATAGTATGTTGTTCTCAATTTGTTTTCAGCCTATTATTCACTAGTGTTTTGTATTACCACAAGGCTTCCTGCATCTTGACTCTGAACTCAGCCCAGACAGAAAGGAAGTTCTTCCCCTGATTGCATCATTTTCTGCCAAAACCTAACGGGTTACCAAATGAGGCTATTTCCCCAAAGTAGAAGACTGATCCCCAATGATAAGATAATTATAGTTAAATCTAAATTTTCAGTTTTTGATACACATCTATGGTATATAACTGAGATGTAAATCAAAAACACTGAAACTCTTGGGGGGGGGGGATCTTGCATATGCTGAGCAAAAAGCTTCACTAAATGAATTTTGCAAACTTCATAAGGTGGAGCCAATCTGTTATACAACTGTTTACTTTGTATACTTCTTCTTCCTCTTGGTGATTTTGCTCTGGTTCATCTTCTTGCAAGTCACAGGATATAGCTCGCCGAATTTCAGGTCCAATATCATGAAGCGTCCTTAGTCCAGCCTATATGAGTAAAAAATAATCACAATGCATTAAAGATAGCTAGCTTTCTTTTATATTTAGCACCATTAAGGGACTGATGTTAAAAGACTGATTTCTGTATTCTTACAGAAACAATATGACTACATATGTTGATGTTGGAAGATTGGCTCCAAAGTCCATTTTTCGTGTAGTTTTAGTGACTAGATGCTGTTTCTGATGTTCCTCTCATCCTAGGCCAGGTACATATAAAGCAAGGGTGGGCATCATCAGAGTTTGGGGCTGTGCTGCCCCTAAGGGAACTTGTATTGCCACAAGCCCTGTTCCTTCCCAATACCAACAACATTTTTAGGGAAAAAAATTGTATCTAAATATTCATTCACAGGGTCACCATGGGTCAAGATCAACTTGAAAACAGCTAACAACAACAAACTGAAGATGCCAGCCACAGATGCAGACGAAACATCAGGAATATATTCTTCTAGAACAGGGGTAGGCAACCTTTCCCCTTTAAGGGCCGAGGGACTTCAACTCCCAGAAACCCAGGAGCTATTGGCCAACATGGGACTATTGGCCAACATGGCTGAGGCTTCTGGGAGCTGAAGTCCCTCGGCCCTTAAAGGGGAAAGGTTGCCTACCTCTGTTCTAGAATATGGCCTCACAGCCCCAAAAATCCACAAAAACCTAATAACAAAAAAACCTTTATCGCCTTCTTCAAGGGGGATGGTGGGCAAAAACTCAAGCCCTCAAAATGACTTGGACGGGCACACTTTCTCCACCCTAGTGTGAGGCAAGGATGCATAACTGCAGCAGGGGTTGATTTTTGCCCTCACATCAAGTTGCACCTCCAAAGTTGGTCCAAAATCATCCAAAAATCAGCACTGGAAGATACTGGATGCCTACTATTGGTCCACACTTGCATTGTCTTGGGTGGATTTTTTGACTGAAAACAGAGCACTGATGGATTTGGGAAGTCAGGGTTAAATCTTACTGCCACTTCAGGTGAATTTTTGAAGATTCAAGGGACCAACGTTAGGTATACAAGAATTCAATTTGGAGTGGTATGGATCTGCAAAAAAGAGGTTGAGGACCACACATGGTTCATGGGTCATATTTCTGCCACCCATAGTGTCAAGACTTCTACCTATGTGCTTCTGCTTCCTCGAGTACAGTATTAGTGGTGCCATTCCAAGGGACTATACTTTACTACATAGTGTATAAACATACTAGGACACCAAACAGCATAGAAAGAAATCTTTGCCACACAACAAAGCCTACAAGGGAATAGCCCAAAAAAGCAACAGCACAACATTAACACGAGTATAAAAACCACAAAATCCAATTGTTAGTCCCAACGTGAATATGCTAATCTAATCAATGGAAACCTATCAGGTGAACATCAAGGCAAGATCCATTGATTCAATGGGTCTACTTTAGTAAGGCTAGCAATGTGATTTACACTAATTGAGTTTTTGTTTAAAATGTTGTTGTTGTAGTTATATTTATTTATATCCCGCCTTCCTCCCAGTACAGGGACACAAGGCAGCTAACAAAAATTAAAATAGTTAAAACAGTATGAAACATTAAAAATACAAAGTTTAAAAACAATTAAACAATTCAAATGATTAAAACATTACATTATTAAAATTTTAAATTGAAAACTCATTAAAACAAAAACAAAACAGCACCTATGTCAATATACGAAAGCCTGGCAGCATAAAAATGTATTTATCTGCCATTGAAAAGAAAGCAGAGATGGAGCCATCCTGGCCTCTCTAGGGAGGGAGTTCAAGAGCTTGGGAGTAGCTACCGAGAAGGCCCTCTCTCTTGTTCCCACCAAATGTGCCTGAGGGGGTGGTGGGACAGAGAGAAGGGCCTCTCCAGATGATCTCAAGACGCTAGTGGGCTTGTACAGGGAGATAAAGTCCCTCAAAGAACCTGGATCCAAGCTGTATAGGGTTTTATAGGTCAAGACCAGCACTTTGAATTGATCCTGGAAACAGACAGGCAGCCAATGGAGCTGTTCAGCAAGGGAGTTGTATGCTCCCTGTAGCCAACCCCAGTTAACAGCCTGGCTGCAGTTCTTTGGACCAGCTGAAGTTTCTGAGCACTTTTCAAAGGCAGCCCCATGTAGAGTGCATTACAATAATCCAAACAAGATGTAACCAAGGCATATGCCACCGTGGCCAGATCTGACTTCTCCAAGAACAGGCACAGTTGGTGCACGAGTTTTAGCTGTGCAAAAGCACTCTTGGACACCATTGATACCTGGGCAGTCCACAGATAAGGAGGGCCTACTGTATTTCACTGCTCAAGATTTAAGAAGTGTAATCCTATTAACAAGAAATGCAAGATTCTGATTAGAGCTAAAAGAAGAAAAATAGGATGTGGGGTTCAATTCCTTTTCTCTGGCCAACAAAATTAAATTAAATTGCAGGAGGGAAGGGTAAGAAGTCTTTCAAACTGATCCTTTGCTACTTCACTTCTACTGTCACCCTAGCATATCCATGCTTTCATTCAGGAAATATAAATATCAGTGGTATCCCAGTTCTATGCATATATTTATGTTAGCTGATATGCCTACAATGCTCAATGTGATGAATTTTAAATCCTCAATTAAATACATCAACAGAAGCACAAACACTCTTTGTACACTTAAGCTGTAAATATTATAAGAGCTTCCTATTGGATTAATATTATAAGAGTTATTTTGTTGGAGAGCCAGAATTCTGTAATGGTGGAATGGACAGGTTACTTACCTGTAACAGTATTTCTTCGAGTGGTCATCTGCAAACTCACACAAATGGGTTTCTTTTGTGCCTGCGCAGCCAGTTCGGAAAGTTCTAGTATCACTGGGCAAATTTCCATTTGCAACTTTTTGGTGGTAGCTCTGCCCATCCCTATGAAGCCCCTGGTGTTCCCGCTCTTTCCCCAGTTCCAAAGCATTCACTGCCAAACAGTGACAGTGGGAACTTTAACTATTAGCAAGACACAGCTGGGGGAGGATGGGTGGGATTTGTGTGAATTCGCAGATGATCACTCGAAGAAATATTGTTACAGGTAAGCAACCTGTCCTTCTTCTTCGTGGTCTCTGTGAATCACACAAATGGGTTATTTAGACTGGCTAGCTTCTGTCAATGGAGGAGGGAGTGTCCTGACACCAGTAATAAAAACTTCACAAGGAGATGGAACTCCATAGCAACAATAAACAGTAACATTGACTTAAATGTCAGAGGTGTCATTTAACTGCATTCAAGTATGCCATAACAGTGCAAAAAACTAGTGCAAATCAGAAAGCAGCACTGCCCTCCCAAAGGAAGCTTCCTGTCTGGCCCTAGTGTCCAGCCTATAGTGCAGGGGTAGGCAACCTTTCCCCTTTAAGGGCCGAGGGACTTCAGCTCCCAGAAGCCTCAGCCATGTTGGCCAATAGTCCCATGTTGGCCAATAGCTCCTGGGATTCTGGGAGCTGAAGTCCCTCGGCCCTTAAAGGGGAAAGGTTGCTTACCCCTGCTATAGTGTTTAATAAAGGTCTGTGGTTGGGACCTTACAGACATCCTCCAAAGGCACCCCAGTCAAAAATGCGGAGGATGCAGCTACCACCCTGGTTGAGTGTGCTCGCATCCGGCCTGGAGGAACTTTGCCTGCCAGTTCATAGCAAAGGTGAATGGTAGATGACACCCACTTAGATAGTCTTTGTGGTGTAACAGGAAGTCCTCTTTTGGCTTCTGAGTAGCAGACAATGGCATCTCTCCTCTCAATGATTGTCTTAAGGCAGTAATAGATTGGATGAGGAAAAACAAATTGAGACTGAATCCAGACAAAATGGAGGTACTAACAGTGACGGGCCCGAAACCAGGCTTGGGAATACACCTTCCAGTCCTGGATGGAGTCACACTCTCCTCCAAGGACTGTGTTCGCAGTCTGGGGGTACTCCTAGATTCATCGCTTCACATGATTAGTCAGGTAAATGTGGCGGTCAGGAGTGCCTGTTATCAGCTTTGGCTGATACGCCAGCTGCACCCTTTCCTGGAGGCTAGGGATCTGGAAACTGTGGTACATGCTCTGGTAACCTCATGTTTGGATTTCTGTAATATGCTTTACATGGGGCTACCCTTGTGCCTAACCCGGAAACTCCAACTGGTTCAAAATATGGCAGCCAGGTTGCTCACTGGTGTATCAAGGAGAGAGCATATCACACCAGTGTTGAAATCTCTCAACTGGCTGCCAATTAGTTTCTGGGCACAGTACAAGGTGTCGGTATTGACCTTTAAAGCCCTACATGGCTTGGATCCATCTTATCTCTGGGACTGCCTCTCCCCGTATGATCCCCCCTGCGCACTTCAGTCCTCTGGGAGGAACCTGCTGCAGCCCATGAAGACCAGGCTCTCACAGACCTCCCCGAGGGCCTTTTCCGCGACCGCTCCCAAACTGTGGAATGGCTTGCTGGACAAGATCAGTCTTATAACTATTCTTGCTGCCTTTAAAAAGGCAGTAAAGACGGATCTCTTCCAACAGGCCTTCCCGTAGTAATCTCCCGGCTCTTTTCTTAGATGATCTGGCTTGTTAACCCACTCTCTTACCCCTAGCTGCTACTGTTTGTTGTTTTGCTTCATGATTTTATTGTTTGTTGTTGTTTTAATACCATTCTAGTTTACTCTATTTTTAAGGGGTGGGAGGGTTAGGGTGATGTGTTTGGTGATGTGTTTGGTGATGTGTTTTATCTTGTATTATTTTAATTTGTTGTACGCTGCCCCGATTGCTTTGCAGAGGGGTGGGTTAGAAATAAAACTTATTATTATTATTATTATTATTATTACAAATAGTCTCTCAGAGAGTCTCAAATCAGATGTTCTTTCCAAGTAGAAGGCCAAGGCTTTCCGAATGTCCAAGGTGTGCAGCCTACATTCGATGTTTATAGTCAGGTTGGGGGCCAGGGTAAGCAACACAATGTCCTGGTTAATGTGGAATGCTGAAACTACCTTTGGTAAAAAGGTGATATCAGTACGGAGGACCACCTTGTCCTTATGGAAATGGAGGTATGGTTGGTCCATCCGTAAGGCACAAAGTTCGCCCGCACGGCGGGAAGAGGTGATGACTACCAAGAACGCTGTCTTCCAGGTCAGCAATCTCAAGTCTGTAGTAGCCAAGGGTTCAAAGGGTTTGGTGGAGAGGTAAGCCAGCACCAAGTCCAGACTCCATGCCGAGGTTGGTACCGAAGATGGAGGATGAAGATTGTTTAGGTTCTTGAGAAATCTTTTCATCAAGGGGTGTGCAAAGAAAGATGGTCTGCCCTCGAGCTGGTAGTGAGATCAGATGGCAGACGAGTAAAACTTGGAGTTAAGGCATAGGCCTGAGTCTGCCAAGGACATCAAGAATTCCAGGACTGTCGATACCAAAACACGGGATGGAGGTAAGTCTTTAGCTGACATGAAGTCCATAAACTTGTTCTTGTCACGGCCAGCCAAGAACAGGTCTCGGAGGATGAGGAGGAGGATGGGGCTCCTCCAGAGCAAGAGGTAATGGAGGCTACACCAGGGATTAATCCTGCTCCAGTGCAGGAGGTAATTGAGGCTACACCAGGGATTAATCCTGCTCTGCCAGAGCCCAGCCCTGATCTCCCAGCCCCAGAGGAGGAGGCTCAGCCAGGTCCTAGTCCTGATGGGATTCCTCTGGTGGTACAGCAGCCTAGTGGTGACTCTGGGGAGGAATCAGGCTTGAAGGTTCCCTCCTTCAGGCAGCGCAGGGCTGAAAGTGCTGGCAGACGCAGAATCCAGAGAATTGCTGCGAGGCAATTAGCTAACCAGCCTCATCTGGTACGGGGGAGGGCATCCCCTATTTAGGAAGCAGAGAGACACCAACTCAATGCCAGAGTTTATTGCATGATCTTTTGGTGTGACTGCTGCCTGCACTGGCTCCCTGCATCTCGACTCCTTGTTGCCTTGACTCTTGACTTCGGAACGGACTGGACTATCGCTACCCACTGGCTGACCTGACCCTGGACTGGACTGACTATCGTGACTCCCGTATCCCTGATTTCAGCTTTGACTTTTGGTTTGCTCTTTCTCTCACTCCCTGCAAGGTTTGTGGACTCTTTCCAGCTGCATAGCTAATTACCTCGTTGAGCCATCCTTATCAGCGTAGGTTTGTGTGTGCTGGCTGCAATCCAGGACAGTTCCATTTAAGGGCATAGGATCGTGGAAGACTTCTGGGCAGCACGGATAACTGTCTGTACCAAGGAGGGAAGCGACGTCAAGGGTGGATCCTCCAAGCTACCAGTGGGAGAGTTTCTATGTCTGGGTGTCTGACTCAGCCATTGTGGGTCGAGAGTAGATTGGGATGGAGCTCGAGCCGTTGATACTGACCCCGAACCAGATGGAGCAGGGGGGCAAACCACGGTTGCCTTGGCCACCAGGGTGTAATCAGGATGGCCTCTGTACCATCTAACCTCATCTTGACAATGACCTTCGCAATCAGTAGGAATGCGTAACGTAGTCTCCCTGACCACCTGTATTGGAAGGCATCTCCAAGTGACCCCTGGGTTAGGATCCGTGAACAAAACTCTGTACACTGAGTGTTTTCTCTGGTAGTGAAGAGTTCAATGTCCGGATGGCCCCAAGTTGAGAAGAGATTGGAGGCTGACTCCGGATGAAGACGCAATTCGTGACAAGGGTTGGTCAATCTGCTGAGTTTGTCAGCCAAGTCGTTGTCCTCTCCCGATAGATGTACCACTTGTAGTAGTATGCAGTTGTTGATGCACCAGTTGCAAATTTGAATGGTGATGCTCAGAAGCGTCTTGGAGCAAGTGCCTCCTTGCTTGTTCAAGTAGAACATCACAGTGGTGTTGTCCGTGAGGAGTAGGATTACTTTCCCTGCCAGAATAGTCTGGAAGGCTCGCAGGGACTTCTCCACAGCCAACATTTCCAGGGCGTTGATGTGGAGTCCTTTCTCCACTGGGGACCCTTGACCGTAAGGCTTTGTGTGTGTGTGTGTGCGCGCGCGCTCCCCATCCTTCCAGAGATGCATCCATTGTCAGGTTGATCTCTGGTTGCTGAGGTAGGAAGGGCATGCCGGCACACACATTGACTGGATCGAGCCACCAGCATAATGACTTGGCTACGGGCCTCAGTACCATAAGCCATTTGGATGGCCAATCGCACACAGGATCGAACATGGACAGGAACCAAGATTGTATGAGGCAAAGGCGAAGTCTTGCCCACTGAGTCACAAAGGTGGTCGATGCCAAGTGTCCCAAAGCTACTTGGATCATGTGGGCCATTACACGTCTGTTCTGTAAGCAGTCCCTGCACACGGCGGGCGCTCCAATGACATGCTTCTGGCTCAGTGTCCGGACACGCTGAGCCGGAAGGAGTGCAGAAGAGGCGCCCGGCGCCTCTTCCAGCACCCCTTTTGGCTCCTCTGAAAGGAATGCTATTTTAGCGCTTCTTTTCAGAGGTGCCATAAGAGTGGATCGGGGCCAAGGCATGGGGCAGCCTTGGTCCCAATCCGCGGCTTTTTGGGCCGGCCCATGGCTGCCCGTCTGTAGAGGCCCTAAGTACCTACTGACTGTCTCTTTCACGATCTGCTCTAGAATCATTCCTGGTATTGATGTTAGGCTGACTGGATGGCAACTCCCACTACTTTTCTTTTTTTGAAGATCTGGACAATATTTCTCTTCCCCAAAATTTATTTCCTATATCCTGGAGGTATTCTTATTGCAGAATATTGCTGTCAAGATATTTATTTTTAAACTGGATTAATTGTATTTACTATTTTGTGAGCTTCTGTGAAACTGTATGTGATAAAAGGCAATTTATAAGCAGAATGAAAGGAATAAATATCACTAAAGCAAGCAAGAGGGAGGGCACTGGTCATATTTGTATCTCTTCAAAGGATGTTGTTTCATAACAATTAAAAAGTCCATAAATGCAGAGAATAAACTCCCTTCACATTCAGAAGAAAGAGCCCTTTTAAGAGCCTCTGAAACAAAGCAAGAACAAACAGAATCCTCAAACAGAAAGCTGTATTAGTCTGTTTCAACATAAAAGGAAAAGGGTGGGCAGGTGGGAAGGAACAGTGCAGCACATTCATGATTAAATGAAAATCCATCAATCACTATGCTAAAATAAATGAAGTTAGTTTAAAAAGTGCTGCAACAAAGAAGGTATCTTTAGCTATCAGCAAGAGTCCTTGGGTCCTTTCAAACTGCATAATTAAAGGACAATTTCCACTTTAACTGCCATGGCAATTTTCTATGTAATTCTGTAGTTTGCTCCACCTGCCACTGCCAGATATTTGTTGTTTTGAGTTTGCTCTCTTGCTCTCAAAACAAGGAAAATCATACTCCTGGAAATCTCCAAGCAGTTATTCTCAAAGCATAAGGCCTTGCTTCATCAAAAGGATTTTGATTTTAAATTGAGTTAAAAAACCAAACAAAACAGATGAACATCTACTCAATGTAGGAAGGAGACCCAAAACTGTTAAAACCAATTTTTCAGTGGGGTGCAGCACATTGTATATCCTCTGTATGTGTACAAAAATGGCCTCAAGAGCCACTGTAGTTGACTACTGAAGTGGTTAATAGTTATGCATCTAAGGAAATTTCTATTCATCTCTTTGGGATCCCCCAAAGAGCCACAAGTTACCCTTTCTGGTCTGACAGACTCCACCCTGTTGCAGTTCTGGCCTTTTGTGAGAGCAGCAAAATGGTACCCCAGGCTGAATCTTTGCATATCATCTAAATGAATTTTTTTGTTATTAATTGCTGTCAAGTCAATTTTGACTTATGGTGACTTTCTGAATAAAACTTCCAGGTCATGCTATCATCAATAGCCTTGCTAAGGTCTTGCAGACTCAGAGTCTTGGCTTCCTTGTTTGAGTCTATCCATCTGTAATACAGTCTTCCTCTTTTCCTACTGCCTTCTACCTTACCAAGCATTACTGTCTTTTCTAATGAGTCAATCTAAATGGGTTAGGCTGCTGGAAATCAGACAGACCAACTCCTGTACGTACTCTCTCAAACTTTGAAATCCTCTCTACACACCTAGCTCTGGGTGCCCCCATCCAATGAAGTGAAATGGGAAGCTACCAAAGAAAAGGTCTTCAAGGTTGTGGTATGCCACGGTTGCTTTATTTGAGGTGGAAGTAAGCTTTATATTTGCTTACATTTTTATGCCACTAGGGTTTTAAGGAAACTGACTAGTAAGGGCCTTTAATGCTGTGCAGTGCTGTTTTAAAGGTGCAGCCTTTTAATGAATTTTTAAACTTTGCATGTCTTTTAAATGATTTTATACTGTTTTATGAAGTGATTTTAATTGTTTTTATAAATTTTATTGTGGGAGCTGCCTTGGGTCCCACTCTGGGAGAAAGGTAGGATACAAATGCCACAAATAAATAAATAGACATTTACTATGTTGGATACATTTACACTTGGAAAGTGCTCTTTCCAAGATACATTAACAGAATAAGATAATTTTGTCACAAAGTGTACCAGAGTCATGTCACCTGCCTAGTAGCCATGCAGATCACAGATATTATAATTAAATAAAGCAATTTTTCTTTCAATGATGAATGAGGTTGCAAAACAAAATGAATTATTATTTCCTCAGGGTTTTTCCCCCAAGCTTGAACTTGTTTTATTTGATTGGCAAATATATCTATTTTAAATTCTTATTTTATATTCAAATATTCTAGCATGCTAAAAGTAACATGAGTAATCATCACCAGAAAATATTCATTTGTCTTTATTATTTTGAATGCTAATTTCATCTGGAAATCTGTCTCTGTATCTATCATCTATGAGTAAGCCCTGTTGAATTAATCAATACAACAGTTATGGTGTGACAAATAATAAACAGCCACAATGCAATGGATTGTTCCCAAAACATTTGCACAGAAAACAGTTTGATCCAGCAGTTTTTCACTTCTGCTATGTGCTCAGGTCAGTATGGTGAAAGCAGTATGTACCACAACATCACTTTTTGAGTACCAGGAAAGTATTTTGGACTCCCTGGACTAAGATTCATTTTCACATGTGACTGGAGTTACTTTATAATTATCACCATCTTTTTGAGTTGTTGATATCCAGGTTTAAACATTATATATCAAATTGTGTTTCTAACCCCAGAACCAGCTAACCAGTAGACTTTCATACTGTTATTACCCTGCCAAACTAGGAATGGGGAAGGACAGAAATTTAATTTCTGATACAGGTTTCCTAGACCAAATGTTGAATAAACTACATTGTAAAGTTTTTACAGAGCTCAGAAATGTTACTTTGTGGACTATAACTCCCATATCCCCCAGCCAGCCTGCATAGCTGCCTGGGCTCCTGGGACTTGCAGTTAAAAGGGGGGGGGGGGGGAAATCCTGATTTTCCAAACTCTGGGCTGGAGCAGATGAGCATGAAAGAGCAGCCCGAGTCCACTACTGCTGGAAGTGGGTTGGAACCCCTTGACCACACGGCCCGCTCTCCAGGTGAACTGTGGACACAGGGACCGACGTGCACTGCCAGGAGTTGGTTTATCCCAACTCCTTTTTGTTCCAGTCTTAAGGACTGGCATGTGGCTTCAGCATGGTTTCTGGACACTTTGGAGGCATGAGTCATCTAAATGCCACACCTCCAAAGCAGCTGGAAGCCACTTCATTTTGACCATCTGTTCTACCCCCATGTAACACTTTGTAACAGTGATCAGCAGGAAGCAGTTTAAGGCTCAGTGGTCAGAAAACCAAGAAAAAACTCTCCGAGGGCCTTTGCAGACTGCCAGAAATAGTGCACATTAAATTGAGGCACTGCCCTGGCTCAGTGCTAGGGAATCATGGGAACTGTAATTTATTGTGGCACCAGAGCTCTCTGACAGAGAAGGCTCAACGTCCCAGAAAAAAATACAATTCCCATGACTCCCTAGCACTGAGCCAGGGCAGTGCCTCAATTTAATGTGCACTATTTCTGGCAGTCTGCAAAGGCCCCATGAATTCAGTGGGACTGAATCATCCTAAATTGAAGTTGACTTCTAAGGACTCCATTTGAACTGGATGGCCATAATTAATCAGATCAGGGCTGCCTTTTCAGGAGGCTGTTCCATAACACACAAGATTATAACTTCAAATTGACATGATAATTAAATGCAGCTGCATTTGAGGAGGCATAATGGAATCTACATATCCCCCCTCCAGCCCTGGCAGCATTAATCATTAATACACACCCAGTATCTGGAAATCCACAGTCACAAGAGCCTTCCTTTTGGAGGAAAAAACTGTGAAATGGTTACACACATCTGTTCTTTTCACATTCAGTAGTCATTTAATATCTAGTGATTCTTCAACAGATGAAACATATCACATGATCACTAAAGCAAATACTTGCCAGGACAGGTCACTCACAAGTACACAGATTTTATTTTTTAAAAAGCCCTAAAACCCAAATACAAACACTATGCTTAGCATCATCATAATAAATCCTCCCTGTGGTTCATGAGTTAGGATATGTTTAATGAATATCAATGTATTTCTTTCCCCTTTAGTTTGCAGATAAATATTTTGATTTAAAAGAGCAATATCTGTGAGTGTGTTTGTAATACAATTTGTATATAAACACTCACATATCTCTTATAGTCAAACATAAATAGTAGAACTTTCTCCTATATCAATGTTAGTAATTTTTATTATATTTACATACTGTTCAATGTTTATGTAAAATTGGTTGCATATCCAGCAAGAATTCTACTCTATAAATAAAAATGAAGAATAACTTCTTTTACTGAGGTAATAAATTATATATCTGCTTTTATACAATAACAACTACAAAAGAACACCTTAAAATACAAATGTAGACACAAAAAAATATTTAAATGTTAATATTAACTTAAAGCTGGTAATACATACGGTATTTAGATTCTTTATGAAACCATCTAGAAACAAACTGCAAGATCAAAGCAGCAGCCCAAAATGTTAAAAGCTTGCAAATGCTTTAAGAGCAAATGTTACTTAAAATAATACTTTCTGCGGTCATCTCCCTGCACTGGTTTACAGCAACATAAAGGAAGTGCATGCTTATTTTGCTAATTTTATTTTCTAAGCAATAGTGTGAGTACCTACTAAAATAAAATGCAATTCTAAATGGATTGAAAGAGTGCCGACAAATATGAAACATGCAGCAACAATGACAATATTAAAACACAGGGCACCTACACTGTAGCAGTGAATGTAAGAAACATAGTAGGCAAGCCTGGAATCCTCTGAGCCATTTCTCTTCACAGAACCCATCCTATTGCATGCCCCTGAAGCTGCGTTCTCTTCACTCTCCCTATACAAAGGGTTCTGTTCTCTGTTGTTGAATCCAGGCTCTGTTCAGCTCCAGAGAGATCCCAGTGTGAATATGGCAGGCCAATGAAGTTGAAACAGGATGACGTACCAGCCTTGCTTGCATTTGATCTCCATTGAAACTCTCTTCTAAATTTATTTCCCTATGTTTGCATTTAATCTCCATTAAAACTCTCTTCTAAATTTATTTCCCTACATTTTTGCTAATTGTTATGGTAGCTAATTGCAGGTTATAGACATTTCACCAAAAATATAGTATAGCTTTGTTAAACATAACTGCATTTTGGAAATTAAACAGCAACATCTTTTCTATCGCTTCCTCCATTGTTTTATTCACTTTAAGCATACGGGTATAGATAATCCATATGTATTTTCTGCAGGGGAAATGTAATGAACAAAAAACCCTCTGTCTATGCTAAACATTAGACATCAATAATTAAAGTCATTCATGCTTGGCTAAACACTTATTTTATGTTATGAGCATTGGACATCTATTTATGTTTCCCTTACTGATGGACTGTCAACAGCATCCCTCTCTCACAGTAGTAAATGATGGTGCTATTATTAACTGTGACAG
The DNA here is from genome assembly GCA_026167975.1 of Phrynosoma blainvillii. Taxonomy (NCBI): domain Eukaryota; kingdom Metazoa; phylum Chordata; class Lepidosauria; order Squamata; family Phrynosomatidae; genus Phrynosoma; species Phrynosoma blainvillii. The sequence goes on along the minus strand of JANUYF010000002.1, from coordinate 323,768,939 downwards.
GGCAGAAAAAAATGAGAACATGGTCAACCTTATAGCACTACTAAGAATCAAGGGCCATTTCGCATTATAGAAATACAGCAGCATAAAGTTACAAACCATGGAGAAACAGAATTAACAAAGGGGTCAGGCAAGGCTGCATGGTATCACCCTACTTGTTCAACTTCAGTGCAGAAAATATCATATGAAGAACAGGTCTAGAATGAGAAAGGAGGAGGACTGAAGATAGGAGGAATGAATGTCAACAATCTAAGATATACAGATGACACTATACTACTAGCAGAAAACATCATGGACTTGGAACAATTACTAAGGAAGGCATGGAAGAATGTGTAAATGCAGGCTTGTTACTGGACATAAAGAAAACAAAAATGATGACCACAAAGGATGTACATAAATTCAATCTAGACAATGATGAAATAGAAACAGTTAAAGTTCTCCTACACTTTGGATGAAATATTGATCAGGACGAAGACTGCAGTCAAGAAATATGAAGACTAGGAATGGGAAGGGCAGCCATAAAAGAACTAGACAAGATCCTAAACAGTAGATATACAATCACCGCTAAAGTTAGAACCATCCAAGCCATGGTATTCCCCATCACCATGTACAGATGTGATAGCTGGACAGTGCAGAAACTGGCCATGAAAAAAATCAGAGTATTTGAGATGTGGTGTTGGAGGAGAGTGCCGAGAATATCATGAACAGCCAAAAAGACAAACAAATGGATCTGAAAACAGATCAAGTCTGAACTCTCCCTGGAAGCCAAGATGACTAAATTGAGGGTGTTGTATTTTTGGCCACATCATGAGAAGGCATGGCTCATTAGAAAATCTGAAGTTGGGAGAGTATGACATGCCAAGGTCACCCAGTGGGTTTCCATGGCTATATGGGGATTCGAACCCTATTTTCCAGAGTTATAGTCCAATACTCAAACCAGTATATTACTCATTAGTAGTTAAGCACTCATAATTCTTCTGCTGAAAGCTGACAAGCTAACTTGGCATAAAAGGGCAGCTGGCTGGGGTGGTACTTCCTCCATGAGATATTAACAGTACACAATTTTGCAGACTGTTTTCTAGGGCCACCTGCCAGTAAGCCATCCTTCTCATTCAAGATGGTGGATTGACACCAGGGTTCATATGCAGGGACTGTACAGGCTGAGATGTGCTAATGCTTGACTGACTTGTTGAGATTGCTGGGATTTAGGCACAATCTGAATTATCCAGTGTTTTCTTGTCTACTGCCTGGCTGCTGACCTATGCTGTTGGTTTAATCACCCCTATGAGGTCTGCCTTGAGATATTTCAAGGGCTGACTTCAGGGGAAGCAAAAATGGCATATGGAGTCTTTTTGCACAGAAGTAGTTCTAGTGGTACTTGGGATCCACACAAATGTGATATACACCTGTAAAGTACTCCAGAAATTCAAAACACCAGGATAACACACTTCTTAATTTGCCTCTTGCTCCTCCAAAGACACTTTACATTAATATTTGGAGTGTGCACTTCTATTGAAGACATTCTTTACAATGACTGTGTTGCACCAAGTACATAGGCTTCTTGCAAGTTTTGATTTCTGAAACAAAGCCTAACTGTTAGCCCCACACACAGTTAGTCCCCTAAACAGAATACTGATGTCTCTGGTGAGAGAAATGCATCAAAATCTATCATCCACAAAAGAGAAAAAAATTATTGGCCAACTAGAATGCACAAAAAATATCATTCAAGCTTTTGAAGCTCCACTGGCTTCTTCATCAGGCAAAAGATCTTAAAAATCATATAAAAGTGACAATGTTGGAATCACAGGTTTAAATTTTGTATCAGATGTGATTCAGTTAGTTTGGAGGTCAGTTCAGACAGACTGAGACAAAGGACAGTAAAATTTAAACTCCATTAGCAGCAGTAAAATAACTTCTCTTAGGATCCTGGTTGTCTCTGTGTGGGCTGTGATTCTAGCATCATCACATTTCTTCTTCTATATAATTTTTTAAAACATTTTTCCCTGATGAAGAAGTCAGTGGAGTCTTGGAAGCCTGCATGATATACGAGGAAATGCTGAAAATTTCTTGGCCTAACTCACTTCCCAAAATCTGAGCACAATTTTGTCAGTACATAGTAGCACTCGGTATCCATGGAGTTGCCATCCGTGGATTCCAGCATCCACGTGGGGGCAGAAGAGGAGGAGGAGGAGGCAGTAGCAAGAGGAGAAAGTAGGAGGGAGGAGGAGGAAGAAGATGAAGAAAAGAAGAAGGAAGAGGAGTAGGGGGAGGAAATGGTGGGTGGAAGAGGAGGAAGAAGAGAAGGAGGAAAGGAGGCAGTGGTGGCAGAAGGAAGAAGAGGAGAAAGAGGGAGGAGGAGGAGGAGGAGGAGGTGGTGGTGGCGGTGGGAGGAGGAGGAAGAAGAAGAAGAGGAGGAAGAGGAGGTGGTGGTGGCGGTGGCAGAAAGAAGAAGAGGAGAAAAAGGAAGGAGGAGGAGGAGGAAGAAGAGGGGAAGAGAAGGTGGTGGTGCTAGAAGAACAAGGAGGAGGAGGAAGAGGAGGTGGCAGTGGCGGCAGGAGGCATCTCTGGGAGAGCATCCAGGGGAAGAGTATCCAGGGTTGATTCTTAGAAACAGATTTTCGCCTTAGAACAGCTCCAGAAGTTAAAATCTCTCTTTTGCCATCTATGCCAGTCTCCAATCCAGAGCATGTGGCCTCTTTAAACCCTCTACACACACACTGAATGTGCCCCTGTCCAGCCCAATGAAAAAAGATTCACCAGGGAGAAGCTTCTACTTTCACACCTGGTCACCTTGAGAGCAGTGACCTAGAGGCCTCTTGCCTGCACTGGTCTTTGCTGCAAGGCAGTGGTGTCACTAGGATTGGTGTTACGTGATACAATAACTCATAGTGTCACCACCCCATTGTCCTCCTCTCCTACCAGACCATATAGAATCCTTAATTTAAAAAATTGTACTAAAAATTACACCTTAATAATTCCATATATCACTGAATGCTATGGCAACAGTTGTGACATAAACAACTTCTTAATAACTTCTTTATCCTCCTAACTCCTGAGGCTGGAGGCTTGCTGTCTCCCATTCTAACAATAGCCTTCTGCTTCGGTAGCTAAGAGGAGGAAGAATCCCTGGATTCTTCCTTCATTCTGCTCCTGAGGCTGGAGGCTCTTCTGTCAATGTCAGATAGCAGCCTTCCTAACACTTAACTCCCTCCCTGGTTCTTCTGTTTCCTTCTCCTTCTCTCGTGGATAGGGCCAGGGCATACTAGGATGTTGGAGGAACCCAGAAAGTCCTGTCCTGTCTCCCCTTCTCCCAGACAGTTGTTGAAGCTCAGTAGACAGAGAGCCACTTTCTGGCCACACCATCTCTTCTGCTGAGCTCCTGGTGTCTTAAAAGATACATTAATACTACACTCATTTCTTCCAAAAGCCTGATATTTAAGAAGCAACAGTGGTGCTGCTAGGTGGTGGCTGTGGTGTCACCCCCTTATGGTGTCATGTGGTGTCACCTGGCACCATATTCCCTAGCAATGTCTCTGCCACAAGGTTGGCATGGGCAAGAGGCTTCTTAGTCACTGCTTAGTCAGCTCTCGATTGCTGCTCCTGGTGTGACTAGGTGGCAAAGCAAGCAGTGCCCAAGATTGTTTTGAATGTGCAATAGAATAGAAGACCTAATATCAAGAAATACGCATAGGGTGGGGGAACTAGGATTGTCACCCAAGAGAAAAGGGGATGGTAGCCCAAAAAAGTTTGGGGATCACTGCTCGAAGGACTTTATCACATGGGGAAAATCAGAGGATTAAAAAGGCATTTCCCCAGGACAGTCATGTGATCACAGTGAAGATTTACACAGAACGTCGTGATCTGAGAGGACTTGTTCTGGGAAGAACCAGGAATGCTCCAGCAACAAATCTTGTCCTCTCAGATTGCGATGTGTGTGAAAATCTTTGCTGCGATTGTGCAACTGTCCTGGGAAAATGCCTTTTTAATCTCTCGATTTCCCCCCAGGGGATAGTCTCCTAGGTCATTGCCCTCTTGGCTGAGTACGTTTCAGCATGCCCTCATGTTTTGTGCATTTTGGTTGGCCAATAAAGTTATCACTCTTCTGTGGATTTTGTTGTATCTACATGGCCGACATGGTTACCCTGAATATGTTTTCTGATAAGATAAGGCACAAGTAAGATAAGGCATAGGATGCAGTGGCACAGCGGTTAAGATGCTGACTCTGACAACTGCAAGGTTGGCAGTTCAAGGCCGAAGTGCTGCATGGGAGAGTGAGCTCCTGTCACTAGTCCCAGCTTCTGTCAAGCTAGCAGTTCAAAAGCATATAAAAGTGCAAATAGATAAATAGGTAACACTTTGGTGGGAAGGTCAAACAGTGTTGCAGTCATGCTGGCCACATGATCACAGAGTTGTCTTTGATAATGCTGGCTCTTTGGCTTAGTAATGGAGATGAGCACCACCCCCTACAGTTGGACATGACTTGACAATCTTGTCAAAGGTTTACCTTTACTTTAAGGCACAAGTTGCATCCTGTGTGTTTTAGCAAAATAATTTCTCCCTGTACACTTTTTGCAGCTTTTAACCAGTTAAGAATGGTATTTTTTTCCAATTAATGTACCTTCTATGCTGTTTTTGTGAACGAATGGCTTTTGAACGTACTTTTTGTGAACGAATGGCTGTGGGTGAGGAGGCATTCTCACATAGTGCACCACACTTGATTTTTTCTATCTGTGTTATGTGGTAGAGCCTAAATGGGAATGGCTCCAGCCTCCTTTCATTTTTCATCTTTTGACTTACTAACGCAAAGTCAGTTTCACTGTCTCCCACCTCTCCTCCTATTTCGCTTTATTTGCCACTTTGCATTATGAAGAGTTCTGGAGAACATGCAACTGCATAGTATTTTGTGCCTATTACCTTAATATACACTTCGGAAAACTTTTATTTGTTCCTTATATAAAGATAAAGGTATTCCCTACTGACAAGGTTGTCAAATTGTGTTCAACCATAGGGAGCAGTGCTCATCTCTGTTACTAAGCCAAAGAGCCAGCATTGTCAGAGACTACTCTGTGATTATGTGGCCAGCATGATTGCACAGAACGCTCTTTACCTTCCAATCGAAGTAGTACCTATTAATCTACTTGCATTTGCATGCTTTCAAACTGCTAGGTTGGCAGAAGCTGGGACTAGTGACAGGAGCTCACCCCATCATGCAGCACCCAGGCCTCGAACGGCCAACTTGCTGATCTTGCAATCAACAGTCAGTGTCTTAACTACTTGAGCCACTGCATCCTTATATATTTCTTGTTAAATTGTCTGAAGATGATCTGTACCTTGCTTTTGTTTTTGTTGTAGTTTATTTCATGTTTAAAACTACTACAAGTTTGTTATTTGACTCTTCATGGTCTGAAATGTCATTTCAACTTTCAGGGGACTGTAGATGTTTCTGAGTGCCAGCCACAAAAAGCTTTTAGTGGTGTCCCTGCTGGTTCACAGCATTCTGTATTGCATTACACACTGAGGATTTCCTCTGAACTTTCAAGCTCAGTTTTTCCAGGGTACCAGACATTTGAACTCACTTATGACTCTCTGACCTTGATCTGTCTGATGCTGATAAAGGCAGCAACTTGCTATGGGAAAGCATAAAATGAAACCTATCTTACAGTCAATGTCACAACACTGACTTTCATACAATCCTAGTAGAAGGTACTACAAACATAGCTGGATTGCTCAGAAAATGCCCACAAATATTCAGTGAAAACTCAGCTGAACATGTGCATGGAAAATACTAGTATAGGATGAAATAAACTTGCAAATAGAAAAGACACACACACAAACACAAGAGCCAGTGTGGTGTAGTAGTTTGACATTGGACCAGGACACTGGAAGACCAGGGTTCAAATCCCCTCTCAGCCATAGAAACCCCGAGTGACCTTGGGCAAGTTCCAGGTGCTCAGCACTAGAGAATGTTAATGGCAAACTTGCTCTGAAGAAACTTGCCAAGAAAACCCTGTGATAGGTTTGCCTTAGAGTTGCCATAAGCTGGAAACACAGACAAACCATACAGACACAGACACACACACAGAGAAATTGCATAGAATTATATACTGCCTACATTCCAATATCTGTTTTGACCTATTTCATGTTGTTTTTGATGTTACAATATTGTTTTCCTTCATATTTAAATTGTTTTTTAAACATTTAAATTGAAAGGCACCCAGAAAATGATGTGTTTAGGTGTGGCATACAACTGCCATATATAAATTGATAAAATATAGTACACTCATATTTGATTTTAGATTTTCTGAGAAACCATGAAAGGTGTATGTGGAGAAACAGCTCTGATCCTGGAAGAATGTATCATATTGTACACATATGTTTAAGTTAACTGATATACAATAGATCTACAAGGATTAAACAGCCATGTGTTGAGAGATGCACTGTATAAAGGAAGATTTTAACTGTCAGACAGTAATTATCCAGTCAGTTCTAGACTGAGTATTTATATGATTAAAAGGAATCCAAATTATGCATTATTGATTGAACATTGGACATTTGCTAAAGCTGATTGGTGGAAAGGACAGCTGGGGGTGGAAGTGGCTTGGAATACTGGGTCCTTCAAATCTGACAGGAGAAAAAGAAGACTGCCAGGGCACATAAAATGCAAGCAAAGCACTCAAGGCACAAGTAGGTGATGACAGTTGGCATTTGAGGAGTTGGAGGAGAAAGCCAGGCAGTAGACAGTCCAGAAAGAACAGTACTGAGAATAGTGTTAGGTAGTAAGTGATCAGCAGTAAGATCACAGCTGAAATCAGTGGAGAAGGCGAAGTTGAGAAGGGTTCGCACCAGAAGGACAAAGAGGTAGACTCCACTGACAGTGGTCTTCAGATCCTGACAAGTGAGAGAAGAGCTGGATCCAGAGTGTTGCCTGCGAGACCTGACTGCAATTTTTTTGAGAAGAGGTCAGCAATGGAGTCTCAGACCCAAAACAGAAGGGCCAAATAAGGTGGTTTCTGGCTGCTTCAGGAGCTGGCTATCCGGTTGCCGTGGTCCTGAAGCCACTGGAGCCAGAGCGGCCTCTTTTTGGCCATCTGCTTTGTCCCTTAGACACATTTAAGGCCAAGCAAATGCACATTGTCATAACTGGGACGGTGTTATCAGAAGAACTTGCTGAAGAGTACAAAACTTATGTAGCATTTTAAGTGAGAATTAAAAACCAGAACCAACAATTGTTAGTATTTTAGAAAATTAAAAATATACATGCCAATAGATCAGGGGTTCCCAACCTGTGCTCCAAGGAGCCCTTAGGGCTCCGTATGCACTTCCCAGGTGCTCTGCAGCCACTCTAGGAAAATGAAAGAAATAAACATTGAATGAAATTAAATAATAAGAATATATTCTTATATATACTCCTAAACACCATTAACTTGTAATACATGAGTAGGCCTCTTAGGAGCTCTGCCATAGAAATGAGGGCTTTGCGGATCAAACTTAAGTTAATATAAATAGTATATATTTAAGTTAATAAGGTAATACTTGTTTAAAAATCACTATATTTTTGTTCTTAAGATCTGTCTGTTTTGTTCTATACCTAGGTACACCTACCTAGGGCAAGGTTAGGATAATATTATGGCTGTAACAGCACATTGCTGTAAAGTAATCCAATAGTGGAACAAAGACCAATATACCAAGATGGTTAATGACATTTTGGTGAAATTGGCAGGACCCTATCAGCCCAGATTATCATAAGGAAATACAAGGATAGACAATTTTTAGGAATGTTAGATCTAGGTATTGGAAGTCTTCACATAGTAGGAGCTGTATCTTGAATGGGATAAATAAAACAAAAGTGAGTTAATATAGATGTGGGGAATGGTTGGCAAAAAACATACACCAAGATTTCATATACTCAGCCTCAGTTAAGAGAAAAACCAAGATCAATAAGGATGACTCCATTTGCTGTCAAAGAATCTTTCTGAAAGGTGTCAAGAGAGCATACCATATGTAAGAGTCTAGGATAAGAGTGGGGAACCTTTGTACCTCCATGTGTTCTGGCATCCATCAGTTTCACCCAGCATGGTGAATGATAAATGATTATGGGAGCTGATGTGCAAAATATCTGGAAGGCCAAATATTTACCACTCCTGATCTATAGAAATGTTTAGATGTCCTTTCTTCTCTATCTTTTTGAAGGCATGCCAGCATATGAACTCTTCAATGATAGATTCCAACATTCTCACAACACACAGCCTATAGAGTAGAATCATAGAATCATAGAGTTGGAAGTTCAACCCCCTGCCATGCAGGAACTCAAAATCAAAGCATCCCCAACAGATGGCCATCCAGCCTCTGTTTAAAGACTGCCAAAGAAGGAGACTCCACCACACTCTGAGGGAGTGTGTTCCACTGTCAAACAACTCTCACTGTCAGGAAGTTCCTCCTAATGTTCAGGTGGAATCTCTTTTCCTGTAGCTTACATCTGTTATTCTGGGTCCTATTCTCTGGAGCAGCAGAAAACAAGCTAGCGGCCTCCTCAATATGACATCCCTTCAAATATTTAAAGGGGGCTATCATATCCCCTCTTAACCGTTTCTTCTCCAGGCTAAACATACCCAGTTCGCTAAGTCGTTCCTTGTAGGACATGGTTTCCAGATCCTTCACCATTTTAGTCGCCCTCCTCTGGACACACTCGTTTTTCAACATCCTTTTTGAATTTTGGTGCCCAGAACTGGACACAGTATTCCAGGTGAGGCCCTACCAAAGCAGAATACAATGGCACTATTACTTCCCTTGATCTAGATACTATACTTCTATTGATGCAGCCTAAAATTGCATTGGCCTTTTTAGCTGCAGCATCACACTGTTGACTCATGTTCAACTTGTGGTCTACTAGGATTCCTAGATCCCTTTCACACAAAGGGCCTTTGCAGACTGCCAGAAATAGTGCAAATTGAGTCCACTTTAAGGGTTAGGGTTAGTGCTAGGGAATCATGGGAATTGTTTTTTTTCTGAGACATTGAGCCTTCTCTGTCAGAGAGATCTGGTGCCACAATAAAATACAGTTCCCATGATTCCCTAACTCAATTTGCACTATTTCTAGAAGTCTGCAAAGGCCCATAGTCTCATTAAGCCAGGTGTCCCTCATTTTATATCTATGCATTTCATTTTTTTGCCCTAAGTGCAGTACCTTACATTTCTCCATGTTGAAATTCATTTTGTTAGCTTTGGTCCAGATTCCTAATCTATTAAGGTCATTTTGAATTTTCATCCTGTCTTCTGGGGTATTGGCTATTCCTCCTAATTTGGTGTCATCTGCAAATTTGAGAAGCATGCCCCCTATTCGTTCATCCAAGTCATTGATAAAAATGTTGAACAGCACTGGGCCCAAGTCAGAACCCTGTGGCACCCCAATGGTCACTTCTCTCCAGGATGAAGAGGAACCACTCCCCATGTGCTGAGCACCCTTTGGCTTCGGTCAGTCAACCAATTACTAATCCACCTAACAGTTGTATTATCTAGCCCATGTTTTATTATCTTGTTTGCAAGAATATCACGGGGGACCTTGTCAAATGCCTTACTGAAATCAAGATATGCTATGTCTACTGCATTCCCTTTATCTAGCAAGCTGGTAATTTTATCAAAAAAAGAGAGATCAGATTAGTCTGACATGACTTGTTTTTGAGAAACCCATGTTGACCTTTTGTGATTATGGCATTCCTTTCTAAATGTTCACAGACTCTTTGTTTAATGATCTGCTCTAGAATCTTTCCCAGTATTGATATCAGACTAATTGGACGATAGTTGTTGAGTATTGTTACATCAATTGCACACAGACTCAGCTTTGAAGATGGTTTGGCTTTTTACCCATCCATATAAATTTGGATGTCTCCCTTCGCCAGGTATCAAAACATTTCTCATTATGTATTATAGGGATGTTCTGGAATAGATGCATTAGTTGGGTAAAAAACCTAGAATAAAGTGGACTAGTAAAGTAGAATCTAAAGATAAGGGAGGATGCGCTTTACCTGATTTCAAAACATACTATTACGCTTGTGCTCTGAGTTGGATAGAGGAATGGATTAAATTAAATAATGAAAGACTCTTAAGCATAGAAGGTGACAACATAAGATTTGGATGGCATGCCTACTTATGGTATGGAAAGACAAGGTATATCAAATTTTTCGAACATCATTATGTTAGAAGAGCATTGCTAAAAGTTTGGATGAAAGTAAGATAAAGATTCTATAGAAAAATTCCATTGTGGGTATCCCCTCAAGAGCCTCATCTATATAGAACTAAAAGAGAAGAACATTTATGGATTAGATATTATGATATCTTGGAGTGGACAATAGATAAAGAAAATAAGACAGAGTATAAGATGAAAACCAGGAAACAACTAGAATAAGAAGGGAAAATTAACAACTGGCTAGTATATATGCAATTGAATGAAAGATTCAAAATAAAGAAGGAAACCATATAGCAAAATACCATAAGGTGATCAGAGAAAGAAATTTGGAAAAGGAAACTGTGAAACACGTAATGGTTAGATGGGCCCAGGACATAGGAAAAAATATTGAACTAGATAAGTGGGAAAAGGCATGGCAAGATACTAAAAAGTTCACATTGTGCCAGGATCTTAAAGATTTTTTTTTAAAATGATGCATCGTTGGTATATGTCTCCCAATAAACTTAATGTAATCTACAATACAGGGAAACCAACATGTTAGAAATGTTATTTCATTTATATCCTGACTTTCTCCCAAATGGGACTCAAAGTGGCAATAGATTGTAATACCTTAACAAGCCTACTTTGCAGACAACAGGAAAGTGGAAGGCACTATGCTAATATGACATAGGCATGTTCCATATCTGTTTCCTTTTGGAAAAACAAAACACACATAAGCAAAACAGAAAAGTCTACATCCTGCTTTCACTTTTAAGTATAATGTGTTTGATTTTATTATCAGGAGCATGGACTATAAAGATACATAGGAAATTAAACTCACAAACCAAAAGATTTAAGAGATGACTGAAGATGAGTATCATAAGATTCTTTTGAAAATATCCTTCCAACAAGAAGGAAAAAGGTTAGATAGATTCAAGTAATTATTTGGAAGCAGAGTTTGGAACAGTTAATTTTTTTGGACTACAACTTCTAGAGTCATCCAGGCAGCAGTGTTAGTTTTTGAAGTTCTGGTCTGAAAGCCATCCATGCTTCCTGCCTTCCATTTGTTAATGGTACTGTAGAAAGTAGCATATAACTACATGTACACAGCAAATCAAGGTCAATCAAAGCTGGCACTTCTGAGAACATCTAGTGAATTTGTTAACATGTACAGAACTCAATAGTAATTCTGAACTTAATCCATTTTACTCTAGATGCTTCCTGATGGCAAAACATGTATGTTAAAAGGCACACTAGGTTTATGCTCCCTCCTCAATTTTTGGATGATTTGAAATATCTGAAAAACAAATCCATGCAAAACTGAAACAATTCAATTTACATGACCAAATGAAGTGAAACATTTGAATTATGCTGCCAGTCTGGCATTCTTTGTTCATTGTCAGATGAACACTTAGATATTTGATTATACATATTCAGGCTGCAGTTTGACATTTTCAGCTCAAACTGAAAGGAGACAAAGGAGGAAAAAAAATGGAGGCTAAAACCCCACTGCAATGCTTGCTCCCTCTCTGAGGAAAATTGTGTACATAATTTTGTGGCCTAATTTTTTGTGAGAAATTCAAGAAACAATTCCACAGCACATTCATTTTGGGTAGGAGCAAGCAGAAGAAAGATCAAAAATCAACATTTTGAACCCCCAAACATTCCTTTCCTTTAGTGAATGAATCCTTCTATCAATAAATACTTTTATCAGGTGAAGTGGACACTCAGATTCAACTCAATATATTTTGTTACCCAAAATGAAACCTCCCAAATATTTTGTAGCAATGCCATTTAGTAGCTTCAGTAACAAGGGCACAGCTTGAAATGGTTATGTAGTGAAAAACAGATGTTATTGTAGATTTTGCAGTATAGGCCCTCTTCATGGCAGCTCCCATAGCTGTGTCCATAGCTTACTACTGTCCTGATCTGTCAGGGGAAGTTCCTATTAATTTCTTGCCATACCACTTTCCCAGCTGTTTTTGAAACGTCCTGGTTTCTCTCTCCTCTTCTCATTTTCCCCCTTTGTTCTCAGCTTACACCCAATTAACTTAGCAAGAAGAGGAGAGGAGAGGAGGGGGCAAACCTTGCCTTTCCCAGTAGCCTCATACAAAAGTAAACCTCTGCAATCTCTCCTAGCTTGGGTGTTCTTTCCCACTAGAAGCTTGGAGTTGCCCTTATACCCTTTATCAGCATTGTTGTTATTATGTGCTTTCAACAGAGGCTGGATGGCCATCTGTCGGTGGTGCTTTGATTGTGTATTCCTGAATGGCAAGGGGTTGAACTGGATGGCCCTTGCGGTCTCTTCCAACTCTATGGTTCCACTTAGGTTACGAGAGTGTGAATTGCCCAAGGTCACCTAGTGGTTTTCTATGGCTGAGTGGCGATTCATCCCTGGTCTCCTAGAGTTCTAGGAATTTTAGCTGGTTCTCTTATCAGCATGCTTAAAGCTATAATAATTCATAATCCCCAGAACACTGATTTCAGAAGCTAATTAGGGACAGTCCTGGGTAATGCTTAGATAGGAGATCATTGGGTAATACAAAGGACTTCCAGCTGGTGCTAGCAATGAATTATGCCTGAAATCCTGGGATGACCACTGCAAATCAGAGTTGATAATCTAGGCTAGATGGACCAACAATCTGACTCAAAATAAGGCAGCTGCCGACCTTGAGCAAGTCACATTCTCTCAGTCTCAGAGCTGATTATATGGACCAACAATCTGACTCAAAATAAGGCAGCTGCCGACCTTGAGCAAGTCACATTCTCTCAGTCTCAGAGCTGATTATCAACAGAAGCCACTTGCTGAGCTTTGTGTTAGAATGTCCACATATTCTGTAGGAAGAACAGAGAATCAGAGATCGATAGGATGACTTTTGGCAAACAGGCATGTCACTACTTCTGGTCCACTACTACTCAGGCAGGCCATTTGATTAAATATCTGTATACATGGGGCAGAGCCTTTGAAGTATTATTAATAACTACTTTTTAAATTGCTATCACACATACATATAAATTAAAGATTTGAATGTTTTGTCTGTGAAGCCCTTTTTATCCATCTACCTATAACATACTCTGCAACTACTCTGATTTGGCAGGGACCATCTCTCTTAATCTTACACCATCCTACTTTTTCCTGCTGCTTTTAAAATGTCTCAGTTTCTCTCTCCTCCTCCCACTTTCTTCCTTTACCATCATCTTAGTTCAAGTGCTGCAGACTGAGTTCAAATGCAATAGTAGTTTGCACTCAAGTAACTCAGCAGGGGAGTTGAATCGTGCCCTTCTCAATAGGCTCACTCATGCAGCCTCTCCCAGCTTGTGTTCTTCCTTATTAATGACTTCCTGTTATCTTGGCTACACTGTGCTGTTGCTTGATAACACGTGTCCCGGATTTCATTTTTGAAAGGTTGGAGGTTATGGTATAGTATTCCGAGGCTAGGATGACCTGAAGTGCTTTCAAACTATACAAACATACCACTATGATTCTACTTCAAGTACCCTGATTCCATCCTGTTGAATCTTAAGGTTTGCAGTTTAGGAAAGGGCATTAAGAATTCTCAGCCAGAGAGCCCTAGGGCCTTCCCTTCATAAACTGCAAATCCCAGGATTTCATAGGATCCAGCCAAGGCAATTACAGTCAGCCCTCTGTATCCACAGATTTTTTTTTTTATCCATAGTTTCAAGCATCCAGGGCTTGAAAATATTCAAATAAATATATAAATCCCAAAAACCAAACCTTGATTTTGCCATTTTATATATGAGACACTATTTTAGTATCCCATTGTATATAATGCAACTTGAGCATCCATGAATTTTGCTAACCATGGGGGGGGTCCTGTAACCTAACCCCAGCAGATACCAAGGGCCCACTGTACAATGGAATTGTATAGTGGTATATTTGTGTAGTGCAAAAGGCCCCTTCATCAGCCAACGCAGCCCCCAGATAACATTCTGACTCAGGGGGGTTGCAGACTGCCAGAAATAGTGTGAATTCAGTCCACTTTTAGGGTTAGGGTTAGTGCTAGGGAATCATGGGAACTGTTATTTTTCTGAGACATTGAGCCTTCTCTGTCAGACAACTCTGATGCCACAATAAAATACAGTTCCCATGGTTCCCTAACTCTAACCCTAACCCTAAAAGTGGACTGAATTCACACTATTTCTGGCAGTCTGCAACCCCCCTCAGTGAAAGGATAGTAACACTGGAGCCATGTCAGCTTGGCTGGGAAGCCCATTCCATAGCCAGCGACCACAACAGAAAAGGTCCTTTCCCTTATTATTACCTGCAAACAATTCTTGGAGGATATATCCAGAGGAAAACCTCAGATGTTGATCTCAGGCTATGGGAAGAGAGATGGTCTGTCAAGCACTGGGGTACTGAGCCATATAGGCTTTATACATTTGAATAAATATTTCATAAATATATTTATTCATTTATTTAAATATAAATATATCATAAATATGTCAGTAGCCACCACAGCCAGGCCAGAACACCTGTTATAGTCCCCATCAAGTATGCATGCTATGATAAATTTTGCTATGATAAATCGATTTCTGCATCTACCTGTTATTAAAGGTCCAACTAGAACATGCCAGGCTTTGAAAAAAAATACAAAATTAGTATGTGTACATTTGTGAAAGAGAGAGGAATCGGTGTCAGTAATAATATTCTGATGGCAAAAAGTAGAATTCAGTTACAAATTGAGAGTTTACAAACACAAACTAGATATTTCTTGGATCTGAACAACCATGGATTCCTAGAAACTACTGTGGTATTATAGCTGGAGTTGCTTTTCAACCAGGCCAATCTCTCCATCCCCACCCCAACACATGCCAGTCCTTCAGTACAATCTGTCATAAGTCAAAAATTCATTTGAGGAAGTATATTTTAATTCCAGTTCAGAAATGTATAAAAAAGACCTATACACTGATTTGATTCTGCTCAAACTGTGAACAATAGTGGATTGGGGGGCATTTGGCCCCACAGATGTTTTATACCACAACTCACAGTCTTTTACAACTGGCCATGCTTAGTGAAGCTGGTATGAGCAAAAGGCTAAAACAACTAGACTGGTAAAGGATTTACTATAACCTCACAGTGTAATTTGTGTAAGTAGCGGCTTCCCATAACCAAAGACTTCAAATTGTAAGGTAATAAGGGCCTCCATGAAGCCAAAACTGGGTTTTGGCACATGTACATGTTCAAATATCCCTGGCACAAAAGGAGTATAGCCCTATAATTTTTTCTTGACTGCTTTTAGAGCCAGACTGCTACTTTCTCTTCCACAAAATCATAACTAAATTGCAGTCATAGGAATTAATTCAATCAGAGCTAATTTAGCCCAGTGGGTTGTTTAAAACACCTGGAACCAAATGCTATTCCCTTGCTACAAGATTTATTTGAGTACTATTGGTGATGGAAATCCTCTTCCATGCACCGTAGAAATTACAATTACTGTGGGGACTGGTTAAGTACATTTTATCACAGTAACAAAAAACAGTGTAACACCCAGCAGAGTCTGCATGTTTAAAGTATTCTATATAGTATAATTAAATCTGAGAACTCTATCTCCTACCAAAGCCCTTGCTGTTTATAAATGGGAATGAATATAAGTCAGACTTCACAGTTTGGCAAGCAGCTGCAGAGGTGGGGGTGGGATGGAATAGTTAATGTTGAGGTGAAGGAACATTGCTGAAGGCATTTATATCAAAATAACTGGGCCAGCAGAATCAATAAATGCTCAATTGTACCAATGCATGACTTGGCCAGGTACAGCAGGGAAGAAACTTAAACTTGTTTGCCCCATTGCAGTGATTCTCAAACTCTCTTATGCTGAACTTTCTAAAATTAAAAAAAAAGCTCCCAGGATTTATCATAAATATGATACAACAAACTGTTTAGCTAGCAGCAATATAAAACAAACCGTGCTTCTGGCAATGATGGTAAAATAAATTGTTCTTTTGGCATGCTGGTAGCTATATCAATGGTGGATGCCTGGTGGGTGCTCTGTCAGAATTGGCAATTAATCAACTCCAGGATTTAACCTAGGCTTTACAAGGGTTTCTGAGATACTATTCCCCCAAACAGGTCCAGAATTTTGGATAGCTCCTTTAAAGCCAACTCAGGTTGTATTCCCTGATCCACTAACAAAGAGTTACTTTTAGCTAGAAAAAGGAGTGAAGTGGACAGACATGCAACAAGAGTGATTAGCAAAGGATTTCAAAAAGAAGCAAGTAAAGCCCTTGATGCAAGAAAGGAAATGTTCTGAAATACACTGCTGCACTAACTGGAGGGTATGAGGGTATGAGCTGGACACATCACAGAACGGATAGATGAAATCTGGAAAATAAGCTCTAGTAACAGAAAATACCCCTGTCAGTGTATTATGCTTGAACTGGAACTATCAAGCCATATAGGGGTCTTAGGGCAAATACATGCTGGTCTACCCCCACTGATCCTGGATACCCTGACTTTATCCTTTTCCTATAAAGTATAGATGCTTTATGGATTTTTGCCATAATAGGATGAAGCTCAACTTTGAGCCTTAGCAATGAGGAATGTACCCTTGGGGTAAGTGCAAGCAGTTCCTTCAAAAACTTATTCTGCACAGTGTCAACTGTACCCATATCCCCTACCCCACAGAGCCATTGAGGCAATGCTTTGGCTATAAAGATTTTTAGAGTGGGCCTACCAGGGAACCTTCATCAACCTTTTCAAAGGTTAGTATTGCTTTTGATATCCTCCAGGCAAGATGTTTTGGTGTTCTCAATGAAATTTCCGGTTTCCATTGTAAGAAAAATGCATTCCCAAAAAGTTTAAAAATGGGGCATTGTTCATTTAAATTATCATCTAATTGCCATTTAGGAAGGTGCTTCAGCATCAAGAAGATAATCACATTTGTTTTGGAATAATTAATAACCAAATTCTCCCAAGTGCAAACCCTACCTAATTTGTTTAGAAGTCTCCTCAATCCTATCTGGGTGATAAATAAGAGGACCTCATCAACATAAAGCAACATTTATATCTTTCTGTTTCCAACAGAAGGTGGGAAACAATCTGGAGAATTTAAATCAAGAGATTATTCACGTAAATATTAAACATAAAAGGGGACAATAAGCAACCTTGCCTGGTACCTATTCTGTTGTTGACTTTGCCAGAGAGTATCTGTTAGACTAACATGCACTATTAAATCAGTGTGGAAATAGAGTTGCTGCAACCAAAACAACAGGCATTTATCTATGTTAGTGTGTGTCAATTTCCTCCAAAGGTTCTGCCTATCCATTAAATTAAATGCTGATGCAAAATCCATGATGACCACATACAAACTTCCTCTTGGTTACATCAGGCTTTTATGAATCAGATGAATGATCACAAAATATTGATCAATTGTGCTCCTGCCATGCCAAAATCTAGCCTATTCTTCTGTTATGATGTCATTTTTCTCTGCCCAGATTTGGAGCTTATTCAATAGGGATTTACCAATATACAGTCGTCTCTCCGTATCCATGGACTTGCCATTCACGGTTTTGATTATTCGCGAATGGCAAGCCCATGGGACAACTCCTCCCTCCCTCCTTATCTTACCTTACCTTACCTTACCATACCAAGGCAAGGCCTTGGCCAGCACGGCCTTCCTCCGGCAGGTGTGGCCTTCCTCAAGCCAACACAGCCTTGCTCCAGCTGGCACTGCTGTTTTTCCAGCCAGCGCAGCCTTGCTCTGGTTGGCGCAACCTTGTTCCAGCTAAGGCAAGACAGCGCCAGCTAGAAGAATGCCACATCAGCCAAGGTAAGGCCTTCTTTCTGGCCAGTGAGGACTTGCCCTGGATGGTGTGGCCTTGCTCTAGTCAGTGACGCCTTCCTCTAGCCAGTATGGCCATTTTCTCAGCCAGCGTGGCCTTGGTCCAGCTGAGGTAAGGCCACGATGGCTGGAAGAAGGGTGCACTGGCTGGAAGAAGGCTGCGCCAGCTGAGGCAGGGTGTTCTTCTGGCCGGTGCTGTCTTGCCCCATCCAGCGCAGCCTTCCTCTTGTTGGTGTGACTTTCCTCTGGCTGGCAAGGCTGCACTGGCTGGGGCAAGGCCACACCAGCCAGAGAAAGACTGAGCTGGCTGAGGCAAGGCCACGTCGGCTGAGGCCTTGCCTCAGTAAGATAAGGAAGGAGGGAGAGAAGGAATGAAGGAAGGAGGGGAGGGAAGACTTTAGTATTCACAAATACTCAAGTTCCCATTGTCAATGGGAACTTGAGTATTCACAAAATTTTGAATCTGCAGCCTGGAAAGTATCCCCTGCGAATCCAGAGGGACAACTGTACTTTTGACACTATATCAAGGAGACTTATTGGTCTATGGTTTTTAGAGTCACAGAGTCACTGACACAGACACACAGAGGAAGATCCCTGCTCAGTCACATTATGCTCCTAGTCCTGGGCAGTCATCAAAGTATGCTATACAAGTGGTGGTGTTCTCATAAAAATGCTAATAGGGCTTGAATGAATGGTGTTTCCACTCACAGATTTTTTTGTCTACTATTGCCATTGCTCTCTGGAAGCATCTGAAGGTGGAGATCGACATTCTAAAATGTGGTGGACGTGGTCTGAAATACATTCACTGTATTCAGCGTTTTCTTTCTTCCCACCCCACAGGGTATAGAATGCATGTCCAAATCACTACTACAGCATTATGTCTCTCACTCTGCATCTGAGATCTTTAGGTATGCAGAGAAAGAAAGAGTTCATACTTAGAAGACACTTGTGAAATCAGACAATCAAAGGGACATGTCACTTGGACTCTCAGGGTTGTGTTGTGGGGCACTGCAGACTGAAGTTTATTATCCATAGATCATTATACAACATAATTTATACTTTTTAAAAGGAAACTTTATAGAGATTTTGCTACCATTTGCACTTTCATTTATAAGAAAGGCATTTTTCACTTACCTTGTAATATACAGAAACATATGGTTATTCTTTTAATGATGGAAGACCCCAAAATGTCTCAATAAAACACAGTCCTCGTGGCATTGCTTATTTCACCCACAGCCTTTTACCTGTTGTTATCAATAAACTTGCAACATGGTTAGTGGAAGGGTAGAAAACAAAGTCACCTGTAGTGCAATTGTTGTGTTCTTTGCAGGATATTTCCCCACCAGTCCTTGTTCTTTCCGTTTCTTGAATTTCCTAAAGTAGTCCTGTATCAGGAAGGTGGCATAGAACTTCCCCACGGTTACCTCATCATCTAAATGAACAGACCAGACAGATCTCTCCCAAGTCAGCACATTTCATTAATAGCCAGTAAATACTCTTATTCCAATTCAGGAAAACGCAATGTTGCGTGCTATGAGCACAAGGGTTTGCTTATAATAATGCAGGCTAAAATCTAGCATAAAGCAATTTTTAGCAGGCAGGCTAGGCTAAATTTTAGAAATAAGTGGGCAAGGTTCTGCTTAAGAAAGTAAAATAGATTGTTTTATTAAAATTCAGAAAGGGAAGAATATAATTTAGAATGCCAGTATCTACAGGGATCTGAAATGACAACAGATCACTTCAAGTGTTAAAAGAGCAGGGTTGATGAGAGGGCTTGTGTGGATTGTTGGATCTGGTCCTTTTCAAGTTAAATAGATTCAAATATATCAAATTACTAGTATTTCTATCTGACCTATTAAACTGGGTTATAATTTTCTTTGCCTCCTTGAATACTCAACAGGATGTTAATATGTGTATATTAAATAATATGTCAAATAAGGTTTTAAAGGCAAATGGTTCATTATTAACTCTCCATTCAGTTGGAGGTCTGCTTGATGGGGTTTTCAGGGAGATTTGACAATACTGTGGGACAAGATTGAATATCCTCCATTGCCAGTAACTAGTTTCAAGTAAGTGTAAAAATAGAACAGAACTCTAGGTATACTTCTGATGAAGGAATCTTACTAGTTTCAGTCAACAAACAATGAATTCCATTTTTTCTTGCTTTTTTTTTTAAAGGGGGAATTTGAGAGGGAAATATAGAAGGCCTTATATGGTGATGATGTCTGAAACCTGCCATAAAATTCTGGGAATGTGGCATCATGGATGCACAATAAAATGCTGACAGGGAAGGCCCTAGTTCTGATAATTACTACCAGTCATCATTAAGTGTTAATTTTAAAACTAAATGCTGCTACACAGGAAAAATAAGTGAATAACCTTGCTGGATGTGGCCAATGGCCTATTTTGTCTAGCATTCTGTTCATACACAATGGCCAAAGACTTCCCTAATGGAAGTCCTTCCCTAATGGAACAGGAAGACAACAGCATTCTGTCCCACACTCATTCATCCCAGCAACTAATATAAAGAGGCAAACTGTATAATATCTTCCCATGCATGGGCTAATTTTTACATTTATTATGAGATTATTTGGTTTTTTAAATATCATACAGCTATAGGACATTGTTAACTCTTGAATCACATTTGTCCTAACTGAGACTTTATGTAGGTATCTTTCTGAAGTCCCATTCTATTAATATGGTCATATAACCAAACACTATCTCTTTCTTGTTCTGATTTCAGGAGGATTGGGTAGGGGAGGGAGAGAGTATTGGCTTAGATATTGTATAGTTCATGAATTGGTTGGGAGCCCAGTCTGTTCCATGCCATCTCTTAAATAGCATCATTGAGCCTGTTCTCACCACATGACACATGCCTTCTCAAAAAGTACTCAGGTCCATAAACCTCCATTAGTTACCAATGAAAGCTTAGGGGGCCCCTTGCCTCAAGATCCAAAAGTTCAAAGAGAAAAAGTCAGTTTGTTTGGTTTAGGTATTAACACCATAAAAATTTAGCTACATCTTGGCAGAGGGATTTTTCAGATATAGTATGAGGAATTTGTCTTGGATATGATTCTCTTAGCGATTTTTTTAAAAAAAAGGTTATAATGGAATTAATTACTCTTTTAGATACCTATCCGCTTAACACAAAAATTCAGTTATGTATGCTCTACTATGCAAAAGCAAGCCCCGTGCAAACTGAATTCTTCAGATTTTCAATGTCACAGAGAAATCGTACGCACAACAGGGATGCATGCACAGGTCTGCTGAGAAATCCTTGTACACACAGGAGCTCCTGAAATCATAATGTGTCCCTAGATGGGGGCAGCTGCCTATGTGAACCAGTCCAGTCTACTTATATTCACATAATAGATCAGTGTAGGGCAGGGGTAGGCAACCTTTCCCCTTTAAGGGCCGAGGGACTTCAGCTCCCAGAATCCCAGGAGCTATTGGCCAACATGAGACTATTGGCCAACGTGGCTGATACTTCTGGGAGCTGAAGTTCCTCGGCCCTTAAAGGGGAAAGGTTGCCTACCCCTGGTGTAGGGTGTGCACCATAGTTTGAGCATAGCCACACAAGGCTTTCTTAACATTTGTTGGCTGGTGCTGAAGTAAAAGAAAAGAAAAGTACTTTTCTGTGCATGAAGACTGACATTTGTGGACCTAGGGGGGAAATACATTAATTCCATTTTAGATTAATGGTACATTTTCTTTATGACAATTGTGCTATGCCCATTGCCAAATTCCTCCTCAAAAGGTCATTCCCATCCTTGTTATTATTTCCTATGAAATACATGACCGGCAGTAGTAAGGAAATAATATCTAAGATGTGGTTTTTGGAGAATAAACAAACAAAATGAGACTAAATACTTTCTATTATAGTGATGGACATACTTCTAGTATGTCTTACATTAGCCCCTCATACTGTACAACTACTTTCTGTACGGCAGTCACAAGTGTAAAAGTGGACAGACATACAAATCACATCTGCAAATCTGCTACTTTGGCTTGTGCCTTCCTGATTGTAGTTAAATTTCTTTGCATGCCAAAAGGACATACGAGATATTTCAGAGACAAACATGGATACAAAATCTGTCTGAACCATTTTTTAACTTCTTACACTAGGCACAACAGACATAGCTGGATACATGAAGGACAGCAGCCAAGCAGAAGTGATCATACATTACACAGA
Organism: Phrynosoma blainvillii; assembly: GCA_026167975.1. Lineage (NCBI taxonomy): Eukaryota > Metazoa > Chordata > Lepidosauria > Squamata > Phrynosomatidae > Phrynosoma > Phrynosoma blainvillii. Next base: position 323,746,789 of record JANUYF010000002.1, on the reverse strand, counting down.
AGTGAAATCAACATGAAAGGGAGATTCAAGGGAATGAATTTCTGAAAAATAGATTCTGGAAAGTGAGTTTAGGTGTGCTCTGAAGGATAGGAAATTTAGAGGCAATTGCAGACTTATAAAAGGCACATGGACTTCAGTGGCCTTTCTGTACTCTTTTTCTTCTATATTAGCAGCATTAATCTATGTTAAATTACAGTTTTTTAAAAAATAATTTGACATTTTAATCTGACATCTTTTCCCTATTATTAGTAAATGAAGAAAATAATTTGAAAAAGAATATTGATTTAGTATGTTAGTATCTGTTTTCTTTTCTTAATTAGGTTTGCTTATCAGTGAGGAACAACAATTGGTTTTTTTCTGAGCCATGACATTCCATTTGTTGAGAATTTGTTTAAGTGTGATACATCTAACTGAATGAATGAATGAATTAATCTAACCTACATTGTCACATAAATTTGCATTTGGCCACTTCAAGAATTTATATGTATATAATGCTTTTCATTCTAAATCTGGAGTCTTTGGTTCTATTAAAAATTAAACAGTCCAGTATATTGTCTTCCTTAGCTACGGTGCTGCTTAAATTGAAACTGTCATGTCTTATGTAAGAATCAGCAGGTATGCTTTTCAGCATTGCTGACACTACAAAATTTAAAAATGTATGGTTATTGTCTATTTCTTTTTCACAGTAGTCTGTGCCCTGCAAGGATGCGGCTACAGTTATGAAATTCTTTCTACATCGTGTTAATACGATTTGGCAGTGTTCTGTTTTCTGCATTTTAATAGCATATCCTTTTACTTTGATCTAAACAATGACACTGCATGTCACTGTCAAAAGTATGTCTATTAAAAAGACTAGCACAGCTGAAAATCAATATTCACTTTGTAAGCAGCAATGAAATGAATCTGAACTTTAAATTGCACTCTGAAGAGGAAGTGTATTACGATTATGTCTAAAGGTATACTCAATAAGGCCTCTCCATGTGCTTAATTTGGGCAGGCGTGGCTTGCTATTCTGAAGCATGCGTCTGTATTTCAATAAAAATAAGGGGAATCAAGTTGGCCAGAGGCAACACTAATTCCATGCCACCACCCTAAAACAGAATTGCTTCAGAATATTCTGAAAAGACTGATAGTTGAAAGGAATAGAGGCTGCAGAAAAAGCTCAAGCACATAGTTACAACAATAACAAAAGCAATTCATCTAGGCCATGCAAGCACTTAGGTAGAAGGCTAGAAAACAGCAGAGTAGAAAACAGAGATATTGTTTTAAATGTGCAGTATCCATTCTCTCTTGACAGCTGGGCTTCTTAGATATTGTTTGGCATCATCCCATCCCCAATTAGAGCTGCTTAACTGCAAGTGGCTCCCTCCAGCAACCAAGCCAATGCTTCTTCTTGGGTCATGCTGAAGAGTAGGGCAGCCAGCATGCGTGCTGTCTTGCCTACAGACCAAGAATGTCACCTTTAGAGAGAGACCAGTCACCACCACCATCAGGAATGAGATCTTGGCAGTCTTACTTCCAAACCTGAGCACTCTGAGCCGTCTTGAAAGCTGTGATAACACTATAAAAGTACAGTGAGCTATAAAAGATATTGTATAATGAACTGAAATGGATTAATTGTTTGGATGTCTGGGATGGTTTAGATGCTATGAAACAGATCCTGCACTTTTAAAACATGAAAAGCAAGTCAGAACTTCACTTACAATCAACAGGTCATCACTGTTTTATATTAAAGACAAATATGTATGTGTGTGTTTAATACATGCATTTTGTACATGAATATTATAAAATATTAGCTATGTCATATCTTGCTCAGTCATAACTCCTAGTTAGATAGTTCAAGTAAATTAATTTAAAAAAATTACACCCAAGCTTTTTCAGTTTAGCAAAGCATTGTTGTAAAACCTGATAACTAAAAGTGTATACATAAACTTGTAATTTAGAACCATGATATTTTGGATTTCTCCAGAATTATATCTCCTTAAAATTAACAATTTTGCTTAACAGAATAGTGTGTTCTTTCCTTTAAAGCAATCCGTAATGCAAAATGACTATCTAAAAACATCTCCATGTACTTTGTCACTTGATTAGCATTAGCAGTCTGCTTTGAGTCTCACAGTATTTTTGAAACCTTATCAATATATATTAAAATATAGAAAACAGATAGTATTATCTCACTAACCACCAGCGGGGGGAACAACTTGATCCAGGAGCTTCATGCTAGTTTTCTTCCAGATTTTCTTTATAACTGCCCTGAGCTCTTCATTTGCCTGCTCTAGATTTCCTAGGGAGAGAAGGAATGAGAGAGATAGAGAGATGGGAGGGGGGGAGAAGAGAAAAAAAAGAGGGGATAGGACAAAATTGATAAGGTTATATATTCTCTATACTGAAGGAATAGGCATTAAAAGGGCAATTCCACTTCATATTGTCACACTGACTAGGGCTGAGTCAAAATAGGTCAATGTGGCACCATAAAGCTACTCCCACTATGGACCTTATCACACGGGGTCTAAGCAGTCTTTGCGCTTCCTTCCGGTCGCGGGAAATGTAATTCCCACTTTGCGCTTCCTTCCGGTCGCGGGAAATGTAATTCCCATTTCGACCAGGAATCCAAAAGAACGGGGATGATACGGGGATGCGATGGGGATGCGACAGGGATGGGCGGGGTTTCCCTGCAACGTCGTTTGATCACCCGGGGAAAGGAGGCGCGATGGGATGCAACGGGGATGCGACAGGGATGGGCGGAGTTTCCCTGCGACATCGTTTGATCACCCGGGGAAAGGAGGCACGATGGGACAGGGATGCCATGGGGATGGGACTGCTTCAGACCCCCGTGTGATAAGGTCCTATCCCTAGTACTAAAGCAGATCACACTGGAAGCTGAATGTACTTCATTGTTGGCTGTTCCTCCTGAAGCAAACTACTCTAGATGCCTCAAGGCAACAGATCTTTCCTTTAACATTTCACCACAACCTACCCCAACATCTGCTGCCTAAGACCTTTGCAGACTGCCAGAAATAGTGCAAATGGAGTCCACTTTAACTGCTCTGACTCAGTGCTAGGGAATCATGGGAACTGTAGTTTATTGTGGCACCAGAGCTCTCTGACAGAAAAGGCTCAATGTCTCAGAAAAAAATACAGTTCCCATGATTCCCTAGCACTGAGCCAGGGCAGTTAAAGTGGACTCAATTTGCAATATTTCTGGCAGTCTGCAACGGCCCTTAGTTCCCTCACTCTGCTAACACAGAGTCTTCTATATGTAGAACCCAATAAATATGATCTATCTGTCTGTCACATATGAATCATACAGCATAACAGCATGTCTAGATATTCAGAGACACTGTTAGAAGGGTGAGGAGTCCTACATTGGATAAAAGAAACTAAACATTTGAGAAAAAAGCCTCTAGACTGCTGTTCTTATTTAGATATGTAAATCTACCTCAGCATATACTCTGCATGGAGTTTTAGCTCCTAAAGCAGGGGTAGGCAACCTTTTTGAACCTGGGGCCGGGTTGCTGTCCCTCAGACAACTGTGGGGCCGAAGCACCAAAAATCAATAAATAAATAGATAAAAATAAAAAAATTTAAAAATATGCATGCACACTCTCTCAGCCCCAGAAAAGCCATGGCAAAACCCCTGTGGAGATTTTGCCAAGGAAACCCCAAGAACAAGTAATAATCAATATCATATCATAATAATCAATATCATCATGACGGGGGGCGGTGGCAGCAGCAGGACCGGCCTGGGGCCGGTCCAAAGGCCTCATGGGGCCGCATCCGGCCCCCGGGCCTTAGGTTGCCTACCCCTGTCCTAAAGGATCAAATACAACTCTTGTCTGGATACAACAGAGAAAAGAGTTGACATATGTTAGTTCTTCTGCATTGTGTTTGGGAGGTTCTAAGGTGGAATCCCCAATGAGGCATGTTCACTGGAGCCCGTCCAGTGGTCATAACCTCAAGGGAGTTTCATACACATGAAATTATTGTGTCACAATTACATACTATTTGCATATGAGAAGATGGCCTGGCTTCAGATGCAGCTTTAGTTGCAGTTTGCTTCTTAATTATTGAAAAAGCAGTGCATAAAGTTCAAGAATGCCAGACAGTTGACTCCTGCAAAGAAAGTTTAAATTTGCACAAAACAGAAAAGCACACACTAGTTCTCAGCCAAGTTGGATAGTACAAGATTGCAGTCAGCAGTACCGGATTGCTTGGGGCTAATTCTGTCTCTTTTCCATTGGAGGAGAGACAACAAGACAACTCTGTATACCAAATTTGACAGTACAAGAGATTTTGCCTCATAATGTGTTTGACAGTACAGGAAAAAGATTTTCCCAGAAGCCTGGGATTTGGGCCAAGTAACTCAGTTGGGAATATTTAAAAACACTGTGTGTGCATCCTTTTACACTTGGAAAGTCTACAGGGGTGGCCATGAGGTGCATCAATTCCACAGTGAGTAATAATCTCTGACAAGCAAAAACAGATAGTGCTTGAAAAATATGCATCTTATTCTCTTACCTTCTGTTTTGATCTTCAGGGCTGTTCTTACTAAAGCAAATAAAGTAGCATTAAACATAACTGTTCCATCACTGTTTAGGGGCATGTTCATGGCTACCAACCGCTGCAGATGTTTAAGAAATAAGCAAATACAAAGAAATCTCAGTTTATGTTTGTCAGGCATTGGGGAAAAAATTATACATTTGAAGAACATAAGATAAAATGCAGCAAAATCTTAAAACATAAGATAAAATGCAGGAAATCACAATCAACTGGCCATACCAGGTAAATGATTTATGGCCCATTAGCTACCAGAGGCTTATTCTATGCCTGTAGAACTGACAACTTCTGTCGGATATAAGTTAAAAATCTGTTACAGTCAATATGTGATTTATGATTGCCACAGAAACCTAGAATAGGCAGTGAGAGCTCCATACATTCTCTCTCTCTCTCTCATTCTCCACCCACCATATGACTGAATGAATGATTCACTAGGGCAAATACTGAGGAAAGCACAGGCAAAGCTGAGCACATTTAATCTGATGGCTTTCAGCTTACTCAGCTTACATTCATATTTAGCTCTCCCATAAAATCAAGAAGAAATCAGTCTGCAGTTTTTGCTGGATTCATGCCACTGAAAACCAATGCGCCCCCAGAACTAGTATATGGGACTGAAGAATGATTAAAAATGGCACTTTGTGATGGAAAGTCTGGATGCCCACCCTTTCTTTGTGAATCTTGTTCCAATTAGCACAAGCTAATCTTGGAAATCTTCCTTTAAAAAAAAAAAAAGACGGGGATGGTTTAAACTCAGTGCTAAACCATGACTTGGCACTATGTGCATGTGCTTTGGAGTTATATACGGAGCAGCCGCACCATATGTGGGCGCACCATACGCGGCTTTAAGCTTACGTGTGTGGCAAGCACCAGAAGTTATAAAGGTGTGTGTGCCTGGGAGTGCATAGACATTGAAACAAACGGGACTTGAGGTCCCGCGTATTTTGCCTTACACGGGGACTGGGGTGGTCCGGAACGGATCCCCATGTATACGAAGGGCCCATTGTACTCCCTCCTCATTTCATGTACTCTGAATTTCTTATTTAGCACAAGGCTGGATCGCATTTCATTTCATTTTCTGAATGGAGCTTTGTTCAGAATACTCCCGGCAGGAGAAAGGAGGAAGGAAATATTTGCCAGTTAATTCCCCACTTCACAGTTGCCAGCCCCACCCATCCCTTTGCCACCATTAGTTTTTCCAAGATGCTTATAGGGCTGCAGTGGGACAACAGAAATTAGTGAAAATTGCCTCCTTCTCCATGCCATCAGTGGAAACATCCTGCTGGATCAAAAACCTCCCTCAGATAGATCTTTCCTCTATGGAAAAGAAACCCTGCATACAGACTATGGAGATTATCACACCTAGTTTTTAAACCACAATTTCATTGGGACGGAAGCGGCATCGGCAACACTAACCACACAATGTCACTTCTTTCCTATAGCTGCCCCTTCTGAGACCTGTTCCTTTTCATTCATGGGGGAAATCCGTGAATGGGCTACCAATCTCACAATGCCCCAGATGCGAAAAGCCATTCCCAGGGCATTCACACGATTGATAGTCATGTGGTGTCACTGTCTCCTCTTTCCCCTTTTCCCTCCTCCTCCTCCTCCTCCTCCTTTTTTTAAATTTCCCATCCTTTTTTGTGCATTTCTGAAGCTCTGCAGCCTAAGTTTTAAAAGGCTTAGATCTTTTAAATTAGCTGTAGAGCTCCATAATTGTGCAAAAACAGTTTAATTTTTTTAAAAAAACCTACAAGCATGCTGGGTAAGGCATAAGGGAGGGAGGAAGGGAAGGGTTCAGAGAGAGGACGGGAAGGGAGCACAATGCTGGCAGCAGCCCTGGTCGGGCAAATTGAAGAAGTGCAGTGTTGTCTGCTCCAATACTGGCATTTTCCCATTTGATTTTGGTTTGCAGGACTGCAACACAAAAGGGGCTGGCCTGATAATCTCCTAAAACAAATTTAGCTACTACATCTGAATTGGCACATAATGGCTTGCCTTTGTTCTCTAAAAGCAAACCACAGATTGCAAGCTAAGGCTTCTTCTCCAAAGAAAATAAATAACTGTGTGTGTATTGGAGGAAAAACACAAGGCTTGTTCATGCAGACCAGGGGTGGGGGTTCAGATGATGCCTGATTGCAACTCTCAGCATCCCACCACTGGCTATGACTAATGGGATTTGCAATCTCATGTCTGGAAGTTTCCCATTCAAAGCAGTCCAAACCTTTTGGGCTTATCTTTTCCCATTAAAACTGAAGCCCAACAAAAAAGACAAACATTCCACCAAAACAAACTGTATCATGACAAAATGCACACATTATTCTGCTCCACTTAAGATTTTCATGACTTGAAATATTTTACATCTATAACCTAGTTCTAGTTGGGAGGTACCTGTGCAAACAAGGCTTTTTTATTTCCTTCATAGCTGGGCAGGAAGCTAAATCTGGACTTTTCACAACTCCTTGTTACTACTACATTGTTCTAAATTACTGAGCTAGGACAAGAAACAGTGGTGGCAATGTGTGTCTGATTTCAAAATAGGCCTGTGGGAAAATGTGATTATAACAATGGTGAATTAAGTTACTTGAATGCACAGGAATTTTATCACTAGCAAACAACACTGAATTTGCTTGATCAATTTAATTTTAATTTATTTACTTTGTTGTGGATCAGATTCTGGTTGTTTTATCAACCACATTTACTTTATTTATTTATTTATTCATTTATTTGTATTTTTCCCTTTATCATGTATGCCACCTTGTTAGACCTCCACCCATAAAGGCAATCTATGCTGAATTTCAAACACGTGAAAAAGTAACTAAAAAAAGTCAGAAAGCCCTACCTTGCAGGCAACTCTGTGAGGGCACAATTTACCAAAACCAAGAGGAGGCTGTATGCGTCGCAACAAGGTAACAACATCAAGGTGCTTTATTCTTCCCCTACAAAAGATGCAGTGTAAATTAAATTGGATCCTTTTTTAATTCTCTGGTTCCTTAGGGAGGCATATCCTGTATCACAATGCCTTATCTAACTTACTTTGCTTCAGGATCATATTCTGACCATATTCTTTTAAATTCATCTAGATGGTGTGGACCAAGAATAGACCAGTCACGTGTCAGATAATCAAAGTTGTCCATGATGACAGCAACAAAGAGGTTGATGATCTAAAAAACAATTGAATAAATTATTTAATAACATTTAAACTAATATTAAAAATTCAAATGATTGGAGGTGTGGTGGGACAATAAATCAGAAGACTGATTGCTTGCAAAATCACAACTATTACTTGTTAATTTATTTGGCTGAACAATTTACCACAAGCCCAAGTATTTACTCATATTAAAATACATGCAATTTTGATAACAGGATAAAGGGTTATTTTACTTAGTGTAACATAAATTTATAGACTCACAAAATTGTTCTCTTCCTGCTTATAATTTTTCATTCACAAAGCTTAATATGTAATTTAGACTTTGGACTCACCAGAAAAGCACACAACATATAGAAACTGATGAAATAAATAATAGCAAAATTGCTTCCACATGTGTATTCTTCTCCTGGGTTAAAATCAGACTCTGGATCACATCGCTTCCCGGGCATACAAGCCAACATGATCTCTTGCCAAGCCTCTCCTGTTGCACACCTTTAACAGGAAACAAAGCAAAGATGAATGAGCATAATGCTACTATTTAAATTACAATGGCATTATTACTACAAAGTACCTCAACTCATAATTTGAGTACTTCGGAGGGAGACACTTTTGGAAGGTCATTTTCAGCACTGCTGATCCCCATAAGGGCCCCCAATATGCTGCCATGGCTGCCACTTTGAGGAACACAAAGTGATCTTCTGGTGGTGACTTATAGTTCTTTCACAATAGGGTTGTTGTTGATGTTCTGTTGTTTTGGGTTGGGCGTGCGCCACATGAATTTGTGCATTTGGAAGTTTTGGGGGCTGAAACAGCATTTTTGGCCATAAAATTAATCTGGGGAATTTGTGGGGAGTAAGGGATCTACTGAAGAGCTCAATGCAGCCTGTGGGCCACATGACTCCCTTCCTATAAGCACATGTTAGTTATTGCAGGGAAAAAGGGGCAGTGGATATGTTGGTCACAAAATGTGATCAGAGCCCAATGTACTGTTACATTGTTTGTAAATAACACAGGAGGAAAGAAGATGGGATAGGAAAACCCAGCCCACCCTTCTACTTCAGTTTGATCCTCCTACTGGGTTGGAAATACACTTGCACAATGGCCTTTGGCAGCAAGCATACAGGTACCAGTCACTGCATGATATATATGTGTGTAGAATCATAGAGTTAGAAGGAGGCTCATGGGCAGCTGAATCCAACCCCTTGCTCAGTGCAAGATCTCCAGCTAAAGTATTCTCAGGGGGTAGCTGGTCCAGCCTCTTTTTAAAGATATACACAGAAGGAGATCCCACCACCTCTCTAGGCAGTTGGTTCCATTGCTGAACGACACCTATTGTAAAGCAGTTTGTTCTAATGTCCAGTTGAAATCTACCCTCTTGTTCCTTAAAACCATTAGACCTGGTCCTACTTTCTAGGGCAGCAGAGAACAAGCTTGCACTCTCCTCTCTGTGATGGCCATTGAGGTATTTAAAGAGTGCAATCATGTCACTCCTTAGTCTTCTCTTCACCAACTTGAACATCTTTCAGCTTTTCCTCATCTGTTTTGTTCTCCTTACTTCTTATAATCCTTGTTGCCCTTCTCTGAACCTGCTCTAACCAGTCTATATCCTTCTGAAAATGAGGCGCCCAGAACTGAATGCAGAATGGAAGATGGGGCTTGACCATGGCAGAATATAGTGGAACTCTTACTTCTTTCAACTTTGAAACTATGCTTCTATTAATGCAGGCTAAAACAGCATTGGCCTTCTTTGATACAGTATCGCACTGCTGGCTCATGTTGAACTTATGATCAACAATAACCCCAAAGTCCTTTTCACTTGTAGTACTGACAAGCCATGTACCCCCTACTATCCTATACTTGTGCATTTGTCTCTATTGAATTCAGTTTATTAATTTCTGCCCAATTTTCTAGTTTAGTCTTTCTGAACAGAAAAGGCTTCTCATTCACTGTCTTAGGAAGAGACTCATTTTGGATTCAATATATTTTAATAGACAGACAGATGAAAGCACATGTACACATTATTACGTTTATTATACTTAAAGGATAAATTAGTTCCAACACCCATATTAGTTCAAAAAAAGCAAATTAGGTCAGTATGTTTAAAATGTGTACCAATTTTTTCTGCAATGTTATTCGAGGCAGGCAGATTGGAAAGCTAACTCACTAGAAGGGAGGACAGGTTACAGTAGGAGCAAGCAGCCTGACAGGAACAGAGGGGACACCACACAGGCAAAGGTTTTCTGTTGTCAAGATAAAGGAGATTATCACTTTCAATATAAAGCAACTTATCCCTGATGGGATACAGTCATGTTTAGTTCTAATAGTGGGTGCTACAGCATGCATCCCACATGCAGGCCAGGTGACTGCAACCCACATGCAGCCCATACCCCAGCCATGCTTATCTGGCTGCTTTTCAAAAACGGGAGCTTGCCGTTTTTGAAAAGCGGCCAGCTAAGTGTGACTGGGGTCTGGGCTGCATGTGGGTTGCAGTCGCCCAGCCTTGGCTGCATGCTATAGTACCCACTATTAAAACTAAACACAACTGTATCCCATCAGGGATAAGTCACTTTATATTGAATGCGATAATCTCCAAAGACCCATCCCCAAGTTCCGAGTAGAGATGGTCTTTATTTAAACCAGCTAATATCAATGGGCTTAAACAAAGCTGATTCTGCACTGGCTTTAGGCCATAGTGCTAATCTGAAAGTATTTATAGTCATGTCTAAGGGAGGTAGTTACAGAGCCTCTTTCTTCATTTTGTGAGCATCAGTGACTCAGCTGGAGTCCTCAGGAAGACCAGAGATATCACTCCAAGCACACTTATTAGAAGCTCACATTGCTGATTTCTGAATTAACTCTACACAAGAAGGAACAATGCCACATTAAGCTGTATTTAAACATTACCAAAAAATATAATAACCTTTGCACTGCCATTTAGAAAGCATTAACAAAAGAACATATAAAAATCTACCGGAAAAGAAGGAGCACCGATTGAGGGAAGGTCTGAAAGTTGTTGTTCCTGTTAATTTGAGAACCATCCTTCAGAGCAACTTTGCCAAATACCTGTAAAAGGAGAAAGTATTTACACAGCACTGCTTTTGTTTGATTCACCCAACAGTTTTAATGAGAATAGAAGTAAGGTCTTGCTAAGTAAGACCAATCAGCAACTAGTCCAATACAGTGGTACCTCTACTTATGAATGCTTCTTCTACCGAAAAATGTGACTTACGAAATGCGCCTCCCGAAAAAAATTGCTTCGACTTAAGAAAGCGTTCCAACTTACGAAATTGGCGCAAACAAGCTGCTCTTTGAATTTCGTGGCATGCCATTGGTTAGCGAAATCTAGCAAAGCAGCACTGTATTGGCTAGTGGAATTCAGCTAGGCAGCACTGTTTGGGCTTGCGAAAGAGGAGAGGAAGTGTGGCTAGCGAAATTGGTGGCTTCTGAGATCCAGGAAGGTAGGACTTGTGGCTTGTGGCTTTTTGGCTTCTGATATTTGTGGCTTCTGATATCCAGGACTGTATTTTTGGCTTGTGATATTTGTGGCTTCTGATCTCCAGGACTGTATTTTTGGCTTCTGATATTTTTGGCTTTTGATCTCCAGGACTGTATTTTTGGCTTCTGTGGCTTCTGATATTCAGGACTGTAGTTTTGGCTTGTAATATTTTTTGGCTTTTGATCTCCAGGATTGTATTTTTGGCTTCTGATATCCATCAACACTATGGATTTTTTTTATTCTTTTTTATTCTCTTTTTTATTCTTTACATTAGTCCTGCAACTCATTTTTATGTTTTTTGTTCCTTAAGGGTAATGTAACATGTTTGTATTAGAGGTACTTAACAAAATAACCCTGTATTATACATTTTTATTGAGTTGTAACTTGAATCTGGGGGCCTGGGACGGATTAGGGCATTTCAATGTTAAATTTGCTTCTACTTACCAAATTTTCTACTTACGAAATGGCTGTCGGAATGAATTAATTTGCTAAGTTGAGGTACCACTGTATCTGCTGTTTAGCGATGGCTCCCCATATGAAGCACATCCACTTCTGGCAATGCTTCATGAAAGTTAGAGCCACATTATTTGCTTGATTCAGTGGCACAATGAACATTTAGTAATCATGGCTAATAGTGTTGATACATCTATCATCCATGAATTTGTCTCCTTTAAGCCACTGCTTATCAATCACATGGCAGTGAATCCTATAAGTTACTATGGCTTGGACCTGTTTCCATTCCATGAACAGAACAGATTTCATGTTTAGGCTCTTCCCAGAGAAGTTAGTCTAATACCCTCTGTCCTTTCCTTTTGCAGAGAAGTAAAGAGTTTTCTGTTTAGATAGGTATTTGATGACTGACTATATAAGGTCTGTCCAAAAACACTTTGCCCAAAAAATGTGTTGGATCTCGTTCATTGTTGTGCTGGGCATGTGTGTGCATGTTTAATGATATATGTTTTTTCAAATTGTTATTGTTCAATCCCATTCCGACTTTTGTAACTTGTGGAATTTTAATGATGCTTTTTAAAATTTGTTGTAAAACGCTTTAAGTCCTGAAAAAGGTGGAACCAAAATAATAAATAAATAAATAAATAAATGTTCACAGAAGGGGGGGTTTTCTTTCTCCCTTTTCCTCAGCATCCTCATCAGCCCAGTCTAAATCTCTTAGGAGAATACAGGACCTGTGAGAATAGTGTGGGATATGAATATTGGTCTTGGGATGGAGGAGAGGTTGGTATAACTTATGTTATGTAATAACATACATGTCCAAACCTATGTGTCCAATTCAGCAGTATGTTCTTTTCTCCATTCAGAATCTACTGCTTATGGTTTTTTGGGGGGAGGTGACTCTGAATTCTAATGCTTATAAGGGAGGAAAGGAGGAGCATGGGACAAAAGCTTATCCAGCCTTTACCCCATAGTCTGAGGCTCAGACTGACCTAGAGTTGAGACTGTGGCAACCCCTCCAACCCCAATCAGAGGATACATAGGGCAGCTACCTGCTAAAACAGGGATAGGCAAAGTGCAGCCTATGGGTGCATGCAACTGCCAAGGCCCCCAATGCCCCCCCTCCCAGTTTCTTTTCTCTTTTTTCTTCCCAAAATTGAATGTCTCTAGTGTTCTTACATCATATATTTACATGAAAGCACTAATGCTTTTATTTTACTAATAATCCCTATCATGGATTTCGCTCTGTTCAATGCTGCCACATGTGGCTAGTTACTGCCACCTGAAATTTCATTGGTGAGCATCACCTCACACTTATTTACATGAAATGCCATTTGCCATTTAGTTGCCTATTTATCCAGCTTGTAAATATCTTTTCAGATCTCTTTACCATATATTTGAATTTTTTCCATACTGATTAATTTTGTTTCATCTACGAAGAGGTCTACTTCTCTGCTCACCACAGCTCAATGTCATTTCTGACTCAATGAAACAATGCATGTCCCAGTAGAGATCCAATGAATAGCTTATTGTGCTACATTGTGAATACTCAGCTTCATGTCTATCTTCCAGCTCCTGTCTTCAAATTTCATGACTCTGAAATTCCCCCATATACCACAAGCAGGACATCCTTTACATCCTTTGTTACATGTCCTTAAGTTTATCCTCAACTGATCCACAGGTCATATAACATATAATTTTTGTCCAAAAACCTACCCTCGACTTATACAGTGGGCCTTTGGTATCTGCAGGGATCCGTTATGGAAACCCCCAAAATCCATGGATGTTCAAGTCCCATTGTACCTGGTGATGGCGTGGCCATGTGGGGACAACAGAACTTCACTTGAATGGCAGGCCAAGGGCAGCAGGGGAAGAAGGCTGTCCCCCAGCCAGCGGGTTCCCAGCACTGTCCTTGAGCTCCTGCCTGCCTTAGAGCCCCTGGGAGCTAACCTCGGCCTCGACACCTGCCTCCTCCTCCTCCTCCTCCTCTTCCTCTGGGGCTGGGTGCGGGATCCTCTTGGGCGGGCCCGGCTGCCTCTCTGGAGGGGGGGCTGAGCGCCATGGCCCTCCTCATCCATCCTCTCTCCCTTTCTTCAGCCTGGCTGAGAATGTTGGTGAAAACTACTGTAATCTTAAACATCTCTCATAAATTTTAGTGAGTTTTATTCTGAACTTCATGCATTCTGTCCATGATAGACACAGAATGGTTCAGTTGTTAGACCTTGGCCTTAGAAGATGTGGATACACATCCCAACTTTGCCAGGGATTTATGTAACTTTGGCTAAATCACCATCATTTAGGCTAAGATCTAAAGATGCAATACAGAAACAAGCAAACATCAAAGTGCTCCTTTTTGCCATACTAATGGCATGTCCCTTCTTGGGATCCTAGATTCCCTGCATCTGCAAAATATTATGAACTATGCTCTATTTGTTGTGATGTCAAATAAAATAAAAACAATTAGTAACACTGCCTGGTAGTAGTGATAGCTTATAATTGGTAATTGTCAAGTTTTACTAAATAATGTTATAGAGTTCTTCACTATAGGAATAATTATGGAACAGAAGGGGCAAGGTCGACAGTGTAGTATGTGGGGAGTTCCAAACAAAGCAGACTGCTCTGACAAGGCCTGAAATTTGACTGAGGCCTTTTGTACTTCTTGGCCAAGACTGCCTCTCCTAAGCTCTATGGCATCTGAAAACTTTGCTTTGAAGCTTCCTGCTCCTCCATTTTTCAAAGAGCCCATGCAAAGCACACTATTGCCATTGCCAATCCTGCTCCAGAGATAATAAAGGTCTTCTGGGAAGATAGTTTGCTGCCCTAGCATTAGACTCTTGTGAAGAGATCATAGGATTTATGAGCCTCTGGAATGGGAATCTTGGGCAAAGAGGTCTCATTGGTTCCACAGCCTCTGAGTCTGTGTCCATGCCACCGACAGGCTCCAAGATTAACTACTAATTGTACCTGGTGGCACAGTGGTTAAATGCCAGTACTGCAGCCACAAAGTTGTGAGTTCAATCCCAGGCAGGGCTCCAGGGTTCACTCAGCCTTCCATCCTTAGGTGGAAGTAAAATGAGTACCCAGCTTGTTGGGGGCAATTTGCTTACACATTGTAAACCACTTAGGCCCGTGATGCCAGAGATTGTACATATGCCAGAGATTACACACAAAGCCATTTTCCAAAGCACACAGTGGGTGAGGAGCACCTGTTCCTCCTCCTTCCTGACCCTCCCCAGCCTTCAGTGAACGAGCACTCAGTGAACTAGTATTCCGTGAATTAGCATTCAGTGAACTAGCACCTGAAGGTTGGGAACGGCATGGGTGGAGGAGGAAGAACAGGTGCGTACCTGTTCCTCCTCCTACCAGACCCTCCCCAACCTTCAGCTGCCTCTCCGGAAGCAGGTGAAGGCCAGGGAGGACATGGGGGAGAAGGAGGAATAAGTGTTCCTCCTCACCCCCCCCACTTTCCCCAACCTTCAGCTGCCTGCCAGAGAGGCAGCTGAAGGGCAGGGATGGCATGGGGGAGGATGAACAGGTCTGCGCCTGTTCATCCTCCTTCCTGACCCTCTTTGGCCTTCAGCTGCCTCTCTAGGCAAGGAGAGGCAACTGAAGGCCCGGGAGGGCGGGGGGAAGAAGTCACACTGGAAGTCCTGCCCCTGGAGGGCAGAGGTCCCACCCCCAGCACTGGTAACACTCGGTGCCGGAAGGCCTTTTAGTTTGGGCACTCGGCCCCTAAAAGGTTCGCCATCACTGACTTAGGGAGTGCTAGTTCACTGATAAACTGTATAGAAATGTACATAGTATTGGTATTGCTATAAAAGTCACTTAATGTTTTTAAACCTGGAGGGGAAAGCCATGGAATTATAGTTATTCATCTAGACAAAAGGTCTTTGTAACATTTTCTAATAAGGAGGGCAAGGCAGATTTAGACAGCATGTGAATAATGAATCAGTTATTTTTCTCCCATCCCAACAAAGTGTCATGGTAAAAAAAGACTTTTACATCTTATGTAATAGTTAAGCTATGAATAGCATGCTTAGACAGGCATTTACAATTCATTACAAAATTATCAGTGACAATCTCTTTCTTTTAAAAAGAATATTGTTATTAATTACCTGCATTCCAATAACTGCATAGATGAAAAACAACATTGCTATCAAAAGAGCAACATATGGCAGAGCCTGAAATAGAAATTGTTTTTTTTAAATAACGGTAACTTTTACATTTAGCTTGCAGTTTTCAAACTATTTATTTCCACATATCCACTGAACTATGGCTTGAGTATTGAAAGCTATATGGAGATTCAAACACTGGAGACATGAAGCTGGTTAGACCAAATTAAGCAATTTGCCCTTCAGCCAAGTACTATCTACGCCATTTGCTGGTAGCTGCCCAGTGTCTCAGATGGAGATTGTCCCCAATGTTGTTATACATAAGATCGCCACCTTATGCACCAGAAACTGGTCATGGAAGCCTGAATCCTATTAGTAGTCCCAAGCACAGTAGACTTATTACAGCAGGGGTAGGCAACTTTTTTGAGCCGGGGGCTGGGTTGCTGTCCCTCAGGCAATTGGGGGGGCCGAAGCACCAAAAATAAATAAATAAATAAAAATAAAAAAAAATATTTTAAAAAATTATAATTTAAAAAAATATGCATGCACACTCTCTCAGCTCCAGTAAAGCCATGGCAAACCCCCTGTGGAGATTTTGCCAAGAAAACACCAAGAACAAGTAATAACAACAATAATCAATATCATCATGGCAGGCGGGCAGTGGGGGGGGGGGGCGGCGGCAGCGGCAGGACCGGCCTGAGGCTGGTCCAAAGGCATCAGGGGGCCGCATCCGGCCCCCCGGGCCTTAGGTTGCTACCCCTGTATTACAGGAATTGTTAAATGATGGGTCAACATGTGAGGAAATCATACAGTTGGTTCTTCATATGCACTCCATGGATCCAACCATCTATGGCTTGAAAATATTCATATATTCCAAAAAGCAAACCTTGATTTTGCTATTTTATATAAGGGACACTATTTTATTATGCCATTGTATTTAATAAGACTTGGGCATCCATGGATTTTGGTATCCATAGGGGGTCCTGGAACCAAGTCCCAGTGGATACCAAGTGTCCACTGTATTAATTCAATGAGCCTACTGTACTTGGGACTACCAACAGAATTCAAGTCCATGTGTTGTACCATGGGTACAACTCTTCTATCTTAAAAGGACTGGTAAGGGTGGGATTCAAATTAATGCATGCAGAATGCAATCAATTTATTAATTCATTCTTTTTCTTACTCAGCAAACTGATAGTCTGACTTGTATCCTATTTGTTAATAATCAAAGAGACTGATCTATTGAACCACAGGGCACAATAGTGACAAATGCTGAACTTCTTAACTTGCAATCAAAAGTTCTACTATTAGTGTGGTTAGACACAAAACATGTCAGAGGGCTTGCATCTTGTAAAAGTTATGCAGAAGAGAGAATTTCATGTAAGCTATACCAGTTGAAATTTATTCTTCTGCACAACTATTAAAGGTGGAAGGCCTTGTTCCCTTTTGCATCTAACCACTCTACCACCGAGTCATGCTCCCTTATACATTTTAGCTCTGTTTAAATTACTAGCCAAACCACTATAAGTGTTTTACATTTCAAAGAATGAGAATGCATGACCTAGTTTTAATTCTGTACCTTGAAGAGAAGAGATTCAACCACTTCCTGTTTCTAAATAAGTTAAAAGCCCATGGAGCCATTGTGTAATAGCTGCTAAAGATCACATCCGTGGAGTGTGGGCCCTTAGGGCCATGATCATGTCATTAGTAGAAGATTGCAATCACACTTCATGTCTCCAGGTTTAGCACTGCCCTGTTATCATGTGATGCTAGATAGCTGAAGCAGCAACAAGACATGATGCATTACAGCAGATTAAAATTTTCTGGCACATCAAGATTTCTCAGTCAGTTCTAAGTAGAGACAGTCTGAGGGCAAAACTGAACATCTTTAGTCTGTGCACAACATGTAGGTATGTGTCCCATTTTACTTGTATTAATTACCAGGGTACAAAGGCGGGGGGATGAATCTTTAGGAGGAATTCAGGCAGGGGAGGCTTATCTCTTTCCTTACCAGTGCCATCAGAAGTAAAAATCCTCTCCTCCATTCTATAAATAGAACACCCATACATGAGGAGAATACCTTGCTCCCACTGGCATCAATGGAAACCATTTTCCTAAGTATTGCACACAGAGTTCTCTTGCATATTAACATCTTTGCTTGTATTCTGGTCATTTACCACACAAACAAACAATCAAGCAAAAAAGGGCCACAAAATGTTGTCTCTTTCCCTGTGAGTCAACAGGACTTCACATTTCAGAGATCAATTTTTGCTAACATTGTTTAAATTGTCTTAACCAAAGGATAGCTACTATCCTGTTGCAAGAACTCTGAACACCTAGAAGCATCATCATAAAGCTTGCTTGTGAGTTTTTGATCAATGAGCCAGTCATTTGGTCTCTGTGTGTGCTTTTCTTCTTAAACATAAAAGTTAGTAGCTTTACGTGAAGAAATTTTTGCTCAGACCTTGGAAACCTTGAGGAAAAGAAAATCCCTCCATTCTGGAGGGGAGAAGTCTCATGGAAGGTGGTCATTTCTCAGCAAGCCATATTGACATGACAAGATAGCCTCTCTCACTAAGAATGCGAAACTTTGTGAAAATTCTTTACATCCCTAGCAGTGATGGTGCAATTTTATTTCCTGTCATTCTGAGTACAATGTGCACCTATAAATTATACATGTAATTTTTCCTACATGGTGCACATTTGGTATAATGCATAAATTGGCCCTCAAAACCATTATTTAATACATAAACTTTACTGAAATTCTTAATACCAAAGATGATGCGTTAGCTTAAGTCTCCGGTCATTTCAATACCCACTTGGGAATGAGTCCCTATGATTTCAGTGATGTTTACCATTAAACAAACATACACAGAGTCAGGCTTTATGGCTAATAAATATATCATCTGTAGTAAAGGCTGAAATGTTTCAACTGCCTTTAAAAATATTTTTAATTGCTTACGAAATCCATCAGAAAAGAGATACAAGGTTACATTACCAGGCAAAGAAACCCTCTTTGAAAAAATATATTTTAAGTAAATATCTTAGGCATTTGCCTAATATCAGCCATTTGTCTAATATCTACAGGGAGTGAATTCCACAGGGTAGGTGTTACTATACTAAAAACCTCTTTTTGGTCATAAGGCAAATAAACTTCAGTGTCATGTGTTTTTGTTACCTGCTCTCAAGTTGATCTTGACCCATGGCAACCCTATGGATGAGAGATATCCAAGACCCCCTTGTCCTCCACTGCTCTGCTTAAATCTTGCAAACCCATACCTAAGACATCCTTAATAGAATCCATCCATCTGGCATGTGGCCTTCCTCTCTTCCTACTTCCCTTCATCTTCCCAGCATTATTGTCTTTTCTAATGAGTCTTCTCTTCTCACGATGGGGGGAAGCAGACGAGGGCGTCCAGGACGCCCTGGGCCGGCGCGCCGCGGGGCCGCAGCCTCCGCACCTCGGCGCACCGGCGGCGTTCCTGGAAGGAGCGCTAAATCAGCGCTCCTTCCTCAAGACAGCGAAAGTGCGCCCTAAAAGCGGCAGGCGCACTTTCGCTGTCTTTTCCGCCGCGGCGCGTCCGGTTGCCACGGCGTGAGGTCATCCCCGGAGTGCCGGCCATGCGGAGGGCCGGCGACTCCGAGGGCGACCTCAGGGAGAGGAAGGGGCGCCGCTCGTGCGGCTGCCCCTCCTCTTCCAAGCCTCCAAGACGACTCTATTAGTCGTCTGCCGAGGCCCGATGTGTCCAAAGTACGGCAGCCTCAGTTTTGTCAGTCATCTTGGCTTCCAGGGAGGTTTCTGCTTGTTCTGCTCTAGGACCCATTTGTTGTCTTTTTGGCTGTCCACGGGATCCTCAACCCTCTTGTCCAGCACCACATCTCAAAGGAGTTGATTTTCTTCCTATCATCTTTCTTAACTGTCCAGCTCTCACATCCATACATGGTAATAGGGAATACAATGGCTGTATGACTCTAACATTTGTGCTGAGTTGTATATCTTTGCATTTTAGAATATTTTCTAGTTCTTTCATAGCCACCCTCCCCATTCTTGATCTTCTTCTGGTTTCCTGACTGCAGTCCCCATTTTGATCCCAGGTATGATAATTCTTTTACTATTTCTATTTCTTCATTGTCTAGGTTAGACTTGTGAAGGTCTTCGGTGGTCATTATTTTTGTTTTCTTTCTGTTCAGCATTAAGCCTGCCTTTGCACTCTTCTTTGGTCTTATTTAGTAGGTGTTCCAGGTCTGTGAGGTTTTCTGCTAGTATTATGGTGTTATCTGCATATCTTAGATTGTTGATATTCCTTCCTCCTATTTTCACTCCTCCTTCTTCTGTGTCCAAGCCTGCTTTTCTTCTAATATGTCCTGCATACAAGTTGAACAGATGGGGTGAAAGTATACAAACTTGTCTGACTCCTTTGCCAATTGGAAACCATTCTGTTTCTCTGTGTTCTGTTCTGACAGTAGCCTCCTGTCCTGAGTACAGATTCCTCATCAGAACTATCAGATGTGTTGGCACTCCCATGTCTTTAAGGGCATTCCATAGCCTTTCATGATCTATGCAGTGAAAGGCTTTGCTATAGTCTATAAAGCACATGCTGATTTTCTTTTGGAATTCCCTGGTGTGCTCTATTAGCCATCATATGTTTGCAATGTGGTTCCTAGTGCCTCTTCCTTTCCTGAACCCTTCTTGGACATCTGGAATTTCTCTCTCCATGTATGGTTGGAGTCTATGTTGCAGAATTTTGAGTATGATTTTGCTTGCATGAGAGATCAGTGCTATGTCTATAATTGCTGCAGTCTTTTGTGTCTTCCTTTTTGTGGATGGGGATGAATATTGACCACTTCCAATCTGTTGGCCATTGTTTTGTTTTCCGTATCGGTTGACATGTTTGTCAGCACTGAAGTTGACTCTGTCAATGTGGATGGCAGCAGTTCAATTGGAATATCGTCTGTTCCCGGTGATTTGTTTTTCGCTATTTCTCTTATTGCAGTTTCCACATCGTTTTTTAGAATCTGGGGTTCATCTTCATATGGCTCTTCATTCCGTGTGCCCTGCATTTTGTCATCTCTGTTGTATAATTCTTCTGTGTATTGCATCCAACATCTTTTTATTCTTTCCTGGTCTTGAATTATGTTATTTTTATTGTCCTATTACATCCCAGTCCTTGGTTTGAATTTCCCTTTGATTTCTTGGGATCTTGTGAAATAAATCTCTTGTCCTTCCCTTTTTGTTCTATTTCTCTGCATTGGTGTTTGTAGTAATTTTCTTTATCTTTCCGCACAAGCCATTGTACTGTTGAATTCATAATTCTTAGTTTGTTCCTATCTGCCTTTTGTTTTTCTTCTCTTATTTATTGCTTGTAGTGTTTTGTCTGTCATTCATGTTTTTTCTCTTTCTTTTTGTTTATTGAAAGTGTCTGTCTGCATTCTTCTTTTATTATGTCTCTGGCTTCAGACCATAGTGTTAAGGAAAAAGCAACATGGGATATACAGTAATAGAAATAAAAATATGTATGTGAATGTCAAAGTGACTAAGCAGGAGCAATCAGGAAGATACACAGGTGAAAAAGATAATATAATTAAGAAGCCTTGAGAGCCAAGGACAAAGTTATAGAAGGTATATTGAGAACACCTGTGATAGATTGCAAACACCTGAGACTCATTAAGTGGTCAAGGTAAAGTGATGAAACACTTGGGTTGGTCTTAGGTATGGGATGATCTATGTGGACCAATCAAGATGTATGTACACACCCACTGGGTGGAAACTGACTGGTGGGTGGTGTCTAACAATGGCTATAAATTGCAATGTTTGCTGGTGTAGTGGTGGAGTAGTTTTAGAGATATTGTGAAGTGTAGAGATTGTGATTTGTAGGGCATATAGTATTTGTGTATATAGTAGAATAAAGTAGATCTTTTATATAAGACTACTGAGTTGTCTGGTGTCTTGAGGGAAGATACAAGAGCCAGAAGAATCCTGGAGAAGTTTGAAGACATCTCAGGAAGAAGTGTGAGAAGGCTTGGAGAGTTTGTCAGGGTCTTCAGCCTATTCTCTGAAACTCTGCTGCTTGGGAAAGAAGCATCAACCACTGATCAAAGCTGGTCAGCTCTGCTGCATAACAAGGTGGTGAGTTAGAGCCAGAGGTGAAGAGCTACAACTCCCATCATCACTGACAAGGGTTATGGGCCCAGATACTAGAGCAACCAGCATCCACAGAAGCTGAAAATTCCAGAGTGTGGAAGAAAGTTTTGTGGAGCATTGTGAGTAAATCATTTTGTGTTTTGTCTGCTGTGCATACTCAGAGGGACTGTGTCAAATTGAGTCACTGCACAAATTAAGATGGAGATACTAAAGTTTAGTAAATTAAATAGAAACAACTACTCTACCTGGAAGATATATGCCCAATCCCTACTCATAAAGGAGTCTCTGTGGTCGACAGTTGAAACAGGGCTGGCAGCTGATGCTGATGCAGCTACTCGAGAAAGAGATGCTAAAGCAAAAGCATGTCTTTATCTCATGCTAGAAGAAGACTTGATTAACGATGTAAGAGATAAAGTGTCCGCCAAGGATGTGTGGGATACCTTGCAGAGATTACACACACCTTCAACTGCGTTTGCAAAAATGCTTTGGTCTAAAAGAATTTACAGACAAAAGATGACTAAAGGACAGTGTGTGATAGAACATTTAAAAACAATGCAAGATTTATTTGTGCAAGCTGAACTGAGAGGAGTGGAAATTAGCAAAGAGCAGCAGTGTTACATTTTACTGGAATCGCTAGACTCTTCTTGGGACATTACAAATAGCTTGCAAAATTTGCCAGAAGCTGAGCTGAACAGAGACTTAATTGTTGCAAAAATATTGGAGGAAAATTTGAGAAGAAAGAGTGAGCAGAATGACTCAGCAAGTTTGAGGACTGTGCCAAAACAACAAACGACACCTGATCTATGAAAGCAGGAAGAAGCAGCTTCTACCAGGGAGCAACGGAGGTGTTTTTATTGCAAGAAGATTGGTCATCTGCAGAGGCAATGTAAACAATTCACTGCTGAAAGAAGCAAGCAAGGAGAGAGCAGATGGCAGCCGCGGCAGTATCAAAAGCAGTCCAAACCTCCATTTTTGAAGGACAGTGGTAACAAAAAGGGGTTTGCAACCATGATTAAGGAAAAACAAAATGCTAATTGTAAATGGTTGATTGACTCAGGAGCATCATCTTCAATGTGTAACAATATTAATTTGATAAGTAATAGAAAATCAGCTAATGTAAATGCTGTAGTTTTAGCTGATGGGAAAGAGCTCAGCACTGTAAATCAAATGGGTACAGTTTTCATTCCTGGGCTAAAGGAAAACTTTAATGATGTGTTACATATAAAGGAGTTAGAAAATAATTTGTTATCAGTGAGCAGGTTAACAGACAGAGATTACACAGTTATATTTGAAAAGGACATGTGTAAGATAAAACTGAATGGGGAATTGCGAGGCATAGGCTTGAAAAAGGATAAACTTTACTATTTGGAAGACAATATTGATAGCTACAGTGTTGAAAATGCTAATAACATAGACAATAGTCCAATACACAAAGACTGTATACATGAACTCCATAGAAAATTTGGTCATGCTAGTTTCAAATGTTTAAAGAAGTTAATCAGTATGTGTCCAGATTTAAAAGTTGCTGAGTGCAAAAATCACTTAGATTGTACTGTATGCAATCAGGTAAAGGTCAGAGCTTTTCCAGTAGCCAAGAAAACCAAAAGAATTGCTCAAAGACCATTTCAGTTTGTACATGCAGATGTGGCCCAAGCTAATTGTTTGTCTTTAGGGGGAAGCAAATATTTCCTAGTAATCGTTGATAGGTTTACAAGGTTTGCTTTTGTAAGAATATTGAAAAACAAATCTGACGCTGGGCAAAGTTTAAAAGCATGGGTGAGAATGGTGGAAAGACAATTTGATATTAGAGTAGGCACCATTGTTACTGACCGAGGAGGAGAATTTTTAAGTAATCAATTGTTTAATTGGTTTCAAAAGGTGGGAATAAGGCATGAAACTACTAATCCTGCTTGTCCTAACGAAGATGGTTTAGCGGAGAAAAAAATACAAGATATAAAAAGGATAACTGCTTGTTTGATGGCAGATGCAGAGGTAAAAGATAGTTTCTGGGCGGAAGCAACTTTGACAGCAGTACATATTAGTAACAGACTGTATCATTCAGAAATTGAAGACATTCCCTACAGGGTATTGTATGGGAGAGTGCCAAATTACAAGTATTTGAGGGTCTTTGGACAGTTTGCTTATGTTTACATTCCAGCTTGTTTCAGGAAGAAAGGAGAACCCAAAAGTAAAAGGCTTAGGTTTTTGGGTTATTCTGGAAATAGCTACAAGTTTCATTTAGGTGGAAAAGAAGTGCAGTATTCTAGGTCTGCAAATTTTGAGAGACATGCTGGTTGGGACAAACTGCATGCCAATAAAGAAGTTTTCTTGAGGTTAGGAAGTTCAAATGAGCCAGAAACACAAATTGAACCAACTTCAGGAAACGGAGGGGTTTCAGTTAAGCCAGAAGCATCCACTAGCAGCAGTGATAGTTCTTCTGATAATGAGACACAATCTAGACCCATTACTACTAGAATGACTGAAGACAAGAGATTTAGTCATAGAACTATAACTCCCAGTACAGAAAGTGAGGATGAAAGAGGCAGATCAACAGAGTTTATTCCCAGACGTAGTCACAGAGTTAGAAAGCCTCCAGATAGGTTTGTTGTGACAAATGCAAGAGCTTGTTTAGCAGTGGAAGAGCCTGAAAGTTTTGAAGAGTTGGAAAGTTTGTCTAGAGAAGAACAGGAAAGATGGATTGATGCAATGGATGATGAGTTTGGTTGTCTGATAAATAAAGATGTTTTTGAAGTTGTTGACAGACCCAAGGACAAGAAAGTAATTGGTTGTAAGTGGGTGTACAAAAAGAAAGAAATGCCAGATGGAGGTATTAAGTATAAAGCTAGGTTAGTAGCTAAGGGTTTTGCACAACAGCAGTATGAGAACTATGATAAGACATATTCTCCAACTGCAAAGCCAGAAAGTCTGAGAATGGTTCTAGCTGTAGCAGCAAAAAGAAATTTAGTTGTAGAACATTTTGATTTTGAAACAGACTACTTGAATGCTAGTTTAGATGAAGAGATATTTATGGAGCAGCCACAAGGTTTTGAAGAAAATAGTAGTCAGAAAGTTTATAAATTAAAAAAAGCATTGTATGGATTAAAACAAAGTGCCAGAGCATGGAATTTGTGCATTAATGACGAGTTAGTTAAGCTAGGATACAAAAGGAGCATTGCAGATGCTTGTGTCTATACAAAAGGAGACATAGTGTTAGTAATTTATGTAGATGATTTGTGCGTGGCAGCAAAGTCAAAACAGGAAATTGAATCAGTAAAAAGAGAATTGTCTGAAAAGTTTGTCTTAAAGGATCTAGGTTTATTAAAGTCTTATTTAGGTATTGGTGTTGAATGGACAGAAGAAGGACATTGTTTGTTAAGCCAGAGAAAGAAAATTGAAAGTTTGATTGAAAAGTGTGGATTACAAAATGCTAAAATAGTAAGAGCTCCAATGACAACTGGTTTTGTATCTGAAAAAACAACTAGAGATTTTGAAGATAAGACTTTATTCAGGAGTATAATAGGATCTTTACAATTCATATCTTGCCACACCAGACCAGACATTTCATATGCTGTAAATGTATTGTCCAGAAGGGTTAATGACCCAAAAATTGAAGACTGGACAGCAGTAAAACACTTATTGAGATATTTGAAAGGAACTCTAGATAAGAAATTGATAATTAGAAACAGTCATTCAGATTTAGATTGTTATGTGGATAGTTCTTTTGCATCAGAATTAGGAGACAAGAAGTCAGTTACAGGAATAATAATCAAGTACAGTGAAAGTCCAATAGTCTGGAGAAGTAGGAAACAAACAAATGTAGCGATAAGTACGACGGAAGCAGAATTCGCAGCTTTAAATGAGATAGTAAATGAGGTACAGTGGGTTGAGCAGTTATTGAATGATTTAAATGAAAGTTACAAGATACCAGTAGAAATTCTGGAAGATTCACAGTCATGCATAGTAATGGCTGAAGCTGAAAATTTGAAGAACAGAACAAAATATGTTGGAGTAAGATATCAAAATGTGCAAGACATGGTTCAGAAGGGTGAAATAGAACTGAGATATATACAAACACAACACAACATAGCAGATTTGTTCACAAAAGCATTGACAGCAGAGAAACATGAAAGACTGACACAAATGGTAGGAATGACATTGTAAGACACATACAATATTTTATTTCGGAGGGGATTGTTAAGGAAAAAGCAACATGGGATATACAGTAATAGAAATAAAAATATGTATGTGAATGTCAAAGTGACTAAGCAGGAGCAATCAGGAAGATACACAGGTGAAAAAGATAATATAATTAAGAAGCCTTGAGAGCCAAGGACAAAGTTATAGAAGGTATATTGAGAACACCTGTGATAGATTGCAAACACCTGAGACTCATTAAGTGGTCAAGGTAAAGTGATGAAACACTTGGGTTGGTCTTAGGTATGGGATGATCTATGTGGACCAATCAAGATGTATGTACACACCCACTGGGTGGAAACTGACTGGTGGGTGGTGTCTAACAATGGCTATAAATTGCAATGTTTGCTGGTGTAGTGGTGGAGTAGTTTTAGAGATATTGTGAAGTGTAGAGATTGTGATTTGTAGGGCATATAGTATTTGTGTATATAGTAGAATAAAGTAGATCTTTTATATAAGACTACTGAGTTGTCTGGTGTCTTGAGGGAAGATACAAGAGCCAGAAGAATCCTGGAGAAGTTTGAAGACATCTCAGGAAGAAGTGTGAGAAGGCTTGGAGAGTTTGTCAGGGTCTTCAGCCTATTCTCTGAAACTCTGCTGCTTGGGAAAGAAACATCAACCACTGATCAAAGCTGGTCAGCTCTGCTGCATAACAAGGTGGTGAGTTAGAGCCAGAGGTGAAGAGCTACAACTCCCATCATCACTGACACATAGTTCCTCTGGTTCTCGGTCTATTATCTTTAGTAGTGCGAATCTGTTTCTTATGTTGTCAATAAATTCTGTTGAGATATTATTTAGATCATATTTGGTATAATCACTGGTTTTGTTTTCTTCTTGATTCTTACTCTTATTTTTGATATGAGTAATTCATGATCTGTGTCACATTTAGCACCTGGTCTAGTATAGAGTTCCGCCATCTTTTATTTCTATTTGATTTTTGTGTTGACCATCTGGTGATGTCCATGTGTTTAGCATTCTTTCTGGTTGTATGAAAAATGTGTTTGCAATGAATAGGTTGTTGGCTCCCCAAAAATCTATCAGATGCTCATCTGCGTTTCTTTTGCCTAATCCATGTCATATCACACTAATGAACTAGTGTCATATTACACTAATGAATATGCCTTTCCTCGTGATATGGGTAACTAGGCAGGGACATAAGAAAGGTAATATCCACAATAACACAGCTCCAGGTTGTTTAAGGTAAAACATTCTTCTGGAATTAGAGGAAGAGGAGATAGAGGAAAACACCAAAGACATTGGTGTTTATGACTAGTTTTCTATGACTATAGCTGACTCAGGGCCATTTGTAGCATTTGTTTGGATCCTGAAGAGAAAGTAACATTTTAGCTTTCAAACTTACTTGAAATGATTTAATAAATGTCCAGAGCAAAGTCCTGATCCCTTCACCCCTGCTGAGCAGCTTCACCAATCGCATCACTCGGAAAAGACGAAAAAAGGTGATGGAAATTCTCGCACTGTCTTCGCTGTTCTAAAAGGGTGTTATAGAAAAATCAGGCCAAGTGAAACGTAGAATATGAAACATTTCAGGAAATGAAAAGCAACAACAAATGCAAAGGAGAAGGAGGAAAGATCTGAAAATGTATTTCCGGGCCTTTTCAACTTTATAAGCATGATATGACAGGAAAAAGTACATGCCAGCACACAGGACCTGTAGAAATGCTTCACACATCACATGCATTTCCAAGTTTTCCACTTTGTTAATAGGGTCATGTTGGGTTTGTTTGTAGTAAATAGGCACATTGACGACAAAACCAAACCACTGCATACAACCTTTCTAAGTATGACATTTATGAAAAATACAGAAAAACCAGTGGAGAAAATAGACATGGTAAAAAGAATAAACTCAAGTAGAGGTACAATCACTGGGGTCAGTTTACTAATCTTACCCCAGACTCATCAGTTGTGACAGTTTCAGTTGGCTTTGGCTTTAAAAAATTAAGAACATTACATATTAAAATCAAATCAAAGACCTTGAAAAATAATACAAATTGAAGATGAAGAGGGAAAACATGAGTGCTTTTAGCTTATAAAAATAACATTATATATTAAAATCAAATCAAATCAAATACCTTTAAAATAAATAAACTGAAAATGATTTTAAAATGAATTTGAATTAAAGTTTGAGAATGTGTTGCTTATTGGAAGGGAACTTTAGAATGTTCTTTCATTATCACAGCCATTGCATTACAAATGAACAAACCCTTCTACATTTACCCCTGAAATTCTGCTTTGACATATTCTCCTTTAATAGTGCAGGGTACATTTCTGGCTAAACTGTTCCAAATACTGCATGCTATAATAACAAGTTAGACAACATTTGTGAATGTTGGCAAAGTAGTAAAATGGAGAATCATTAAATTTCTCTCTGAATTACTGATTTTCAGTTGGTGGGCTGTGACTCATTAATAATTCCTAACTAGTAACAGTGCAACCATATTTCAGAAGAAGAGAAGAAGAAAAGAGAGGAAATGACAGAGACAAATGGAAGAGGACAAATACATGTAAATATATTGTAAGGGGAAAAATATATACAACATATGGAAAAATCAGGAGTGGCTCCTGTATTATTGTTTGGGACTAAAGGTCTGTTGCTTAGAATGGTGGAAGGTCATTACTCTAAACATCTGTATTTGATGTCTGATTATCTCTAAGGGGCTATTCAGACAGCCAGGAAAAAATGACCTGAAATTGCCTTTTCCCTAAGCTGCAGCAACCACATTGCCTGCCCTGAAGTTCCCCTAAATGGGGACAGAGCAACCGCACTGGGGGGAGTCAATGCAGCTTTTCCGAGGCTGTACTGAAGCCCCAGCAACTGCACTGCCAGCCCCAAGGGGGCTGCAAAGGGAGATGGAGCAACCTCGTGGGCTGGCAGCGGCTGCTTTAATTTTTTTTCTCAAATGCAGGTGCACGTGTGCAGGGTCATCTCTGCACACCTGCACATCTGTGCAGAAAAACATCCCTGCACAGGACCTGTTATAGGGTGATATACAGTCTGTCACTCTCTTTGTACAAAGGTGACTGAAGTTCGGCATCCCTGTACACATGCACAGGACCTGTCATACACCCACATATCATGCAAAGATTTGCTGACCTCCGCTTCCCCCCAAGGAGTGGGTGCAGTAGACAGGTACCACTGTCTGATTGTGCCACCCTTGGGGTAAAGGAATGGGTTTGTCAACTGAAAAGACACTCCATCATCCTCCACAAAATATGTCCCACACAGATCGGGGGGAGGGGAGAGGTACATGCAAGGGAGGTTTGTGTGGACAGGCAGCTGGTGGTCATGCAAGGGACATGGTTAACAAGACACATGGACAAACATTACTCCAGGAGCCCCCCCCCCCCCCAGCATGCCAGGAAGTGGTGTGCGGGTCTTATGCACACCTGCACAGAAGAGGTCACAAAAGCCTCTTTCATGCAAACTGCCGTGCATGTTGACAGCAAGTGTACATCCAACAGAATGCATTTATTGTCATAACAGAGGACAGTTGCTAGGGTGCATGCGTAGGGTTACAATTAGGGTTAGGATTCTAATATTCAAGTGCACCTGCACCAGTGCATCCACACTTGGAAGCATAGGGAGCTTTAAATAAAACTTGTATCTTAGGGTGCATGTTCTGGATCGCTGAGTCAGTTTCCACCGCACATGCAACAGTGCATTTATACAGCCATTTTCTGGTGCATCAGTGTCGCTACATACATACACACATGTGAAGGTGCGCATCTTCACCAAAGGAGTGGAAAAAAGCAGCTCCTTTTTGGAGCAGGTTTTCTTGGCATACGATGGCTGGAGAGCACTTTCCTGGAGACTTTTAGGAGTGCGCCATCTAAAGGCCACACCTACAAGTCACACTCAAAGCACTCCTTTTTGCCTGTCTGCATAGCCCCTAAGAGCCTTTACAGACTGCCAAAAATAATGCAACTTGAGCCTACTTTAACTGTCCTGGCTCAGTGCTAAGGAATCATGGGAACTGTAGTTTATTGTGGCACCAGAGCTCTCTGACAGAGAAGGCTCAATGTTTCAGAAAATAATACAATTCCCAGGATTCCCTGGCACTGAGCCAGGGCAGTTAAAGTGGACTCAATTTGCACTATTTCTAGCAGTCTGCAAAGACCCTAAGAATGTCAACCAATACAGTCTGCTTAAACTGATGCCTGACCACAGAACAGTATTTGATGAAATGATGTTAAAGTTACTCACTGGATGCAGAAGTTCCCCAGAATGGGCAATTCACTTGTAAAGAGGAGCAGAGCCTGAGATATCTATTGGCAGATTGTATTTGATAAACAGTGAGGATCGAGGCAGAGGCTGCTGGACAGCGTGGCCTCGATCCTCCCTTTTGCCGGCCCAGAAAAGAGCGGCAAAATGGCACTCCTTTCAGAGCCGGCAAAATGCCGCTCTAAGAGCTGCCGTGCGGCTCTTTGGCACCCCTTCCAGTGCAGCACGTCAAAAGACTGCGGCAGAAGGACGTCCTGAGATTCGTCAGGCACGCATAATGGCGTGCAGCATCAGGACGTCTTCGGGGAGGGGTTGAGGCAGTCGGCATGCGGCAGCCCCTCCCCATCCCTGCCTGTAGGATGGCTCAAAGGGCCAATCTGTAGAGGCCCTAACTGGCAGTAAGAAGCTGGTAGCATGATCTTTTGTAGACCTGAGCCTACTTCCTCTAAAATTGCATCTGAGGAAGTCAGCTCAAGTCTATGAAAGCTCATGCTACCAGCTTCTTTCTTTCAGTTAGTTCAAAGGTGCTACAACATCCCTTTGCATACTGATTGTTTTATCTATGGTTTCCTGCCACAAATCAATTTCAAACTATTGGTTGGGAAATCAGGTCATTCCCATAAACCAAAAGTACAATTAACAATAGTTTAGGGTTGAAAATGTAAACAAAAGTTTCCTATCTCGTCCTTATGGCTCCATTGGAGGAAAGAGAAGAAAGGAGTCCATGATTACTGCATATAAGCAGCTGACCAAACTCTGCCAATGAGTCAGAAAATGAGATCTGTGAGTTAATAAAAGGTACAGGATTTTTCTGAAAGACTGATGTGGGTAGTAAATCTACTGCTTCCTTACCATTTTTAGAAATAGAGAACATGTATTACTTGCTGGACATAAGATATTGCATACTCCCCATACTCCCTGATTTGGCAAAGACAGTTCCAATTAATCATCTCTTACCTCACTTTTTCAGCTGCTCTTAAAATGCCCCAGTTTCTCTTTCTACCTCCTACTTTCCCTCTCTGTTCTTACCTTAGATCAATTGCTGAAAACTGAGTTCCAAGTGCAAAAATAGTTTGTATTCAATTAATTCAGTAGGGAGGAGGGAAGGGGGGGAGGAATAGTGCCCTTCTCTGAAGACTCAACAAAAATAATCTGCTACAACTTCTCCTAGCTTGTGTGTTCTTCCTCTGCCATATTGAACACATACTGATGTTGCTTGTGCGAACATATCCCAGTGTTCATCCGTGAAATGTTAGAGGGAACAATATTGTATTCTCAAGAAAAACTATGAATTGGAAAGTGAGCCAAGGTTCATTAATTAATGACACTTCTGAATGGAATCTCAAAGTCTCAACACCAAACTGGGCAGCAGTAAATTTTATGACGATACAGAGAATTTGTGGCAGCAACTTTACAAGGATATCAGATCAAGTCGGGCTATGTAGGAGGTGGTGAGTGAATTTCATTTGATCAGGAGCTATTAAGGCTCAAAGCTAACGTGGAACCACAGTATACGGTCCAATGTAGAAACCACAATGAGAGGGAAGGAAGGAAACAATGCTCTCCCTCTTTAAGCCAAAACTAGAAGCCTAGAGTACCTAGTTGAGGGTGACATAAGAAAGTCTACAAATGGGGTGACCAGGTGACAGGCTTGGACTGTGTATTGCACTCAGTAGCTAAGAATGGTGAGACTTCATCCACAAACCTGCTGAGACTGACAAGAGCGAACATCTAGAGCAGTGATTCCCAAACTTTAGCCCTCCAAGTGTTTTGGATTTCAACTCCCAGAAGCCACAACCAACTTGGCCAACAATCAGGAATGCTGGGAGCTGAAGTCCAAAATATCTGGAGGACCAAAGTTTGGGAACCACTGATCTAGAGAAACACCTCCAGGAATATGGGAGATAAACTATGATAAACTATACTGCATGATTTGAAGCTCAAGAAAGTATAGCCCATTTCTGAGTGATTTTCAAGTGGACCAGAAACATTTGAAATGACAATTGAGGAAAAGTCCTTTATATAATTTTTTAACCTATATGTACTTCATTAATGTTTCATGAGAGAATTTCAGAGCCTCACAGATAATGTACCAAAGAAACAAGCTTTTCTAATAAGAGTAACCCTGAAGGTGACATTCTACTGCTCCAAGAAGGATTTATTACAGAATAGTGTGGATTTCAATTACATTTGAATGAAATATTTAATTGTGAGGATTAAACATCATTTCCATTTAATGAAAAAGCAGGCCAAGGTACATTTTCAACTTATTTTTGAGTTGGCTATCTGTTCATTTTATGTTTTGTTGATAATTGTACATCAAGCACATGTCAAAATTAGAATATTCTCACTTCCTGATTGAATCCAATTATTCACTGCAATGGACACCATAATACAGCAGTACATCCTATTTCCTCATAATGATATGGGTGCAGTGTCCACATCCGCTTGAACTCAGTAGAGCACCCACCTCCAGCTTACATCTGCACATGAACACAATTTGCATATTTGTATACAGCCTGTGCACACCAACCTTTTTCACATCTAATTTGCTCCTACCTTTCAGTGAAACAACCTGCATCAAGCATGGAGAAATAACAGGACTTGGACCTGGGAACTTGATACACACCTCTTACTTCCCCATTAGAAATCCACTGAGCTATCTGTGTGTGCAGGCTGGAGCGAAGAGGACCCTATTGAGTCTATATAGAAATGTTCGCATCCAGGTGTTGTATGTATGATGGACTGGCTCAAGCTCTAGAATTCTAGGGTTTCCAGGGGCTCTTTTAAGCTGAAAGGTGAAGGAAGACAGGCATTTTCACCTGGCATCACAGAGTTTTATGGTACCTCATCCAGCTTCTCAATCTTTTCAGGCTTAAAGTTACAAGAGCCCTGTCCAGTATCTAACCTGGTAACCCTATAGAATTTACACATCCTACATATAACTTTTTATATGCTATCAAGAACAAAAGAGAACCAGTGTAGTGTAGTCAATAATATGACTACCCTTCGAGACACGTGGATTCAATTCCCCATTTTAACCATTAAGCTAACATGAGACCTTTGGGCTAGTTACCATTTGTTAGCCTATCCTCTCCTGCATCATTGTTCAAGGCTAAAAACAAGAGAACTATGGTCAATGCTCTGTGCTTCTTCCAAAGAAAGCAAGATAAAAATAACAGCTTTTTTTCCATGTTGGAAGGGAGATGGAAAATCCACTCAATGGCCTATTAATAATTTATCTCTCTTAAAATGGGAGGGGGTGCAGTTAGCATGAGAATAGCTATCCCACAACTGAAGATAAGCTACTCTCAATCTATTGTGTGGGGACCTAACAATGGAGCTGGATTGTCTGTAAAAGAACATCAGTATTTGTAGCTGTACTGTAAAGTGGTGGTTTAAAAAAAAAGGTGGGGAGGAGTGAGAGACCACAAATGGGAAAGTATAGGCAAATAGACTAAATTATTTACATAAAGTTATTTGCATGCATTCTGGAAGAGTGGAAAGAGTGGTCAAGGAAATAACTCAGCTCATCACTGTAATAATGCAAATGACTACCTTCCTCAAGGCTAAAGCTGTCAAGAGCAATGAGTCATGAGGGCTTTATACTATCTCCATGTGGAGCTGCAGCAGTAGTAGAGGACTACTGCCTTCATGTCTTGCTTAGGAGCATGTCTGGTCAGAAAATAGGATCCTTGACCTTTGACATAATCCAGCAAAGTTCTTCATATGTTGTCATGAGAGCTCATTGATGCTATACCAGGTTATGAATTCTGGAGAGCCTCTGTGCTAGATTACAAATGCTACAGAGCAAGCATTATATCTTCTGTTCAGATTGGTGAAATGATAAAGGATGGAGATAAAGGACAGAGAAGCAGAGAATGCGTAATCATTTATACAGAATGCACAGAACAGATAAGTTAAGAGATAAGAGAATACTAGATCTACTAGAGAGAAGATAAGAGATGCTAGAGAGAGGGAGAGAGAGAGAGTGCTCACTAAGATTTTAAAAGCTCAGGATTGTCAGCCTCCTGTAAATAATGCTTGCATGGAAGTCAGAGGTGACAATCTAGGCTACTTTTATCAATTAACAGTATCAAAAAATTGGGTTTATTTATTCTTTTCCTTTTTGTCTTTCTAAAAAAAAATAAAAAAGGAAACTATTACTTAAACTGCCTGATCCATGTGAGAGGTTATTTTATAACACCGAGGTTGTTAAACAAAAGGCTTATTAAATTAGCATCTTATTAACTGGGACTTTCTGTGTCCTTAAGAGCCTTGGTATAAGAACTAAAGAGTGGTTACTCCCCTCCTTTAGCAAGACTTGAAGTACAGTTGGTCCTCCATATCAGCAGAAGTTTGGTTACAGACACCCTTCCCCCACGGATACTACATATCACGGGACCTCAAGTCCCATTATCGTCAATGGACACTGACATGTGCATGGACTGCTTGGAAACAGTGCCATTGATAATAATGGAGTGGGGCTATTGGCAGATGCTCCAGTCCACGGATGACTAGTCCACGGATACAGAGGGCTGAGTGTAATTAAAGCTGCCATCCTAGACATGTGAGAAATCTGGAGTTTGGAAAGTTATGTTTTAAAAGTAATTTGTTATGGAACTGTTTAAGGCTTTGTCTTTGTCATCCTTGAGTTGACTTCAACTCATGGTGTCCCTGTGAATGAGACATTTCCAAGACTCCCCCCCCCCCCCTTTATCCTCTACCACCCTGGTCAAGTACTGCAAGCCCAGGCCTGTGGCCTCCTTGATTGAATCTATCCCTCTGAAATATGGTCTTCCTCTCTTTCTACTGCCTTCCGGTTTTCCTAGCATCATTGCCTTTTCTAATGAGTCATGCCTTATCATGATGTGGCTAAAGGACAACAGCTTCAATTTAGTCATCCTGGCTTCCTTGGAGAGTTTGGGCTTTTTGGCCATCCACAGTATTCTCAGCACTCTTTTTCAGTACCACATCTCAAATGAAATTATTTTCTTTCTATCCACTTTCTTCACTGTCCAGCTCACACATCCATACATGGTGATGGAGAATGCAATGGCTTGGACAATTCTGACATTAGTGCAAAGTTGTATATATTTGTGCTTTAGGATCTTGTCTAGTTCTTTCATAGCCTCCATTCCCATTCTTAGTCTTCTGATTTCTTAGCTGAAGTCTCTGCTGTGGTCAATATTTGATCCAAGAGAAAGGAAATCTTTAACTATTTTGATTTCCTCATTATCTAGTTTGAATTTATGTAGATCTTTTGTGGTCATTATTTTTTATTTCTTTATGTTTAGCAGCAAGCTTGCCTTTGTGCTTTCTTCTTTAATTTTCCTTAGTAATTACTCTAACTCTAGGGTGATTTCCACTAGTATTATGGTGTCATCTGCATATCTTAGATTGTTAATGTTCCTTCCTCCTACCTTCACTCCTCCTTCTTCTGAGTCTAAACCTCCTCTTCTACTAATGTTACAAGATCATTTTATCACACTCTTATTACAAAAGATTTTTTTAAAGTTGCAGGTAATGTTAATTCCTTATTTCTAGGTCTGGAATCAGTCTTACTATGTTCAGTGATGTTTCCCGCATGGTAGGTATGCACTGGAATGAAGCTACATATAAAACAGTTGGTTGTTTTGGGTTGAAGGGAAGCAAGGTATTCTTGGCCACTGACCTAGGCTGCATCTGGACTGCAGAAATAATCCAGTTTGGCACCACTTTAACTGCCATGGCTCAATGCTATGGAATTCTGGGAATTGTAGTTTGTGGTGGCACCAGAGCTTTCTGACAGAGAAGGCTAAATGTTTCACAAAACTACAGTTCCCAGAATTCCATAGCATTGAGCCATGGCAGTTAAAGTGGTGCCAAACTGGATTATTTCTGCAGTGTTGACAGCCCTTTAGGCATATTCACTGAAAGCTTGAACAAAGCCCTTTCACACACTAATCCCCTTCTTACCTCTCATCACCTACTTTGCATCTGTCAGTATTTTGTATAGTTCATACAGTTCTCAGTATTAAAGCTACTCAATTTGTCTATAGCAGTACAGGCTGATATAGTGGACAGTAATCTGTTTACTTTTTGATTCTGTATGTACTTGAAGAATTTATGGAGACATCTCTCCAAGGAAATATAAGCCAACAAATGTCTTTTATATTTATGCAAAGTGTATGGAAAGTGCTTAGAACAATAAAATCCTGTTGGTTTTCCTATGTAAAAGATTAATTGTCCTCTGCCTCTTTTTCTTCCTATGATAATTAATGTCTTCCTTTGTAAACATGGCAGTATTAGGTTCAAACTACTAGTTATATTAAACATGCAGCTGAAGGTGGCTTTTTGTTTTACTCGTTTGTGCAGGTGAGAAGTTTAAATTTAAAAGAAAAGTCATCTGGTTTTTATCTCCCCAGCAGTACAATAGTAAAGTTAGAAAAAGAAGAAAACTTCCATTGATGAGTCCCCACACCAACCTCCTTTTAGATCTCTTTTCAGAGGGTTGAAAATGTTTAGCCAAAAAAACAGAGGAAGGTGTTTAAACTTTACCCAGCTCTGGGAGCTGGTCTCAGTCTCAGTTTGTATCAGGGCTGTACATGCTTAGAGTAAGCCAAAATGTGATCTTTAGACTACCCCATGATAGGTTTGCCTTGGGGTCACCATCAGTCAGAAATGACTTGAAGTCACACAACACACATACAGTTGCGCTTATAAAAATATTACGGAGACAATGTCAGGAAAGATTTTAAACAAGAAAATATGCATTTCTTAAGACCTGCTGCTGCTGCTATTGAACCATTTTTAGTGCTAAAGTGCTCAAGGTGCCGCACAAGAAAAAAACAAACACCAACACCTCTAATTAATAGTATTGCTTTGGTGTTTTAGTGCAGGATATGGATAGTTTGTCATCTCCCCCTCGTGCCTAAGAAAAAGTGGGCGGGCATTTTGCCATATAGATTGCACAGAATGCACATAGCAGTGGGATAATAGAATTAAAAAGTTGAAGGCGGGGTTTTGCAGGTCCCCTATCCCACTCCCCTCACCTTCATTACAGAAATTCAGAACTGGGATATACCCACCTTATAGCCTTCTCTCCCTGCCCCAAAGTCTTAATGTTTCAGCCACAATCTACTGGCTTATAACATAGGTTCATTATAGCTGATGTACAGTAGGCCCTTGGTATCTGCTGGGATTTGGTTCCAGGACCTCCTGTAGATACCAAAATCCATGGATGCTCAAGAACAGAAGGAACTAAGCCATAGCAGGAAGAAATTCTTTTTATATACATAGGTAAATTCAGTTAATATTTGCTGAACCTACTAAATACGGTGACATAGTAAAAGGTGTCCCTTATATAAAATGATAAAATCAAGGTTTGCTTTTTGGAATCTACATATTTTAAAAACATTTTCAAGCTGTGGATGGTTTAATCTATAGATATAGAATCTGTGGATACAGAGGGATGACAGTAATGTAGATTCCTGGGAACAAGTTAAGGACTGACAAAGGCTGAGATTTTCCTGTTGTGGTTGGTTACCACTTTTGCCAGCAGAGATTCTAAAAATGCTAACTAAATTTAGTAATTTGATTAAATAAGTAGACTGTATAGGAATTGGAGGTATGCTACATGGACTTCTAGCCTGTTCCACCAACCAGACTCAGGTATATGAAACTGAAAAAGAGAGAGCGAGAGGGAGGAGGAGAACATGGGCTCAGGAAGGGTAGACTCTGTTAACTGGACACAAAATTTATAAACTACCGTATGTCTGGGTGTCTAAATTTCTTTCAAAGAAATGAGGAACTTGAGGAACTGCAGGTAGAATATAGCTTGAGCATCACAGAACCCTAACAGGTCAAGGAACAGAAGGAACTGAGCCATAGCAGGAAGAAAATCTTTTTATATACATAGGTAAGTTCAGTTGATATTTGCTGAACCTGAAAAAGATTGAGTCTTGTTTCCTTGCTGGTCTGAACAAGCAAGCAAAGGTCTGACAGCAAGTGAACCCTACAATGCTTTATGAAATGCTAGCAGCCCATCAAAGAGGCAAGGTAAATGGATTATTTTTTAAAAAGCCTGCTCTCTCTCCTCTATACCATCACAATTTTAAAGCTTTTTTGGAAGGAATAAACAACAAATCAAGCAGTGTAAAGGCAAAGTGAACATGCTTTTGAAGCACCCCACAAGAGCCATCCAAACTGTTTCTCAACTAGGACATGGTGTACATTATAGTCAATTCTTATAAAGCCAAGTTTATAAAGCATAAGTGCACATCCCATTCAGGAATATCTGAATAATTTACTCCAACTGAAGGGAAGATTTGATAATTGCAATAAAAACTCATAGAGATGTGGCACTGAAGCCATTAGGCTACTCAAGAGAAAGTGGTATGAGATATGCCTACATACTGAGTATTATATATCATTTAATGTAATTTGATTTTCCAAATATAATGCTTGCAAATAGCTCATAACCGCATGTCTGTAATACACAGCTCAAAAGGAACCATTTAGATGACTAGAGCCAAGGGTTTTGTGCATGGTGTGACATTTCCTTTGGACAAAATGTGAGCAGAAACACAAAGATATGTTATGGCCTTTAACAGACCTTTTGATCGGCAAATTCTTATACCGTATATATTCACTTGCCTTTAAAAATTTCTAAAAATAAAATGAACATGAAAAACAGTTAACAGAACAGAAATGCATGATATCCATCACGACTGCATGATCAGTTAGATAAAATAAGCAGTTGGCAAAAAAGAAATGCACCCTCGCAACATTTTTCCAGCTCTAGACATGGCATAGCATAAACCAGTGGTTAAAGTACTGGGTTCAGATGTGGGGAAACTAATTTCCAATTTTTGATAGGCAGTCAAATTCCCTGGGCAAATTGCTATCTCTCCTTGAAGTTGCTGCTTCTTAGCTTAATTTACCTCACGGTGTTATTGCAAGATTGAAATAGCAACCTAAGCCAATGGATAACAATTACATTAACACTGAAATGGAGGCTTTACATATAAGTAGAAGTTTCCAAATTTTTCTGGGCATTGGAGTGCTTCTCACAACATCTCATTATCTCTCCTCCCCAAAGTTTCTCTGGGAAGCTAGTGATCCTCTAGGGAAGCCACATCAAGCCACCACTGGAATGGGAAGCCAGAGAGTGAAGCCCAGTGCATGGACAAGTAGCTTTTGGATGTGTGCATGGAGCTCTGTGAATTCAAGAAACAGATTTTTAAGGGCAGCTGAAGGCATTAAATGTCTTGCAGGCTTGAGCATGCCAAAAATACAATTGAAACAGCCCTAATCTAGCACATACGCATGGGCTCATACACAAAACGTATTAATTTTATCCTAGATCCTCACAAAATCTAGAATGTGGCACATGTGTTTTCTTTGCTTTTTAAATAATAAAATAATATAGGTTCATTAGTAGCCAAGGTCACAACCTTGTATAAATAATCCAGAAATGGTCTCAGATTAACTACTAATATTCATGTTTTGAATAAGTACACATCTTTCTTGAGTTCTATCTAGATTTCACACCTATGTTCACCTTTAATATACCAAATGCCACCTTTCAAATGGACACTACAAAACTACTCTCATTTCCAAAAATTAGCATCTCATGAGGGAGGGGAATTCAAGAGGGCAAGTGATACCCAAGACACTCAAAGGAAAGTCAAATCGCTTGTTAATCTTTAAAGTGCAGCATAACTCTTTGTTGTTTTTCCCACTGTAGAATGTAATTCTAAACCTATTCAACATACACATTGATCTGTATCTTGGATCTCTCTGATTCCACTATCTAGCCTACTCTTTCAACAAAGGAATAGACAGTAAATACAGGGGGATCAACTTATATATTATTAGCATAGTATTTAGCCAGGTCAGACAATGGTTTCAGAGATCCAACTAGGTGTACTTATCAGCACATTAGACCCAAATTCAGGAAACCTCAAGGTTCAAATCCCTACTCAGCTATTAAGCTTGTCATACAACTGTGGGACTTATGATCTCTCAGACTAATCAATCCTTTAGGAATGTTGTGTGAAGATTAAATGGAAAATGGCAGATCATTATAGCACTTGGAATTACTTGGAAGAGTGTGTCATTTATAAATCAATCAATTAATCAATACTTTATATCCAGGAGGCAGGAGTATGGATTTTCTCACTCTGTCTCCTACTGAGTTCAGGAAGGAAGGCTTGTACTGGCTCCTCCTCACAAACCAATGTAATGTATAAAGAGAAATCCCACATTCTTAGAGTGCCTGGACCTGTTCATTATACCAGTTACCCTGCATAAATCAATTGCCTTATTTAAAACATTCCAAACAACTCTACGAGATGAGTCCTCGATCACACATCCACCACCGCCCCAACCACATTCCTTGGTCTGAAAAAGTTAAACTCTAATCTGAAAAGATTTTCTTCAGTACTCCTAAAAAATGGTACTCTGCCAGCATTATAAAGAACCAGACTTCATATTTTCTTCTTTTTTAAAAGAACACTAATGTTGACAAAAGATTATTATAGAAGATGTTGTTAGTAACAAGACACAGCAAGCCAGGTGTGTAAATTACCAGAAATATTAAGCTATCATTTCTGTTTAACAATAAGCAGTTCTTGCAGGCACTGCTGACAAATGAAACATTTTCTGCGCAGTGTGGAATTCAAAGTGCTTAAAAACCCATTATATATATACTATGCAAAATTAGTTGTCACTTTTGGCAAAAGCTTTGCTGGATGAGCAAGTCTCTATATGTCTGATGAATGAAAAACAATATACATGCAAAATAAACATCTCTTCCCCCTCATCCCCACCTGCTGGTCTGAGTTTTGTACTTGGAGTAACCTTTCTTCTAAACGTGAGATGTGCAAATAAAGAAATAGGAGAAGAAAATAATTATTTTTAGGCCTGATTATCATCTATACCCTCCTGAATTTTGTTGGAAATATAAACTCAACCTATCCTATACACCCTTGAATTTTCTGTG
Source organism: Phrynosoma blainvillii (assembly GCA_026167975.1). Taxonomy (NCBI): domain Eukaryota; kingdom Metazoa; phylum Chordata; class Lepidosauria; order Squamata; family Phrynosomatidae; genus Phrynosoma; species Phrynosoma blainvillii. The sequence continues at coordinate 323,705,463 of JANUYF010000002.1, read as the reverse complement.
TAGAATGCTTTTGCTGGAAACATTAACTCAACCTATCTATGACTGTCCAGGGAGAACACAGATGGGAACCCTTCTGATCAAGAGATCTCTCACATGAGAAACTGAACCTTCATGGGCATGAAATACAGCATATAACAGTTTAGCTTGTATCCTATGAACTGCACATTCAAGAAATCCAAAGGAAAGAATTCCTAAGGAAACAGATAAGGTACCTCATGCGTAGTGTCTGCCAAGTTATTAAGCCAAACAATCAGTTTTCAGAACTACCCTTTTACTGTAAAATAAGTCTGTAAATCACACTGAGAAGTATGCTGAGGTCTAATTTCATCAGATACTGACTAGTATCTAGTTTATATGTGGCATATTTGTTGACATCACTGTCAACAAAGGAAAAGGAAATGAAGAGAGGAACAAGCATCTTTGAATCCATTAAATGACATACTTCTGGAAGTGGTATGCTCATCTAGTGTCACGAGCATACTATGATGTTAGTTTGATGTGAAATGTGCTAGCATGTAAAACTGCAACAAATTTTCAGAACACTGCATTTAGGAAAACTAAAGAGAGTGGAACTTCTTAACCTGTAAATGTGAGCAGCTAATTAAACAAAAATTAAGTTGAAAGCTGAATAAATACAACAAAATCTATCCTGGAGCTTAATGTAACACACCACAAAATGGGAACCATATGGTTCCTTTTTGAAATCAGGATGTCTTTTCTTCTGGGAGAGGAGGAAGCAGAAAGGAACTGGGATACAGATTTTAACAAATGGCAGCCTTAAGGCTGAGTAATAATGGCAGAAGAATAGTTTAGGGATATTGGAAATGGGAAGAGCAATAGGAATCTACTAATCATGTCATTTACCCTGATCTTAGGAAAGGGCAGGACAGTATTGACCATTGTTTGACTCTTTATTTTTTAGCCCAACAAGGAATTTCTGGTCCCACCAAACATTTATTTGTTGTCGTTGTTGATTTATCAGCAGCTTTTGACTCAATTGAAAGAAACCTGCTGTGGCATAAATTGGCCAACATAGATAATCGCCTATTGTTTCTAATTAAGGAACTTGATTCCAATAGCATGGGTAAAATAAAAGTTGGTATTTCTGGCTCATTAACTGATCCTATTTCCACAAACAAAGGAGTAAAACAAGACTATCTGTTGGTACCTTCACTTTTTAATTTATATCTTAACAACATGATTCCAGCATAGTCAGGCCCAGAATTTTTTTCACCCTCAGTTGGGTCAAAGAAGACTTCTATTTTTTCATATGCTGATGATATGGTTTTAATATCACTTACTTATACAGGTCTGAGAAGGTTGCTCTCTAAGTTATATTTTTGCCATATAAGAGGCACCGGCATATAAGACGCACCCAATTTTAAAGGAGGAAAATCAAGGAAAAAAGATTCCTCCCTTTAGCCGCAGCCGGTTGTTCAATGGGCTGCTACTGGGATCGGAGGACTTCTCCGATCCCAGCGTCAGCCAATTGAACAACTGAGGCCGCGGCTTCAGTTCAATGGGCTGCTGCTGGGATCGATCCCAGCAGCAGCCCATTGAACAACGGAGGCCGCGGCCGGGAGGAGGCTTCCTCCCAGCCACAGCCTCAGTTGTTTAATGGGCCGGTGCTGGGATCGCTCCGATCCCAGCACCAGCCCATTTAAAAACTGAGGCCACCACTGGAACGACGCCTCGTTCCGGCCGCGGCTTCAGTTCAATGGGCTGCTGCTGGGATCGATCCCAGCAGCAGCCCATTGAACAACTGAGGCCGCGGCATCAGATGAGCATACCACTTCCAGAAGTATGTCCCAGCACCAGCCCATTTAAAAACTGAGGCCACATCTGGAACGAGGCCTCGTTCGTGCCACGGCCTCACTTCAATGGGCTGGTGCTGGGATCGATCCCAGCAGCAGCCCATTGAACAACTGAGGCCGCGGCCAGGAGGAGGCCGCGGCCTCAGTTTTTAAATGGGCCGGTGCTGGGATCGCTCCGATCCCAGCACCAGCCCATTTAAAAACTGAGGCTGCGGCTGGAACGAGGCCTCCACCCGGCCGTGGCCTCAGTTTTTAAATGGGCCGGTGCTGGGATCACTCCGATCCCAGCACCGGCCCATTTAAAAACTGAGGCCACGGCTGGAACGAGGCCTCGTTCGTGCCACGGCTTCAGTTCAATGGGCTGGTGCTGGGATCGATCCCAGCAGCAGCCCATTGAACAACTGAGGCCACGGCCAGGAGGAGGCCACGGCCTCAGTTTTTAAATGGGCCGGTGCTGGGATTGCTCCGATCCCAGCACCAGCCCATTTAAAAACTGAGGCCGCGGCTGGAATGAGGCCTCCTCCCGGCCGCGGTCTCAGTTTTTAAATGGGCAGGTGCTGGGATCGCTCCGATCCCAGCACCAGCCCATTTAAAAACTGAGGCCGCCGCTGGAACGAGGCCTCGTTCCGGCTGCGGCTTCAGTTCAATGGGCTGCTGCTGGGATCATTCCCAGCAGCAGCCGATTGAACAACTGAGGCCGCAGTCGGGAGGAGGCCTCCTCCTGGCCGCGGCCTCCTTCACCTTATAAGACGCACCAACTTCCCCACCCACGTTTTGGGGGAGAAAAAGTGCGTCTTATAAGGCGAAAAATACGGTATGTTCTGAAGAACTCCTATCTCACTATACAAGCCAGCCTGAGCTCTAAGATCAGCAGGAGAGGGCTTTCTCTCAGTCCCACCACCTTTACAAGTGTGGTTGGTGAGGACTAAGGAGAGAACGTTCTTTGTGGCTGCTCCCAGACTGCGGAATTACCTGCCACGGGAGGTCAGGTTGGCCTCTCCCTGCTCTCTTTCTGCTGGCAGCTTGGTGGGTAGATTTTATTTTAGTAATGGGGTGTGCTGTTTTAATGTTTAATGATTTTTAATGTTTTAAACAATGCTGTTTTTATTTATGTTTTAATGTTAGCAGTATTTAATTTATTTTTAACTTTTATAATCAATGTTTTAGCTCTGTCTTGTCATTATATTGTAACCTGTCTTGAATCCCATTGTGGGAGAAAGGTGGGATATAAGTCCTGGAAATAATAATAATAATAATAATAATAATAATAATGAAAGGCTGAACATTAACTATACTAAAACAAAGGTGATGGTGTTTGGGAAATGACAATCTCACTTCTGATGGTCTATCAATGGTCACCAGATTGAACAATGCCACAAATTTACTTCGGCATTCATTTTACAGATATTCTCTCCTGGAGGTCCCATATAGAAGCTACCAGAGCAGTGACGTCACTAGGGGGTCACCACTCCTTATACTTGCACTTTATTCTTGCATGGGTATAGAGGGCAAAGGTGTGTCCTTTTGCTGGACAGAGACAAGGGTCTGTTACCTGCATTACCTCCTTAGCCTCAGAGGGAGAGAGGCAGGCCAGCTCCTTCAGGCCTAGCCTAGATTAAGAAAGAGAGCCCTCCCTCCAGTCCATCTGCCATGGTCTAGGCCTCAGAGGGAGAGAAGAACTGCTGGACCTCATCCCCTTCCCCACTGCCATCCCCTTCTGCTTTTGTGTCTTGTCTTTTTAGATTGTAAGCCTGAGGGCAGGGAACCATCTAATTAACCATTTGTAAGCTGCTCTGAGAGCCTTTATGAATGAAGAGCGCACCGAGTGACACCAACCCTAAGGATGCCACTGTACCAGAGCAGTAGGCCCGAGAACTACTGGAGCAACCCTGAGATTTTACAATACTGCGGGGGGGGGGGGTCACCTGGTTGTTCCAGCCCTGAAAATATTCCAAAGTAAAGTCATTGCCCAGATTCCCTATGGTGCCACTATTTGGGGATGGGATAACTCTCAGGCCCGAAACAGATGGGCCAAAAGAAATAGCTTCCAGCTGCTTCAGGGATGTAGCATGGCATTCAAATGACACATGCCCTCAAAGTGGCCGGAAGTCATTCCAAAGCCACACCCAGGCGGCAGGAGCAAGACTTTTCAGGAGCGCATCTAATTGTCTCCTGCTGGAGGCCCATTTGGGACTGTGGCAACAGATGGCTTCAGGAGCAGGCTCTGTGGTCACCACAGTCCTGGCGTGATTGATGTTGGAGCAGCCAGAGGCTGCTCTTTCTAGGCTGTCTGCTTTGGCCCTCAGATCGCTAAATTGGAATCCTTTCAGAATATAGTCATCCCTCCACATTTGCAGCTTTGACTTTTGCAGATTTGATTATTCATGGATTTGATTAATATGTTCTCTCTAGGAATATCTAGGTCCTCCAGCACAACGCTATGGTCAATTTTAACCCAAAGTTGCACTGAAGGACCTAGAGATTTCTAGAGAGAACACTCCAGTAGGTATTTGTAGCTTCTCCAGCCAATTCTATGGTCAATGTCTGGCAGATGTTGACCACAGAGTTGCACTGGAGGACCTAGAGATTCCTAGAGAGGTGTTCTCTCAGGTAAAAACATAGTGTTTTTGTTATCTGTGGTTTTTCCACATTCATGGGCATCCTGTGCCTGTAACCCCAGTGAATGTGGAGAGACGAGTGTACATTTCTTAAGAAAATGTTATTACTTCCACTAGGCACTCATGCAGCTCTGGTGTAAGCAGAGGTTGGGTTTCCTTTAATTAGAACTTGCACTCATTTTATTTTATTTAACTACTGGAGAATTGTAAAATATTCTGCAGTTGGGATTTTGCCCAAGTTATGTTTTAAACAGCTATCAAACTGCAAAGTTTGGAGTTCAAGATATCACAAGTTCCTTGAATTGTATCCTATTCCAATTGAATGTTTTCCATCTTGAATTCAAAAGAAAAGTTTCATGGATAAATCTTTGACCATGGTCCTCAACTGGACAGACAGGCTATTAACAACTCTAAATTTTCAAAATGATATAGACTACATAAATTTGACTATGAGAGGGTTGTCTACTTAACAAAGCTTACCTTCCCAAAACTCAAACAATCTTTTACAGCCCATTGTTTTCTAATAATGGCTAAAGATATGATTGATGGCAGATATTCTCATACCTCTTTGACCCTCCGTCTGTGTATCTGTGGGGCCCCAGAAATTGAGGATTTGCCTCATTATTTGTTTTCCTGCTCATTATATTCTGAACCTAGAACCAAATTTCTGGGATCTATTCTGCTTTATTTAGATTCTAATACTGTTTCAGAAAAAAAAAATTCCTATACTAATTCTATGGTAACTCATGAATTTTCTCTTTTTACCCTGGAAGCAATGAAAATTCAGGCAAGATATATTGCTGATACTGCTGTTGATTGCTTTGGGGATGCTCTTATTTAATTATAGTATCATTGTTTATATTTTATGTGTTTTAACCACACTGAATTTTATTTATGTTTTATATGCAAGATTTTTATGTTATTTATTTTGTACAGTGCTTTTATATTGTTGCTCTTTCATCTTGTACTGTATTTTATTACTTTGTATGTGAATGGCATATGGTCTAAGCATTAATAAAGGAAACTTAGGGCCTTTACAGACTGCTAGAAATAATGCAGATTGAGTCCACTTTAACTGTCCTGGCTCAGTACTAAGGAATCATGGGAACCATAGTTTATTGTGTCATCAGAGCTCTCTGACAGAGAAGGCTCAATGTCCCAGAAAAAAATACAATTCCCATGATTCCCTAGCACTGAGCCAGGACAGTTAAAGTGTCCTCAATCTGCATTATTTCTGGCAGTCTGTAAAGGCCCTTAGAATTACAGATTTCATAAACATAAATCCAGGCAATGTAGGGTAAATTTCCTTATATGTTATATGTGTAATGGGATTTCACTAGTTATCTGAAGTAAATGTCATTTAAATATATTTCAGTGCTTGTCATACACAAATGACTCTATGCTTATTTGTTCAAGAATTTTGTTAAACAATATGCTTTTAGTCTTTTTGGTTATAACATGTATTATTAGAAGGTATATGTAACTTCTTCTTTTTAAAAATCTTTTTGGACACTACCCATTCTGACTTGGTATTTGTTCCTTTGTTCTTGTGTCTGATTTCCTTGGGTTTCCTACAGTAAAGCCAACTCTCCAAAGGATATCCCCCCAGTGATAACAGGTTAAAGTAAACTAGGTTTACACAACTGGTAACTCATCCAAAAAATAAAATCAGCCCATCAGCACTTTAGGTTTTACTCTTGCTGGGAATTTTTTTTTTTTTTTTTGAAAATAGGAGTGCATTTATTCACAGATGGTCAATTGGTTTATGTTTATAAACCCAGACGTTGCTCAAGTATGACTTAAACAAGCCTGATGTGGTCTTGGTTTCTGAAAAATAATTTTAAGCTTAAGAATGTGAATAAATTTTGTCTGATTTAGCTTTTGTGCATTCATCTTCAGATATTACTATGTGGAAGAAAGGTCCCAGATTTAACAGAGTATAAAAGCAATTCATATTCCAAAAAGAAAAAATTGAAAGAAACAAAAAGGAAAGGGGTTCATGATTCATTAACTATTCTACTCTTCTTCTTCTTTTCCTATGCTAATACTAGATGGACAGTGATTACTTGGTTGTGGGGTGAACAGTGGTTACTTACATTAACTTCTGTTATAGCAATATCAACGACGCTACCAACAACAATTAAGGCATCAAAAGTGTTCCATGCATCAGTGAAATAGTGCTGTTAGGACAAGCATTCAGTAGTACGAGAAAACAGAAACAGAAAAGAAAGAGAAGAAAAAGGACAGTGTTATAACACAGAAACACAATCTAATCTCTTGCAATGCACCAGTACTCCATCTTTCCTCCTCAAGTCTGAGAAGGCGGGAGGCAAAAAGCAACTATTTCCCCCCCAAATCAAGATAACTGTGATCGGTCTGGCCTGCAATCAGAGTTTAGAAACACATCCAAATTCTGTGACTTGTCCAGATAACAGAAATAAATCAGGAGACAGAAAAAAAGAGAAGGTGGCACTGAAGAAATTTGGCTGGAGTATACTCACATCAGCTTCACTGAGAACGATGTCTACTATGCTGCCAAGAACGACGAGGGAGTCAAACATGTTCCAGGCATCACTAAAATAACCCTGAACAGAGCAGGCAGGGTGCAAATATTTGTGATTACAAATGAAATGTCAAAATATTTGCATACTTCTGTTTAATTTTTTTTCATAAACAGAAATTACTTCAAACAAAATTCAGTGCTGTAATGAATAAAACCAACAAACAATATTGTCTACTGAAGGAAAGGTAGAAATGTGACATGATTTGATCATTGCATGCCAGCAGGAATCTGAAACAGATACCCTGTGACATGGATAAGGACATAAACACACTGGTAGTGTGAGCAGATTTGGCAAAGGTACATCTGCATATCGGCACTACTCCAATAGGAAATGTTGAAAACTATATTCTAAGGTACAGTAGATATCCTGATATCCCAATTCAGCCCTCTTCATCCCAGTGCCCTTCAGATATGGTCCACCAACATATGGAAACTGCCTTAAACTACTGGAACACAAGTTTACCCTTATAACAATGGCCCTGAGCAGATGGGCCAGGAAAGCACAGACTGAGCCCATGCTATTCTAGCCCAGGTGCTCACCTGGATCAATCCCCAGAATGGTGTGGAGTTGGGTCGGTGTTTACACTTCCATTCCTGTACCAGCCTGGAGACCCACTACCAGCATGCAATCCTTACCTTTCTGTGCTGTTGCTCTTACTGAAAAGCCCCCCGTCATCATGTCTGATGCAGAAATGGGACACCTGGCTGCACCCATATGGCTGGGCACTCTGTTTCCATGTCAGACATGGTGATGGGGAGCTTCCCACTAGGAGCGATAGCATAGATAGGTAAGAAGCATGCAGGGGTCTTTTAACAGCAGGAGTTTGCTGCAGAGTTTCTGGGAAACTCTGCAGCAAACCAGTGTCCAGTCTGCCAGGTTCTAGCCCACTCTTGGACCCAGGATTTTGGCCTGCATTGTCCAAATAAGATGGCACAAGGCTGGGCCCATGCGGCTTTTTGGCCTGTGCGGACAGTCCAAATAAGATTAGTCAGCTGTAAACTGTCTTTCATATTTTTCTCTGTCCAGAATATATTGCAATATTCTACACAGATGCATTCTTTCATTATTGTTCATGAAAAAAAAATGTTTGTGTAAAATTTTATAGCCTAGAATTAAACTCCATGGTCATTCTAATCATCCTAAGAAGAGAGGCAAACATATGCTTCTGTGAATTGACAAACTGGGAGCATGTGGAACATCAAAAAAACAGTAGAATAATGCAAAGCTTGAAATAGTTAGTTTTGGGGGCTATAATTCCATGAATCTACCAGACAGCACAGGCTGTAGGATTTTGGGAGATATAGCCCAAAAAAGTAACTTTTGAAAGCCCTGGAGCAGTGTTAAAGCAATTGTCCCAACACAGCACAATTATGATACAAACATTTTAAATCACTGTATGAATAATATCACTCAAGAAACATTTGAAAATTATGGCAGTAATATTTTTGGATATAACATATTTCAAATGAAAATGGGCATCTTCCAGACCCCAGGGCAGTTTTAAGCAGCTTCTTTGTGCTTTTTGTGATCTATTCCTAAAATAGGTTTATACATACACACACAAGTAAAAATAAAAGCACTAATATCTGCTCTTTGGGTACATAAGGATATACTCATTTCCAAGATAATAAAATAAAAAATAAACCAGCAAAACTGGCTCTTCCGAATAGACTTTTATGAATGTCAGACTGATGTTCTGCCACTGACAGTCCAAATGCAATCCTCTGCTATTGTCATTCTGATTGTTGCCCCGCCAGAGAGATTAACAAAATCATCTTGGATGTCTCAGCAATCTTGATGCAAAAATCCATCATAAGGGATCCACAATGTCCCTGACCCTGGTGGTACCTATTCCAGGGTATAACTGTCTATACCTCCTGCCTAGCTAGACTGTCACTGGCATGACAAAGCACTGTAACTGAAGCTAGAGTTTGATAGAACATGGCATAGCTGCATTTTGCATTTCTTAAGTGGCACTGCTTTTCCAGAATTATTGTACTAATGTACAGGAGGATTGCCTTCAAGCCTTGCACCAGACATTGGTATATATGACCAGAAGCCATAGATGAAACATCACTACATACAGCATAAAAATAACAAATGCAAATCAGGAAGTAATCTGTGGTCCACAGTGACTTTGGCATGTTACCGATGCACTTATTCTGACCCAACATAAGAAACAAAAAGCAAAGAGACCTAGCAATCTCAATACCCTCTATTGATGTACACTCTCATCCACTTTTTTAAAAACCATAGTAATTGTCCAGCGGAAAAGAAACAGGAGTTGGATTTGAGAACACTTGGTTACAGCCAGATCCCGTTAAGAATACTGCAACCATTCAGAACAGTTCTAATGTTACGAAAAGGGCTGAAAAACAAGTTTAGCCACTAGTTGTATCAACTGTTTTCCCCCCCAAAACCACCATAGTGCTCTTCACCAAAATTTCCAAATGACATAGTTTGATACCAGCAGCTTTCAATGAGCAGACTGTCACATCAAAAGAGATTCTAACAAATCTTATTTCTTCATTTTGATCTTTAGTGATGTGTAGGGCACTGCTGAAGTGGTGTGGTCATCTTGGAAGTGAAGGAAAGAAGGCAAACCACTTATTATGAGATATTTATGGGGCGTCTGCACTATTTAAATCATATGTCACATATTCATTGGTTAAGATGCTCCTTTCCTATCAGTATATACAAATATTGTTTTCAGCAATGTGTAAAGCCAAAGCAAGCAAGCATAAAGTAAAATAAAAATAAAAATAAAAGATGATTGTGGAAACAGGGAGATGCAATATATGGACAAGTCACAGCAAGTAAACTTTGTATCACACATCTCACAGCCTTCATCACTGCAATAACTCAAGATCAATCTACTTACTAGATATCTTTTCTTTTTTGGCACACAAATCTGATACAGAACAGCAAGGGGAAATAATTCCACATTTAATTAGGCAATGTTTGGCTTTCATAACACTATACTTTTGAGCAACTAACCATTGAAATATTTCAGTTTGTGAAGCAGAAGTTGGCATGATATTAGCTTTGTTCATGCACTTCAGATGACTAGCTCACTAGTGATTTGAAGTAGTAGCAGCAGCAGCACTCAATTTGATTTTCTGATTGCATGGAGCCTCACATATAAATAGTCAATATGTGGATGTCAGATGACATGAAGACAGGATTGGCCCATCTAGAACATATCTGGGACAGGTCCAGTAGTATGGCCCCACTCCTGCTTCAAACATCCATGTACATAATACATAAATAGGGCCTGGTTATATTACTACATATGTTAAAAAAAATCCCTGGGAGTATCTTACCCAATGTTAGTAACTGTAAAATCTGTTATCCAAAGCAGTTGTCCTGTCATGTTGCAACACTTTTTACAAACCTGAGTTTGATTATCCCAAAATTTCCCAACACCTAATAAGAATGGATTTGAGGGTCAAACTGCACATGATATGAAAACTCTGACTGGAATTCTTGACCAGGGCTAGTTTAAGACATTTTGATGTATCAGGTGAAAGATAAGATGGCATCAGACTGGAAGATTACATTTTTTCACGTCACTGCAACTAAATAGCATCCTCTACAGCCTTTGAGAGCAGAAAGCTAACTTTAAGAGGCACAGGGCAAGCTGCTTAGGACATACAACCTAGCCCTTACAGTCACCTTGCAATACTAGTGTTTGCCTGTAAGGGAGCTGCCTCATTCTATCTAATGGTAGGGCAGCCTCCACCCTGACACAGTTGTATTTTACAAAAGTCAGTCACATGATCCAAATTTAGATCACAGCTAGCCAGTAAGAGGTCTAACCTTTTGTCTCATACTACAATTTCCCTCTTTGAATCTTCTATTGGATGTGGAGCAAAAACCATATAGGCAGTGGTGTTGCCATAGCAGGTGCCATCCAGTGCGGGAGGGGCTTCTCGGGGGGCTTCTGGTGGCATTTCTAGGGGCAGGGCTTCCAATGGGGTTTCTAGGATGGCACATGGGGATGAGAAGGAGCACACGCAGGGGACGGAGTGTGGGGGAAATGCACAGGGGAGTGAGCATGAGGGACAGAGCGGTGTGTGCAGGGGACGGAGCATGGGGGACGGAGCATGGGGGATGGCGTGGGGGGGCTGACCGGGTGTCACCCCCCTTCTGGCATGTCTCCCAGTGTGGGTTGCACCACTGCAGCCCCTAGTGATGCCATTATATACAGGCTTAAGATCTGAACCCATACAGCCTCCTTTCATCAACTAATAGCAGCTTGGCAGGGAGTAGTTGAAAAGCAGTGTAAGATTAGTATCTCCTGCACCACACCCCATCTCCAAATTGCTCTTCCCTTGTGGCAGTTTTTATAAAAGAAAAAACACAGTGAGTTCCAGGAATGGGACAGCATATCATGTGTAGTTTGATCCTAAATAGCTTCTTAATATAGGGAGAACAGCACCATATAAGAATACAGCATGTCATTGTTCCCCATAGAAAAGGAGATTGTTCTCCATAGAAAGTTACTCTCAACACTGCACAAAGAACAACAATATTATAAGGACACACACCTAAGACAAAGGTTAACAGTAGATCATATGGATAAGAAGCACATATTAAAACAATACAGTTAACTAGCATATAGCCATGTTTCATTTAAAATTTAGAATTCTATTTTTAAACTTCATTTTATAAAAATATTAACTTTTTAAAAAATAAAAACTTTTAAAAGTTATTGAAAGTTGAAGTTATTTTAAATTTTTTTTAATTTTTTTAATGTTCAACACTACTATTTTTATATAATTAAGTTTAATTTTCCAAATATTGAAGAAAATATTGTCATCAATACTTCAGAAGGAAGTAATTTCATGATAGCCATGTATTCCTGACCTTACCTATTACTCAGCAATAACCTTTAAAAACACTATACTACATCTTATTTCCTGCAGTTGCATTATCAGATTTAACATTTCTCTGAAGATTTTTCTGATATTTTATCATGAAAATTTGGTTGATTTTTGTTTTGTATGTGCCTGTCTTATTAAAAAGGTAAAAGGTTGTCAAAATAACACAACAAAGGGAAACCATGCATAATCTCTTACCTTCGGTTTAAATGCAATGAGTTTTAAAACCATTTCAACAGTAAACACTGCAGTAAAAACCATATTCAGAATATCCATTGCATCATTAAAAAGCTTTGACTGTCCATAGTGCTGCAAATGAAACAGATAAGAAGAATGTTAAGATTATTTGAGGGCAAGAAACAAAAACTTAATGCAGTCACTTCCCAAATCATGAAAGAAGAGGTGTTCTTATGCCTTTATGGCACGTCTGCCCCACTTTTAAGAGATGAAACAGGGCTAGTCTCTCTATAAACTGGTGTTCATGTGGCTCTAGCCCTATACTGGATGAAGTTAGTTAGAATATAGGTTCTCATCTCGCAAAAAAAAAAAAAAGTTTTCTAGAGCAACTACAATCTCCAGTTCAATGCTCCTGGGCATAGTCAATTAATTCAATACTTTTTTATGGGATTAATGCAGAAGCTTTACAAATCTATTCTTCAAACAGAATTAAGGAATTGGTTATTTTTTGATGACTTACGACTGTAATGATTATTAATCATATTCATGGTTATGATTTGATTTATAGCTGTCACTCGAATTTTGCCTAATGGATATATGGTTTCATTATGAGTGGATTATGATTTGTTCACTTTGTGACACCATGTCTTATAATCTGCCTTGATTCGCTTACTGGATGCCCCCTCTTTATGGTTCTAGGATTTACATCACTTTGTTATGACATTGCATAATGTTTGGACCATGTGTACATCACCTTGTGTAAGCATCAAAGTTGTGTCCAATTTTAACCCAATGTACGGTGTCTGACTCTATTAGTTCCACTGCAATTAAGCAATTGCTTTTTTTAAAAATCTTACAGTAGCCCCTTTAAGAATAGCATATACAGCAGTATGATTCCATTGTATGCCAACTGCTTACCTGAAAGGAAGATATAACAAAATTCCTGTGACCCAAAGGATTTGTATTTGTGAGTCTGGGGAAGTGGAGGACTTACACCACTATCTGCTGAAATGCTCTCTATACATATCCCCAAGACAAAGGTCCTTAGCTTATATTTTCCATTCCTTTGCAAATTATTCACCTCTTGAGCAAATTTGTGCACTATTAGTGGGCAACAATGTATATATTATTGAGATGGTGGCAAAATTTGTTTTGTCTGCTATTAAGAGCTAGATATCAAAAGCATTAGTTTTATTGACAATTTTTTGTTTTATCATTCCTATTTTGTATTTAGTGTCAAATTTCAGTTATTCTGCCTTTTGGCTTTTATTTAAGTATATGGAATTGCAACAGTTCATTGCTTTTAGCAATAAATAAAGTTCAAAGATTGATGCCTTTAATACTCATTTGACTGGGTAAAGTCTGGAATTGGCAGCCTCTCCAAAAAAAGTATGGAGCTTATCGCACTGCTTATAAAACCGTCTTACCTCTCCCGACTTAAATTTTAATTTGGGCAACATCATGAAACTATCGCAGGGATTTTGCCACTGAATCCACCGCCCAAGTCCATCCCAGGTCCATCCCTGCTCCCAGGAGCACTCCGGTGGCCATTTTCTTAAGTTAGAAAACTCCTGGTTTCAAAAAGAGGCACGCTAAGCACCCCTGGGAGCAGGGATGGACCCGGGCTGTATTCGGGCAGCAGATTTGGCAGCAAAATCCCTGCAATAGTATCAGGATGCCACCCAAATTAAAAATTAAGTCAGGAGAGGTAAGACAGTTTTATAAGCGGTGCAATAACATGATGACAATATTACTAGATTATGGTTTGCTAATTGTTGTCCCTCTGCCCCCATTTGTGCAGCTGTGGTTGATGGTTAATGTATTATGCTTAATGAGATCACTGGGGCTGCCCCATATAACATCATACTTGTAATATCACCAGAGACCATCACTTGTAACATTGCAAAGGATTAATCCCTAAGTTTCAAGTTTTGGCCCTGAGATACTTCTGACCAAGCTAGCAAACACATCACAGAACACAGTCAAGAGGTTGCCTCTATGTAAAATGAAATACTGGGTAATTTCTCCATCATTAAATGTACAAATTTAGTATACATTGGATTAACAATAGTTTGCAGGGATCATGTAGAAGCTGGGACAATGTTCTATTCCTACCTGCATTGCCAAGCAAAGCGTGTTCAGCATGATGAGGACAAACATGATATATTCAAACACAGTAGAATTGACCATATACCAGAATTTGTACTGGTAAGGGTTTTTTGGAATGTATCTACGCAAAGGTCGTGCTTTCAAAGCATATTCCACACATTGACGCTGTAAAAAGGAGATATGTCAAATGTATCAGTGAGGTCACAGTTTAGGCTGGTAAATAACAAGCTTAGCACTGTAGAAATAATCCATGAACTGACTGTTAAAACTTGGCTGTTCGCTAAAGACTTTGGGCCTAATTAATTCAACCCATGACTCATATTGTAATGACCCTGCAAGACTGTCGGGGCCAGGCTACAGAAAGGATTTACTCAGAGCTTCTGAGCAAAAGATCGTGGGGGAGAGGTACCATATTCTTGCTTGTAGCTCTTGATCATAGCAAAAATCCACATACACACAAAAAAAATATTTAGCAACTTTCTCAGAACTTCAGGATCAATAAATGTTTTTAAACTCCTACAAGGTCTAAAAACTACATACCTTTTTAAAAGGGAGAGAGACAAAAGGACCTTAAAGGGCAAAAAGATGCAGACACGTTTGTGAAGATCTGACTGCTTTTTATTGCATATAGTTGAAAGCCATACATGCACAGACTGCCTCAATAGGAGCATTATACGTGAGGAAGATTGATATACCATCTTCCAACACAGAGATGAAGAAATCCCAATGGGCCACAGAGATTATAAAATTGAACAATCGTCTTACTCTGGACTGTAGTAGGTTTCTTTATAATCTAATTACCCTTGCCTTGTGTGCTGTAAACTGTAAACTTGTCAACCTAGAGTTATGTTTCATTGTCACTTTCTTGCATGTTTCTTTTCCCACACCTGCTTGGAAGACATGCACTCAAAACTATGCTGGTCTGTACATGAAAAGTTTACCCAGTAAACAAAACTAATTAAAGAGTGACCTCTTCTGAAATAACAAATGTTAGTTTCAAATAATAACATTTTAAAGTATTATTTATTACCTGGTTTTTGTCCAGTTCACAGTTTTTGTACTCCTGTTCTCCCTGTTCTTGGAATGTAACAATTACAAAACCAACAAATATGTTCATCATGAAGAAAGCGATAATGATGATGTAAATGATGAAGAAAATAGAGATCTCCACTCTGTAATTGTAGATTGGACCTATATTCTCTCCGTTTGAGTCTATAGCTTTATATAGAAGCCTGCAAAGTTAGACAAACAAGGTGTTTTCAAATTCTAATTCTATTTGAAATTGGTTGGTCTGAACTATGAAGCAACACTATGAAAAATCTGTATTCACATAGTTTTTGTGGGTTTTTCGGGCTGTGTGGCCATGTTCTAGAAGAGTTCACATATTTGTATTCACATATCTGTATTCACATATTTGCAAAAATATCAGCCAATTCAAAGTGAAAATACTCAAATTAAAAAGTATGCTTTATTTAATGAATATGAATTGTTTGTTTTGAAAATCATCAGGAAATTTAGCTGATATTCTGAGGTAGAGAAATACAAAAGTTAAAAAATCACAGCTCTGAAAGTTGATAAACAATTGAAGTAAGTTCAACAAGTTTTTATTTTTATAGTTTCATTTTTATAGTTTCATTTTTATTTATTTAAATAAAAAATAAAAGTTTTATTTCAAAAGCCAGTAAACACTAAAATTTGTGCCTGTAAAATAATTCCACAAAACAGGTTATATGATTCCCATTATGGTGAAAAAAATATAACTTATTTTATTGGTCCATATGCTTGATTTATTTCATTTCTTTATTTGATAACAAAGAAAGTATGAAAATGTAGATGCCTAGGTCAGAAAGGTTATTATTAATTACCTTGTAATGAAAAGAGTGATTTGATGGAGGAAATGGGGAGGGGGGAATGTGAACTGCACAAGGTACATATAAATCCTTGTATACTTGCCACGACCTCAATACACATTCCAAACACTACCTACCCCAAAACACCCATGTCCTTCACCCACCAAGTAAACAACTCAAAGGAAGCTGAAGTAGTTATAGAAATTATAAAGTACACTATACAGTGATACTTAAAGAGAAAGAATGAGTCAGTTCAGATTTTCATTCAAGATTTCCTACACTGGAAGCTAAGAAGAAGGCTCAATGTCAAGAGTTCCTTTTTTGTACCTCCTTTACTAGTGTTAGACATGTCTTATCCCAGAACATTAACGTCAGGTTCTTTGTTACATCCAAAGTGAGTAATTCTGGCTTAATGCCATTAAAAATGCATCCTGGCTTATTTTCCTAGTTTGTTATGGAACTCTGGAAAAAGGATTTTACGGTGTCCAAGGGAGGTGGTTCCCCAGAGCATCTGAAAAGGAAAATTAAATGGGAGACAGCTAAAAATGGGGGAAAGACTGGGGGGGAAGTTAAAAGAAGGACAAGGAATTGCTTGATGTTTTGGTTTATTTATTCTGTGACCAGAAAAAAAAAGTTATTTTCTAGGTTTCATTAAAGAGTAACAATTTCTAGACTGGAGTAGATCTACTAGCAATAGGAGAATGTCTAAATGTGGTGTGAAGGAGCATCTATAACAAATGTCAAGGATCTGTTCTATTTGTTATTATAAAATGTGATGGTCTCATGCCTTGGCAGCATTAGCCACTAGAAATTATAAGAAGTGGTAAATATTTTCACAGTATCTGAAATGATGCCAGCCAGAAACATGGAAGATTTTAAACATTTGCATCATTATTAATAACATACTTTAAAAACATCTCATGCCTATAAAAAATTAATTGTCCTTTTCAACTATGGTGGAATTCAAGGATCTGAGTATGTCTGAAAGGATCATGCCCATAGACTCCATCCTCCAAAATCCATTTCTCACCAGCTACAAATGCCAAATGAATCTTACAAATACTCACGCAGGCCAGCCTTCAAAAGTAGAGACAGTAAAGAGAGCCATCATAGCCGTCAACACGTTATCAAAATTGAAATCACTGTTTTGCCATACTCTCTCTCTCACCATTGGAGTCTCCACATCTCCATCTTTATAAACAATAAATATTCCCCTATAGAAACAAAAGCAAACAGCTATTGTGGCAGTTGTCTAGTATATCAATAATATTGAGAAGAGTATGTGTTTTCTTTTTAAATGCACTCATCTGTGCAAATAAAAAGAAACATACTTACTGGCATTCCACAGGGTTTTGTTTGGCTTCATCTGTACACCGATAGAACTTTCCCTATGTATAAAACAGAACACAGGGGTTGAAGACAGGGCCCACCACTATTAACCATTCATTTGTCTTTATTTTTAACAGTTCTTCTTACCTTAAAGAGCTGGACACCAATACATGCAAACATGAACTGCAGCAGAGTTGTAACTATCATGATATTACCAATAGTTCGAATTGCAACAAAGACGCACTGAACTACATGCTGTAGGGAAAGGAAAGAAAGAGAAAACTCAGTATTATTCTAGTTAGATGTTTCATTTTTCATGCTTCATAAATAACCATCTCATTTGCTGGTTACTTATTTATTTATATATTTAAATATATAAATTAAAGGTCTCATTGGGCATAGCAAATGATGTCCTGCTAACTTTCGACTCAAATTTTGTAAATAATTGGGGAAAAGGATCTCTCATGTTTCACAGAATAATAGTGTCATTGATAAGGTTGGACTCACTAGTGGGCCATATTAAGGCATGTCAATAGATGTATCTTTCCATTCAAAAGTAAGCTTCACTGAATGCAATGGCACCTAGGTAGCTAGATCCAAGAGCAGAGTCTCAAAATTTTGCTGCTAGATGGAAGAGACTTTCTCTTCATTGAGTTGTCTCAGTGTGAATGTTTCTATTGCTTGGCAACAGCAGGGATTAGATAAAATAAAAGGGGCCAAATAGATTTACTGAAAAGGGAAGATGGGTGGGCTGACAACATACCATTTCGACCCAAACCTGACTGGAGGCTTGTCTACACTTGCCAGAATACTGTGGGCTGCCCCAGATTATTCTGGCCCCAAATTTCCCACTAAATTCACCCCTTACCTTGCTGTGTTCCCCCAGCGATAACAGGCAGCTGCCTTTCCACACAGTCCCTGTTTGTCAACCAGCACCACAGCTGAAGTCAAAATGAAGTGTCCAGCCACACTATTAGTGCTAGGTATCTTATTCAGACTTCAGACTGATTTGCACCTGCAGCAGGGGTACTTGAACTGCAAGTGAAGAGGCAGCCATCTGTCACTGCTGAATCCACCCCCTAAAAACTTGCAGCAAAAGGCAATTTTTTAAAATGAGAGTTATGGGGAGCAAGCATTGTGAAGACAGTCTGGACCCAATTTAGCATTTTGGCCCTTCATCGTGTAAGCAGGACACAGCAAGCTTGGAGGCAACTCGAGCAAAAACACCCATGTAGCCAAGGCCTGGGTCATGATAAAACCCAGAGGGTAGGGAGATTCCAAACATTCGGCACAAAATATTATGGCTATGAAGGAAGCCACCTTAACTTTTATGAAAAAGATGAAGCCAGGATCAAAAAGAACCAAGGATAAATGCTCCTCAAAATGACCTGGAAAGTATTTTTATTGTAGACAACATACCGGTAGATTTATTGGATCAAAGCCATGCAAAAACTTGAAAGTGGGAATTTTCTTTGAGGGCAGTTAATTTGTAATTATTACTTTTTGTCTACAGTAAGAATATATAACTTGCACAGAAAATTCAGATAGAAACCTTAAGTCCTTTTGCTCTGTTGATCGCCCTTAGGGGCCTTAAGACTCTTAAAACTCTCAGAATCTTCACAACTGAAATAGCGCTTGATCTAGATGAAAAGTAGAAAAAGAAAGCATTAGCTTGTTATGACTCAATTCTTCTCATCTACTATGGTCAAATTAAGTAGTGTTCATGCACACCAACCAATTAAGATTTCAAATATTCTAGGAATGAAAAGCATTACTGTATGAGCTATTTCTAGTTTCCTCCTTCTCCTCCTCCTTCTGTTTTGACACAACAGTGCTCTCAAGTTGGGTAACTATTTAACATGGGAAATTTTGCAATGCTTCTTAATAAAAACTGCTGTGAACAGTTTTTCTCATGTAGCATGTCTAAGTAGAATCAGGTATACTGCAGCAGAAAATGAGTCTTAGTGTTTTAAATTATTTTTAATTTAAAAAATAATAGTGCCCTCCCACTTGCTAACATTTTTTCTTTAAAAGTGGTTTGAGAACCTCACCTACCTGCACTGTTGCATTTTTTTAGTCTCTCATGGATTCTATTTTTACCTCTCAAAGGGGTTCAAACAAAATAGTTAAAACATTACAATTAAAGCAGTCACTAAACAATGAAGTACTGTGAATTAAATATGAAAAAATCCTGTAAAATCAAATAAACACTTAAACAAACAGACAAACAAAAAACAGCACACATATGACAGGGACACAAGAACCAATTTGTCTGTCCCATGCAGGGCTGAGTATACTCTGCATTTTATTAAAATGGTTCCCAGGCAAACAATTTCTATTTACATGAAAATTTAGGTCTCACATCCCCTGGGGTAGCACTGGGTGAGGAAGAAGTTGGGTAGTCACCTGGTTCTAATCTCCGCCACAACCCTGGAACTATGAAAAATCCTCAGCACCAACTCATTTGTGACCTGTAAGCTTCCAATTAACTATCTGGCACAATGGTAGCTGGTGGACAAAATGTCTGTGAAGTAATGAATCCACTCCAGGTTCAGACTTTAAAGGAGCTATTCATGGTACTGAACTCTGTCTTCAAAATAGGTTCAGCACATTTGTCGGCTCCTTCCAAGTCAACCAAACCTGACATGAGATACATCAGCCACTACAGCTGTGAAGCTTATCTTCTTTTCTTCTCCTGTTCTTTGGTTAAAACAAAAATGTCTTGAGGCTAGTAAAAAAAACCCCAACACATTTTCTAGAAGCATGAAATTTTCAAGGCATATTGGATAGCCACTTAATGACATTTGAGCATCTATGGGAACTCTTTGCCCAGTACCTTTTCTACATGATAATGGGAAACTCACAAATGAGTCTTATTTCAGCCCTCTCAAAAGTGGAATGCCAAACAAGCAAGGGGGGTACAACATTGTTGCCAGGATGGAAAGCAGTGAGACTGGTGAGAAAGTTCCTACAGTTTGGGTGGGTGGGTGGGGTTAAGGAGGAAATATTATGACCATGGTATGTTCTTGAGAAACATATCATGACAGCTGCTGAGTCCATGTACCAAATAACAATAACTATGACAAGTTGTCATTTATACTGTAGTAATAGTAGTGACAGCAGTTGTTGTGTTCCTTCAAGTCATTTCTGACATGGTGACACTAAGGCAAACCTAGCACTCAAGTTTTCTGGGCCTGAGAGTGTGTGACTTGCCTAAGGTCACCCAGTGAGTTTCTAAGACTGAGTGGGGAATTAAACCCTGATTTCCAGAGTCACAGACCAATGCTCAAACCATCACACCATGCTGTCTCTCAGTGGAAGCAGTAGCAGTAATAAATAATAACATACTTTCAATAGATATAAGCCTGTCCTGGACATGTATCATAATCTAACAGAACTCAGAATGGTGCTACACAGATGTATCACCAGAGTTCAGCAAACAGATTTAATTCTTAGTGCAGAGAGAAAAGATAAGATCTAACCTTCATGTCCTTCAGAATATGCTTTTTACTTATTTCTGCATAAATGACTGCTTGCTATGCATAACTTTGGGGAAAAGTAAATCGCTACATTTGAAGACATGGAAGAGACAAAAACCTGTCTACAGCCAACAACACAGGGGCCCTGGACTATATAGGGCCTTCAGTTGTATAGTGTCTACTTAATGAAAAGCTACACATCTAACATTGAACCAAAGGTGTATTTTCTATTTTCCTCATTCATTAAATTATAGAAGAAGGGATAACAATTTGTTGATGGTCTGTGACAGTTGGTTAAACAAGCTCACCCTAAAAGTAATGGCCATTTTCTGCTTGACTTCTGTGGCACAGAGAAATGGGTACTGCTTATGTGTATAACACAGATGAATATAACAGAAAACAAAAGTACTACCATCAAACAGGAGAGTGTGTGTGAGAGAAAGAAACTTCTTCTGCAGTACTTACTGAATGCCAAATGACACAAGGGAAACACCCACTACCAACAAGTCCAGCAAGTTAAAATAATTCCGGCAGAATGATCCTTTATGAAGAAATGCTCCAAAAACTGTCAGCTAAAAACAGAATGACCACAGTTTATCCTTTGTTTCTCCTCTTTTTCATTCATCTATAGGCTGTTTACAAGATGTCTACAGTCAACAAATCTTGATTGTTCAAGCAGTCAATTAACCACAAACAAACAAATAACCCAACACCCCAATATTAAAATAGTTGTTTTGACAGTGTATCTTCAGTTATCAGTGACTCAGTGATTATCAACAAATAAAATGTAATGAGGCCGTTAAATCCACCAAAATAAAAGCCAATACTCTCAAACACGATAATGGTTCAGTATCAGATATCTCCTCATATGCAGTCTGGATTAGGGCACATCCATTTGAAATGGCTATTGCACAGTATAGCATTTATTAGAATGAGGAAAAATTGGTGCTATACTACTCATTCTTCTTTGATCAATATCTTTCATTATTTACAAACTCCTAATAGCACTGTAAACAGTCCCTCACTTTCTGGGGGGACCCACATTAGCAGAAGAACAGGGATCAAGAGAAGAAGCAATAAAAATGCTTCAGAGAATCTGGGTATTCCTCACAATACATTTTCAAAGGATAACAACTGAAAAACTGTCTGTAAGAAACAGTACCTATAAATAACAAAAACCGCAGCCTATCTTGTAAACAGCCAAAATGAGTGATACTATAGTGTTAATCAAAATGCACTGTAAAAAGAATACACAATCAAGTAGGAAATAGTTTTCTGTTATGTTTAATCCTCAATTGAAAATGTAAAGTTTATGTACTGATTCTTATAATACCAGAAATTCCAACACTACATGCCAGTCACTCAGTAAGTGACTCAGGACTGATGTGGCTACATGAGAAGTTCCCAACCTTGAAGGTAGCAAAATGTGTCTCCACATCTTCATTTTCCAAAGGTTCACTGGTGTCACTTCAGTAGCAATTGTATCTCAGGAGTATGCATGTGACTAGTATGCCAGGCTCAACTATATATCATAATTCTGAGTACCCCTGCTGGATGTTCTTTGTAATCAGTACACAGACTATACATTATAATACTAGTTCTGAACTCATGCATGGGCAATACATTTAAGCAGGCACAGCTATGCCTCTTCATGTATTTAAATGTATACCCAAGATAAAGTTATCTGAGTATGTTTTAAAAGGGCACAGTATCTTGCAAGTTCTTTTGCAAGAAAATAGTGATCTACTATTTTAGCTCTGTGAATATATATTTCAGAAAGAGAAATGAGAAATCACATGCCCCTCCTTTAAAAGATTTAAGATCTTTCTTTTTGAAAAGCCAGAAAAGGGAGGAGGAGGAGGAAAGCTCATGCGTAGTGAAATATTTTCCCTTCTTCTGACAAATCGGAAGTAGAAAAAAGGAGAAAGTGAATTGTCAGAGTGATACGATGATAAAAAAGGAGCTTCTACATGCACCCAAAGGTTTTAAAAAAGGACTAAAGCCCATGAAAAAAGAATCCTTTGGTTTTTTTAAAAAAAGTTTAGCTCTGATTGCTGAGTGAAAAGGCGGAAACACTTCAAGTGCCTTTTCTTGGCAGGTGACACACAGAAAAAATCCTTTTAAGCAAACTTCTTTATAAACCTGTTACCTTCAAAATGATCTCAAAGGTAAACATACTAGTGAAGACATAATCTGCATACCCTAGGATCTGGAAGGTAAACAAAAAGTTACAAACATTATTGCTAAAGCTATATTATGGTTAACAAGGATCAATTAACAGTTAATTACCTTTAACAGGATTTCAATAGTAAAGATGGCTGTGAAAGCATAGTCAAAGTAACCAAGTATCTGCAAGGCATAATATGTGCCACAGTAAGAAATTCATCTACAAATGATATATCAGAATTTACAACTTTGTCCACATACACATCTATAAGAAGAAAAGTGAGAATTTACAAAATCCAAGTACAATGGCTGTTAACAGCAATTATTTATTTCACGGAAAATTCCTTCATAGTTACTCTGGCTCACATGTTTGCAGTATCCTTTCTCTAATGCAAGGTGGGAATCATGTAAGTCTCAAGCTGTTGCTGGACTACCTCTCCCAGCATTTGAAATTTGAACCACCAGCTATACTGGCTAGCACTGTAAAGAGTCCTAGTGGAACAATATCTAAAGGGCTACGTGATTCCCATCCCTCCTCTAAATCTACTATTTACTTCTTCATTCTGCCCTTCCACAGTATAGATGGTACCCTAGGAGTTAAATTGTCTCACTTTATTTATTTTACCATAATATTCCTATAAGATGGGAAAATACACAACAACGTTCACAGTTAAGAATAAGCACTCAGAACTTCATATAATTACATTAATGAAATAATGTATTATTTTGTTTTGGTTCTTATCTTTTAGATAATATTGACCTCCTATCTAGCACACAGGCTTTATAGGCAGATCAAAAGGTCTCTCAGGACACAAAATCTCTTTGGCATAGATCACAGAGCAAACATTTAAAGGTATCCCTGTATATTCACGAGTGTGAGGAGAAGTGATATCCATATATGTCCACTAAAAGGCTTACAAGTACAGTTATATGGTTATGTTAACTCTTTAAGTTCTCTTTAAAACTAGCATTACAGATTGACTGCCATTTGAGCAATTCTGATAACTGAAGTAAAAAGGCCTTCATCATGGCTAGGGATTGTGGAAGTTGTAGTCCTTCAAAAATATCTCCTGAAAATTCTGTCTGGGATTGAACTCACAACAGGTACTAAGACTTGCCACAAACTTAGATGCCAAATCTCCCACACATTTATCCAGGAAATGTCATCACAAGACCTAATGGCATCACTCACAATATTAGGAGTGTCTTCACATACTCATCCTCCAATGTGATATCTATGCTATACTGTGTCAGCAATGCCCTTCAGCACTCTACATTGGGCAAACAGGCCAGTCCCTGCGCCAGAGGATAAATGGACATAAATCAGACATTAGGAATGGGAATACACAAAAACCAGTGGCAGAACATTTCAATCTCCCTGGCCATTCCATCTCACTCAGAACAGCGGTCCCTGAACAAAAGAACTACAAAGGTAGATTGGAAAGAGAAACAGCAGGATTGAATTTATCCACAACCTACAGTCCCTCAGCAATGGACTGAACAAAGACAATGGGTTTCTTACTCACTACAGACACTTCAACACTATCTGACCGCATCCTCATAGGAGTGCCCTACATTCATCTATTCCTCTCACCACAGGCTAGTCCCATCACAAAACTGGATCTGCCAGTTCAGCCCCATGCACAAAGACCAGTTTCCTATGTCTTTGTGCACTAACAACCATAATTAAGATTGGACTTGCCAGTTCATTTCCATACACAAAGGATTTATAATTTGAATTGACATCCTCACATATATATGCCTGTGCCTGGCCTCCACTCCACCAAATGCATCTGAGGAAATAGACTGAAGTCTAGGAAAGCTCATGTTGTCAATTTCTTTCTTTCAGTTAGTTTCAAAGGTGCTACAAGTCTCTCTACATACTGATTCTACAGACTAACACAGCTATATCTTTGAATTCTACCACCCTGTGGTCTGTGAGTGAGTGGCTGCAGTACTGGCATTTAACCACTGTGCCACCAGGGCTCCTGGTGCACAGCATGCACAGGAAAAAGCATACTTGCAAGCGTGCTGGATGGCAATATAACATTCTGGGCACAGGTCTGCTATAAACAATAGCAACATAATTAAATTATAGCATAGTCAACATTTGTACCATGGTACCATCATTACACAGTCAAAACAATGTTTTGATGATTGCATGTAATAAAATCACACCAACCTTGAATATATAAATTATTTTAATTAAGACTTCTGTTGCCAAGGTCACATGTAGGATTTTTTTCTTCTCCTCTGTATACAATATCCCTAAAACATTCTTCAGAGTGGTTCTACTAGTATGGAATTACATTATGGCTTAGATCTAGCCCATCTGAAAGGCTGTATCTTTCTGCCTGAGTTTTAAGATCTTCAGGGGAGGGCTTTCTTTTGGCCCCCCACCACCCCAAGCGAGGACATGGGAGAGAGGCTTCTCAATGGCTGCTTCCAGGCTGTGCAATTTTCTCTCCCAGAAGCTAAGATTACCCCTTCTCTGCTGTCTTTCCTCTAGCAAGCAAAAACCATTTCACCTATCCAGGCTTTTGACTGTTAACTGGCCATCGTAGATCTTTTAACTGGGATGCACTTTAAAAAAAACCAATCAACATTATTATGTTGTAACTGACTTTTTAACAATTTTAAATCAATGTTTTTAATATAGTGGTTTATTTACTTTTAAACTTTTGTCTTATCATTGTTTTAACTATATTTGGTTTTAACTTATATTGCAAATTGCAATGGACCCCATATTGGGAAAAAGCTATTAAACAAATTAAGCAATTTAATAAATGTGTCTGCTCATTTATTGGTCTGTTTAAGTGAAGGAAATGTAAAGTGAAGCTGAATTACTTAAAAATAGTACAATTACTGGGGGAAATATCTTATTTCTTAAACAAATACTTCTACTACAAATACAAAACATAGGAACTTTATTATGTGTAAACTGCTTGCGTATATCAACAGGATGACGCTTCAAATATATTAACTGAAATGAAACATACAACTGGAATGTATAGATAGACAGACAGACAGAGATTAGATGGATAAACAGGCAGACAGACAGGAATAAATGGAGTTGATTAGAAATTACCCTTTTATAGAATTCAGATATAATAACAGCAAAAAAAATTCTAAGTGCTCAGCAGGAACACAAGAGGAAAAGTAAACTTTTGAAATGAGACTTATAGTAGAGTGTGCACATGACTGCAGTATGCATTGTGCTATGTATCCAATTTAAATGAAACAAAACTCGGTGGCCCCTTTAGTGCTAAGGCAGTGGATCTTGAATATTATTCTTCTGCAGAGTACTTCTTTTCTTTACAGACCATCTCATTTGCTGCCTCAGTGGGATCAACTTTTAAAAGGTTAGGAATTAAAAAGCTCTTTCACTGCAGTGAATCTCCAGGGTGAAGTAAAGTATTACTAGGTGGTAGTTAGACACTGTTAGGTTTGCTGGTGCACCTAGTCAAAAATAATATGTGACTGTTAACCATGTTATGTTTCAAGTCTGGTTTATTTAAATTAATTACATGCAAGGAGCCTTTCACTCAAAGGTTTATACAAACCCATGGTGGCTGATGGCTTCTGTGGCTATGGAGTAGTGAATCATTCTGGGTTTTAGTCCAAACTTCACATAACTTGTCCAACCCCTTATCCAAAACAGGTTGAACGTTCTGGATCACTCCTTAAAGCCTGCAGTAAATTGTCTCAGCTACTGTAAGGCAACATCTAGAATGGATTCGCTATCCCTAAGAAATGGAAGTCACCAGACAGCACTGATAAAATACGATCCCCTGCTCGCACTCTAAGATGGCACATTCCCATGAGGGCTGTAATAACTGTTTACTCTGAATGTTAGAACTGCTTCTATATCTGTCTGCCTGGAGAGAATTGCTGACAGCTGCAGTCATTGCTCTTGTTCTCCCCATGGCGTCCTCTTGTAAGACACTGTGGGGAACCCATATGCTTTCTTCATTGCAAATTATAAAAGAAGATAAACAAACCAAGAGCCATAGCTTTGCAGCAGAGTAAAGGTTCTCAGCTAGAAGAAATGGGAAAGACCCCAGGCAGACAGGTAGTTTACATATAATTTATGTGATGAACACAGAGCATTGTTAGGTTTAGAGCAGCTCAGCCAATTTATCCATCTAAACTACAATTGTCTATCTGACATGCAGTGGCTCTTCAGAACTTAAGGCAAAGGTATTTCATATCACCTGTTATCTTACTGTTTTTAACTGGAGATAGCAGGTATTGAACCTGGGATGGCCTCTGCCAGGGAGATACAGTCCCTTTCCTGTGGTCTTTCAGTGGTCATCATGCAGCAATATGTCTTTAAATGGACTAATTAATTCTACTTAATTAAAATCTATCTTTAACCTGCAGTGTCATCTTCGGTCATCAGGTAACAGACTTTCCTAACCAGCAGAACAAAGCTGCAGACAGGACTGGCATCCAAAGGGCATCTATATTTATAAAGTTCCATGTAGTACATTCCTCAGCAGGGCCCTTAAACTCATTACACACTTGAAAAGGAAAGAAAAGCTACTGCTGTTACCTAGTAAGACAGCAGAAGAATACTGAACACTGGGAACTGCAGTCTAATAAATATAATCATATCATATATGTTCCTATATGCACTCACCCTTGTTGAAATACCCTATCATTTTTAAAAGTTATGATTTTTCAAAGAGAAAAGGCATATATGGTGACTGCTTCAGCTGAACTTTCACAAGTAGAATTTCTGGTTAATAAACTTGGATCTGACTACATCCTGAATATAATTAGCACTGTAACTGTGTTCCCCCACCCCACCCCAGATCCCTTCATCCAAAAGAATTAAGAGGTTAAATCACCTTACAACCAACTCATCTACAATAATAATCTGTCTGTCTTCACCATAGCTCAAAGACTTTGAAACGTAGATTGTTGACCCTTGAATCAAGTGGTCAGTAGCATTATTCCCACTTTGCATGTAATGTGGTCATGAGGCTGTTAAATAAAGATAAATAATTTTAGATGACTCCAATAGGATACCAAACTGTGTTGTGTCCCCATTTCTAAGAAAAAGGAAAGCTTCCTAGGAAATCTACAATTGCATCTCCTATAGCTCCTTAAGGCACAGAAGCACTCTGAGCAACAAAAGCAGTAAAGAAAATGGGTGCAAAACATGTGTAGGTGTGCACCCCAACATTACATACAAAGAAGCAAAGAAACCCCAAACTTCTTTTTCTCATCTGTAAATTTTCTGAGTACATAATTAGGAGGTTGAGGTGTTCTGGTCAAACCTTTAATAACTCATCACATGATTTTCATAATAGCAAATGATTGGAAACCTCAAGAGTACGTCTGAATGAGAAAAACTCCTGGTGTTTAATAAGGGTGGAGAGGAGAGGTAGGAGAAGGGAAGGCTGAATAATCATGGGGGGAGGAAGCCTAAATACCCTAAAGGCACCAGATCCTGTCTGATCTTGGCCTTGGACAGGAGACCACCAACAAATACCAGGTGCTGTAGGGTATACATACACACATACATAGGGAAAGAGAACAAGGAAGAAAAGAATTTAGGTGAGGGGAAGAGTGAGGAGAAGGAAGACAAAATGGCAGAGACTGGGCTAAGGCAGACTGGAACCAAGTGAATAAATATAGGGGTGAAAAAAGAGTGCTGGGTGGTATAATGGGCTTGGTCCCAGACACAGTGGGTCCTTTTCCTAGTCAGAGCATAAGAAGAGTCATGCAGGATCAGACAGAAGACCTGCTTCATATAAGAACCCCTTCACATTGTACAATTATAGCACTCTATATCTTGGGACCTGTAGTTTGATGAGGCATTAAAGCCCTCTGGCTGAGGATTCCAAATACCTGTTCATAAACTGCAAATCCCAGGATTCCATCAGATGTTGCCAGAGCAAGTAAAGTGGAATCATACTTCTCTAATTATGTAGTGCAAAAGGACCAGCATTCTGTTCCCACAAGAGCCAACAAGATGCCCATGGGAGCACCACAAGCAAGGTGTAAGTGCACTAACACCCTCCCACACTTTCCAGTATGCTGTCTCTGTACTGGTGGTGTAGAGAAAGATCCTAGGATTCAGTAGGAAAAATATTTTTGTATTATAAAATACCTCTGAATTATCTTTGTAACTGAACCCTTCCTAGTTCATGTAAATAGCCTTACAAAAATACCCCACACAGCTTAATTTAACTATTATATACAAGTTATTCATAATCATTAATTATTTCTTCCCATTTTGAAGGCCACATTTAAAAACAATCCAGCATGCAGATCCTTTTGTGGATCCTATTTTTCCTTACGTTATTTCGAAATGAGTGACTGCGAATGGGGTCTTCAGCTGCAAGGGAAGCACTGCTAAGCATGATGAAGACAAGAATGAGGTTGGTAAAAATGTGGTGGTTGATTAGTCTGTGACATCCCACACGAATCCTGTAGCACAGAATAAGAAAAGAGAACACTGCCATTACTATTATCAAGTTAATTGCTTATGAAGTATATAAACCAAGTAACCTAATTTGTAATATCTTCTCTCTCTCTTTTTTTTTTTTTAAATTGTAATTGCTCATCTGGAAAGTGTGCTCATCAAAAAACAAATACTGGTATCTCAGAAAAGTATAAGCCCACACATATCATATAGGAGGTGGAATCTTATGCAAAGGGGCCATTGGAAAACATTACAGATAACTGGATACAGCCTTTGATGAGGCCATGCTATGCAGGCAATACTTTACCATTTGGCAGGCCTACAAGCATAAGTATTTAATCAACTTACTAGAAGTCAGCAAAGACATGATATATCAACAAAAATGACTTCATATGGTTATCCATTCAATTTTGTTCTAGCTGAAACAAAAACTTTGCTACTCTTGAGGTATCCCTATTTAATACAATAAATTATTGTATTAATACGGTAATCTGTTCAAACACTGTACATAAAAAGTGTATTTACGGGTTTGTATTGCTGAAAATAAAGAAGGAGCTTCCTTCAGGAATTGGTGTCATTTTCTCCTTCATATTAAGCTCAGATATTCTTCGGGGTCGAGGACCAGCTGGAACCTCTGGCTCTTCTTCTTCCTCTTCCTCCTCTTCCCCTACTTTAAATTAAAACTTTTATTAACTGCAACATTAAATTAAATTAAATTGCATATTTTTCTCTCAATGTACATAAATAAGCAATTACCTGGAACATCACAAGGTGGATAAGGATCTTTGTCTTCATCTTCTCCTTCTCCATATTCATTAATAGTAACCTATTGCAATAATGATGGGAACACTTCTGAAGATAAGTAAAAATTGATTCCACACACTAAACTGAGTCATACATATCTCCTTCCCCTACCACTGAAAATGCTCAGAATTATTCAGCCCCAAAATTTTGGTTGAATAAGCATATCTAAGAAGTCAGCATGTGCTTAGTTCTGCAGCTTCTCGTAAGGCCTATACAGCTTAGGATAGGTCTGAGACCATTATTCTGCTACCTTTAAACTTTAATGGAAATTGTAAATGGTATTTTTATATGTAGTTGTTTTAATATTTTGTAAGCTACCTTGAGTCCCATTATGAATCACTGCCAGTATGATCATCATCAGAATTGTCTTTATTATCTTCTTTTTTTTAAAAAAAAAGTTACTATAAAGGTCTAATAAAATGTGAACTATGAGGATCTCCTAATAAAAATTAGCAGCTCATAAAATATCCAGTCAAGTTGCCACAGTGAGTTGACTTAGCATCTGAACATGTGGAGTATGCAGGGCAAAAAAGGACACTGGACACAAGAAGGAGCTGCCCTTGCTTGGAGGGTTTGTGGCCTTCAAGTTTGATAAGAAGAGGCTACAGTTATAAGAAGACAGTATATTTTAACAACTTCATGGGGTAGAAACATCAGTCACAGATGCAGACAAGTGAATGAAGAGATGTGGAGGGCAGTAGTAGTAAATGTTTATTTATTATATTAATTTGTATCCCGTTTTTCTACCAAAATTGGGACCTAAAGTATCCATAAATTGCTGATATTAAATATGTAAATGTGAACAGAAGTAAAGTACCTTAGAATCCTTGGCCTTCTTTTGATCACCTTCTGGTTTGTCTCCTTTTTTATTATCCAAACTTTCTTTTCTACAAAGATAAGCAAGACAAGAAATGGAGGAGGGTGGGAAATAAAGCAGCTCAGATGGTCAATTACTGTTTCTATTAAAAATGAAAACATAAAATCCATGGCAACATAGAATACTTACAGATTGAATGACATTCATGTCAGCATGTCAAATGTTTTCAGCCATGCATTATTCCAGATGACACTGAAGAATTCATGAACAACTCATACTACGATGAAGCAGAGGGTGCTGCCACACTGCAGAATTAATGCAGTTTGACATTGCTTTAACTGTCATGGCTCCACCATACAGAATCCAGGGATTTGTAGTTTATTGTGGCAACAACAAAACAAAAAACTGGAATGCACATATTCACAACATGTGTGCATGTGTCCTCCCTTCTAATACTCAAAGGTCCACTTCTATAGAGAGTACAGACTGCAACTGCAGAAATTTATCAGAATTGAAGAAGGCCAATTAATGATAAAGATGAAATGGGCTTCTTAAGAAACAAATGTTGTTGACCATTGTCAAGTTGAGGGCTTTCATGTCCATAGTCCATAGCCACATAGCCCGGAAAACCAACAGAAAAGTATGTGCTTGACCATGCTGCCAACTTCTTTCTTTCAGTTGCTACAAGATCTCTCTACATACAGTTTTTGACCATTGTATAGCATGTGAGATTTTGTCTCCTCTCATTCTTCCACTAGTTTATTATGGCACCAGAGCTCTCTGACAGAGAATGTTAAATATCTCACAAAACTACAAATCCCAGAATTCCATAACATTGTGCCATGAAAGCTAAAGTGGTCATGCAGTGTAGATTCAGCTAGAACCACCTCAGGCGGCAAGCTGTGCCTTCTAAAGCCTCTGGTCTTTCTCCTCTCTTGGAGGACTGTGCCATATGTGCCTGTCCCTCACCTCCTAAATGGTTTTTAAGCCTGGTGTCTCATTGCCACTGTTTTAACTGCTGGTTCAGTCTGCTTCTGCACAGAGAAGATAATGGATAATGGAGCAATGGAGGGAGGCATATTACCTTCCCCTTTGGCTTAGGCAGTCTAGGTTTAGTACTGGATTAGGAATGCTTCTAAACCTAAAGCAAAACCAATGTAAACACCATAATGTGTGAAGACAGTGCTTGTGCCTATTTGTATATGATACCCCAGTGGTAAGCTTCCTGTCAGTTTTGGCTTAGCAAAGCAAATGGCTGCAAAATACATGTGTACGCTGTCTCCTACAGTAAAGAGTACCTCTCCCCTGCAACACAGACAGACAGATACACACACACACACACACACACACATATAACTGCCATGCAGGAAAAGCAGCATGAGTGGAGCTCCCCTAAAGGCTTTGCTTCTCTCCAGCTGTCACTCATGCCTGACTCTTCTTCCTTCTTTCCCTGTTCCCTTTTCCTTTTATGCTGTGCCTCATTAGATCATAAGCCTGAGGACAGGACCTGTCTTGTCTTTTTTAAATTGACATGGAAAGTTATTTGGAAAGCCTTTCCAGTGGGATACATATATAGATACACATACACTTACACATCTATAGATAAGACAGATAGACAGACAGAGAGGAAATTGCATAGTAACTGCAGCCTACCACAAAGTGGCCTAAACATTTGACCAATTTCAGGAACAAAACTGGTGCTTGGGTAGATGGGTGGGATAAACCCCTGCATCACACATGGATTGCCACTCAGCAATCTTCCTGGATTATCGCTTTTTCCTACAATAGCTGAAGGACCAGCAGGTGGAATTCTGGGGATGTTAGCATTGGGCAGATTATGATTTCCTTACCCACACACCTATTTTTCCCTTAATACTGGACATCACCAACCTGAAAACT
Source organism: Phrynosoma blainvillii (assembly GCA_026167975.1). NCBI lineage: Eukaryota > Metazoa > Chordata > Lepidosauria > Squamata > Phrynosomatidae > Phrynosoma > Phrynosoma blainvillii. Next base: position 323,672,518 of record JANUYF010000002.1, on the reverse strand, counting down.
GAAATAAACAGTTCTGTCCCTATCAGGTGTAGTTTGACTCCCTTAAATATTTTATTTAAAATAAAATAACTTGAGCTAAATTGCACCAGTGAATTCATATATGATGGATGTTCCTGACAGTAAGGGCGGTTCGAGAGTGGAACACACTCCCTCGGAGAGTAGTGGAGTCTCCTTCCTTGGAGGTCTTTAAGCAGAGGCTGGATGGCCATCTGTCAGGGATGCTTTGATTGGGAGTCCCTGCATAGCAGGGGGTTGGACTGGATGGCCCTTGTGGTCTCTTCCAACTCTATGATTCTATGATTCTATGATTCTATGATTCACAAACTAAGCTTGTCATTGTGTGCCTTCAAATTGCTTCCAACATATGGTGACACTAAGCTCAACCTATCATGTGGTTCTCCTGGCAAGATTTGTTCAAGGGTGGCTTTTGCCTTCCTCTGAGGATGTGAGAGTGTGACTTGCCCAAGGTCATCCAGTGGGTTTACATGGCTAAGTGGGGATCTGAATTCTGTTCTCCTGAGTCCTACTCCAGCACCCAAGCCACTACACCACACTGGTTCTCACACACTAGACTGACTTCAGTGGAATAATTTAACATGACTTGGCAATGGTTTTCAGGACTGAAAGTACTGCTCCAAACATTTCTAAAACTTAATTGTAATCTAAATGTACCATTTTAAGAGTGACTGGACCTCCTCGTACAGAGCACAGAGCACAGAACACTACCCATGAGATAAATTCCAAAATCCATATTGTGGTAATACCTTTACTTAGGCCAACCCAAAGGTCACCAAAATCATGGTAGCTCGCACAGACTTCAGTGTCTTTTTTGCTGCCCTAAGAAATATGTTTGATATTATGAAACTATGGATTTTGGACTTCCACAGTTCACACCAACTTTCCATAGAATGTATAGTGTCCCAGATTTTTTCAAAAGAATCACAAGAGAAAAACAATAGGTGAAAATGTTTGCATGTACTGTGCATTTCCTTTATACCTGGCAGTCTTCTTTCTCTCTTTTTCTTCTGCTTCTTCCTTCTGAGCAGTGTTTAGACTTTCTGCATCTGCTAGGTTATCAACCGCAATGGCCAAGAAGACATTTAGCAAGATATCTAATTTAGAACATTTTAAGGATGCTACACAGCTATGGCAACTTATTGCTTGTCAACAGGGAAGTATATGAACTCCATGCTCTTAAATTCAGGGTGTTAACTAACTAATGGAGCCAGTGTGGTGTAGTGGTTTGAGTGTTGGATTGCGATTCTGGAAAATAGGGTTAAATCCCATTCAGCCATGTCAACCCACTGGGTAACCATGGACAGGTCACACTCTCTCATCCTCAGAAAATGGCCATGGCAAAACCCCTCTGAAGAAACTTGCCAAGAAAATTCCATAATATATGGAATAATAGGTTTGCTTTAGGGTCACCATAAGTCGGAATAGGTTTGCTTTAGGGTCACCATAAGTCGGAAATGACTTGAAGGCAAACAACAACAAACTAGCTAATATACTTTGCTGTTGTTGTGTGTCTTCAATTCATTTACAACTTATAGCAACCCCAAGGAGAACCTATCATGGGGTTTTCTTGGCCAGGGAGAGTTTGCTTTTGCTTTTTTGCTGAGGCTGAGATAGTATGACTTGTCCAAAGCCACCATTAGGTTTCCCTGGCTGAACAGGGATTCAAACCATGGTCTCCAGAGTTGTAGTCCAATCCTCAAATCACGTACCATGCTGGCTCATAGAGCTCATTTAGTATTAACAGATATAGAGTATTTGCAAATTTGTTGATGCAAATTAAATGGCAAATAAATTTCTGCATAATACGACTGCTTTGCCCCTTTGCCATATGTCCTGCTTATGAACTTTCCATAAGCATCTGGCAGGCCACTTTGGAAACAGAATGCTTCTTCTATGGCTCTTCCTATGTTTTACAACCAGGTCTGATAAGCTCCAGAGATCCAATTCTCCTCTCCAGGACCTGCTGTGGAGCACATCCCTGCTACATCTGGTTTTGTAAAACACTTCCTAGGGAGTGGGAAACAAAATGTGGGAGAGTTAATCTTTCTTATAATGAATAATCATTGTTCCTGGCAGCTTTAAGGAGCAGCAGTTTCCCTCTTTTTGCAGAAAAAAAAAGACGAGCGAGGAAATTTATTTTGGTGGCTGAAGTACAGTGTTGTTTTCTGGCTATCCCAACCCATGAGAATATAGCAGGAGGTGGGCAAGAATAAATATTTAGTGAGAACAATTCAATGGGGACTTCTTTCAAACAAACCTGAAATGAAATTAGCATCTTTGGTCTTACTTTGTAACACACAAAATACATATAAAGCTTTATTACCATCCTAATAATGTTTCAGTATTCTATAAAATGGAAACTACTAGCTGTTTTTTGTTTGGTCACTTCCTTTCAGTCATACAGATTTTCTGACATACACATACTTCTTCACCCTTTCTTTCTTTTCTTAATCATACAAGCCAACAAAATAAGCACAGGTATAAGAAATTCTAAACTGATGATATCCTTAATGCCATATATTTTCCCAATATTTTTCAACACCAAGTTGAGATGGTGTGAGTTCCTTCCCATTGTTCACTGGGAACTCCATAGAGTTTGGAGTACATAATCTGTGATCATATATATCTCTCTGTGATAATCTGTGATATTATTTTATTTATTGTTGCTTTGTAATGTTGTTAGAAGCAGTACATAAACTGATAATAGCAACAGTAACAATTATTCCTATTGCTACTATTATATTTGCTCCCCAAATTAATCCAGTTGTGAGAGCCAATGAATTCCACACCAATTTGGTGGGTATGTATACTCTTGTGTTTTAGCCCAAACACTAAAGGAGTTATCCAGGGAGCCAAGTCATCTCCCAAAATAGTCTTCTAGCCCAGCTAGGGGTGCATCTACACTGTAGAAATAATGAAGTTTGACAACATTTTAACTGCCATGGGTCCATCCAACAGAATCCTGAGATTCACACTTTTGTGAGGCATCAGCACAGTTTGGCAGAGAAGGCTAAGGACCTTGTAAAACTACAAATCCCAGGATTCCAAAGGATGGAGCTACAGCACTTAAAGCAGTGTCAATTTGAATTACCTCTACAGTGTAGATCAGGGGTAGGCAACCTTTTTGAGCCGGGGACCAGGTTGCTGTCCCTCACATAATTGGGGGGCTGAAGCACCAAAAATCAATTAATCAATCAATCAATCAATCAAAAATAATATATATTATTAATTAATTAATTAATATATATTAAAATAAAAAATATGCATGCACATTCTCTCAGCCCCAGAAAAGCCATGGCAAAACCCCTGTGGAGATTTTGCCAAGAAAACCCCAAGAACAAGTAATAACAACAATCATCAATATTATCATGGCAGGCGGCGGCAGCAGTGAGGGGGGGGGCGGCGGCGGCAGCGGCGGCGGCAGGACCGGCCTGGGGCCAGTCCAAAGGCCTCGGGGGACCACATCCGGCCCCTGGGCCTTAGGTTGCCTATCCCTGGTGTAGATGAGCCCTAGGAAATAAGTCAGATGGGAAAATAGCAATGACTACACTCACTGTTCCTTCTGGCACTTGTAAGAGTCCTTTATCTCCCTTATACTATCTAAAACATTAGACTCTCCTCCCATCTTCTGTTAGAAAAGTTCACAGAAGTGTACATATAGTAAATATAAACTGGAGATGAATACTTCTAGATTTATATCCACATTAAGCAAAAAAAAAAAAAAGGGACAAATGATGCTTCAACTAGGTTTGATGGTACTAGCCAGAAGAGGAGATATAATTCCTATGTTTAACCAGATGGAATTCCACATGATCCTTAATAAGTCTGTATGCTAATAGGAAACATAAGTGCAGAATGGTGAGGGCTTTATAGCCAAAACAGCACCAACAGATGAAAACTTTTAAGAGAGAAAAACAAGTAAAATACTCCAAAACAGCCCAATTATGATGGAGCATGATTAGTCCAATAAAATGTAATGTGTTTGTTGCATGCAGGGTACAAAACCAGGGAAACAGAGATAAAATAGACAGCATATGGATTAGTTACCTGTAACACTGAACAGGAGCATACCAAATGTCAAATTTGTTACAGGTTCAGTATGTATTTCCTACTCTAATAGAAGTTCCAGTTCTCTTCTTACAATCTTCAATGTACTAGCCAGCAGCATAATTAACACATCAAAAATGACTGACAAGAAGACTAGAATCTTTCCATATGTTATTCTGAGATGTGGAGAGGTATGTGAATATGGAAATATCTGATTTAAATACTTGCTCATGTTCTAAAAAAGTAGTTACATTTTGAATAATTTTTTTAAAAAAATGAAAGGATACAGTTACCACAGATGAAGAGGATAATGAAGTATACACATACTACCATTCCGGATGATGATGGACCACCATACGCCATAATGCCATCATACATAACAGCATTCCAATCTTCACCTGTTAGAATCTAAGAAGCAAATGTCTTATTACTGTATGAACATAGAAAATTATCAGATAACATTTTCATTTAATTCCAAGCACAGAAAGAAATGTCTCATTACAAATGCCAAAGAATATTTGTGATTAATTAAATTTATAGAATTAACAATGTTCTGTTCTATTATTTTGTGCTCCTACAAAATAAGTCTATTTTAGAGATTAGGTGATCAAGCTTTATTAATCTAAAGTTCCTTTAAACTGTACATATGTTTGAAGGTACTTTCTAACTGTATTTTTCATTTTTTGCTTGAATGAACATTTAGGGTCTGCCATTTGTTCCCATTTTTTTTTTTTTTGGCTTATCCGTACAAGTCTCAGCAGTTTCTGCATACATATGAACACAGTATGAACACTTTGTACATAGTGCATTGAAAGTGTTTAAAGCTCTTCATATACATTGTCACAATTTGGCAATAACTGTACCAAGTTAAGTTAGTGCTACTGTCTTCATAATGTAAACACTGAACGTTGGTGACCTGATGCCAACAGAACAGTGGTTTGTGTGAAGTCACTAAGTGAGTATTTGGCTAAGATGAGACTTTAACAGGCGGCTTTCTGGTTTCCAGTCTGAGCCATTATTCTCTAATAAACTGGTGTGAGGAAGAAAGAGTGATAACTATTATTTAAAACAGATACGATTGTACAAATGAACATGTGATCACTGTGAAGTCGAAGGCTTTCATGGCGGACATCCATAGGTTTTTGTGGGTTTTTTGGGCTGTGAGGCTGTGTTCTAGAAGAATGTATTCCTGACGTTTTGTCTGCATCTGTGGCTGGCATCTTTAGAGAATGGTGACATGGAGGTTTGGCTACCAGTTCTCAAAAACACCAAAATCTGGACTCAACAAATGCAAACAAACTTCAGCCAGGGTCAGAGGGTTTCCCAGCAAACAATGGATCATTAATTAAACAGACACTAATCCTCCTCTCATATCCTCTCACCCAGAAGCCTTGCCTCAACAGAACAATACACAGATTTACATGCTAATTTACAAGCTAATTCCCAGCAGACAATGGACCATTAATTAAATAGACACGAATCCTCCTCACATATCCTCTCACCCAGAAGCCTTGCCTCAACAGAACAATACACAGATTTACATGCTAAACCTCTCAACCAAGGGTCACACAGTACAGATACTCCACACACCTCCATGCCAGCATTCTCTGAAGATGCCAGCCACAGATGCAGGTGAAATGTTAGGAATACACTCTTCTAGAACATAGCCTTACAGCCCCCAAAATCCACAAAAACCTATGAACATGTGATCATTTAGGACAATTTCTTAACAGGATTTTAAAAAATTACTGTATGGGAACATTCAACACCTAGTAAGTTATCTAGATTAGTTATTTTATCATAGGTATCTAATGCAGGTACATCTTCATTGTGATATAATGACAAGCTATGGGTGCTCAGGTTTTCTGTGCTTTCTTCTCTCCTTTGTGTCTATGAAGAGGATATCAGAAGCAAGCTTCTTCTACTTTTAATTAACCACAGATTTGCACTGTATCTATGCTACAGATTATTAAGTACAGCTGATTAAAACAACCCAGATACATTAGAAAAGAACTGAGGATGCTATCTTTCAGGCTGAATTGGCACTGCAGAAATAAAGCAGTTTGACACCACTTGAACTGCCATGGTTCAATGCTATGGAATTCTGTGATTTGTAGTTTTGGGAAGTATTTAGACTTCTTTGTCAGAGAGCGCTGGTGCCACAACAACAGGGTGACCACACACCCTCCTTTTCCAGGACATGTCCTACATTTAAACCTTCTGTCCAGGAAGAATTTCAAAATGTCCTCCATTTTCAGCATGACAAAGAAGCATGATTTTATATTTCTATTAGTGCTTTTAGCTTTTATTTGGTAATGTATTACATTTTCCCTCAATGCCCTACAATTTGTGGTGCTCTGCTCTCCTTTGTGGTTATGACATCTAGTCACCCTGCACAACAAACTAAAATCCCAGGATTCCATAGGATGGAGCCATAGCCATTAAACCAGTGTCAAATTGCACTATTTCTGCAGTGTAGATTCAGCCCCAGTAAAACACAGCCAAGATTAACCACAGTTTGTCTGGGTCAGGTGTAATGCAATGCAATCAAATAAAAACAGAAGTACAAGTTCCCTAGCCTCTCTTCACTATCATGCCAATGGACAGGGAAAGGGAGGATGGTGATCCCAAGGCTTTATTCACATAGCAATAAACCCTATTTTATCATCGCTACTTTTTGGATGACAATTCCCAAAATCACCCAACAAGCCTGGCCACTGGGCATGTGAAACAGGAGGTTCCAGGAGTTGTAATCCAAAAGAAGTAAGATCTCATCTAAATGTAGTCAACAAACAGAATGCCAAGTAGGTTAGCCATTTCCCTTTGATGTCCCTTTGAAACTCATTTCCTTTGAAAACCATTGCAAAGAAGTGTAACATTTTCTAGAAATCAGGCCACTCATTATAATTTGAATATGAATCAGGACTCTTGAGTTCTAGAATACTAGAACAGCTTTTCTGGAACAGCTAGAATTGTTGTTTTCACATGTTTAGAGTAAATTCAGTTCCCCCGTTACTGCTGAATGTGGTAAAGCATACAAGCTTAACATTAAATAGTGTCAAACTGTATTGCAATAATCACATGTAGAGATATCTTAATATTATGAAAATGTATTTCAACCCCAGTGGAAAAAGTACAACGGACAAAAATGTGCTTCCTCTCTCTAAAGGCTACCTCACATAAAACTATTTCCAACATGAAGGGCAATTTTCATTTTAGACATTGTTTATAATGTCTGAATGAAGACACAATTTGTTTCTTTTCCTTTTTAAAAAACATTCAAAGATCAAAAATCAACTTCCTCATTTATTTATTATCTGTAGTCAACAAGATACTTATGCTGACATCAGGCATTATGAAAGTATCTTCCTGTAATGTGAAGTCTGAAGGCTTTCACGATTGGCATCCATAGGTTTTGGTGGGGTTTGAGGGCTTTAAGGCTATGTTCTAGAAGAATTTATTCTTGATGTTTCACCTGCATCTGTGGCTGACATCTTCAGAGAATTCTGAAAAATTCAGAGAAGATGCCAGCCACAAATGCAGGCGAAACATCAGGAATAAATCCTTCTAGAACATGGCCAAAACCCCCACAAAAACTTATCTTCCTGTAATCTTTCAACTAAATACTTTCGTATAACCTTTTCAATGAAACAAACAAACAAACAAACCAGGTAAATTCAAATATTTTAAATCCAGCTAACTGTACGCTAATTTACATTTACTTGAAATATTCTCTAATGATCTCAGTGGATAAATACCCACAGAGCTGTCCAGTAAGGCTAACATCCTATTCGTATTAACTTGGAGATAAGTCCCATTAATGTAGTGAGACGTACTTCCAAGATAAACTGCATAGGACTACATATTTTTTGCAACATCTAAAAAATGTCAAGATATCAAGGAAATTTCTAAAAATTAGATAATATCATGTTTTGAGTTTTTTTTAAAAAAAATATAGTAAGTTCTATCATTATAATATGCTTTCAATATTTTTTTTTAAAAGCAGCGGTAATACTTGCAATCTAGTAAGCCTTTAATATGTATACATTGCATGACCAGATTTCCATTTACTCAACCAAGCATTTCCTTCTACTTCCATGCTACAACCCCTTACACACTCTTAAAATCTGCTTTGGAAGGCTCACTTACAGCTCTTCCTGCAGATTTAGGAAAGAGGCTGGAGGCTGCAGAAGACAAAAGGAATTCATGGCTCTCAGGAATCTTGTATATTGATAGATGGAAAGTGGTAGATTCCACCCAGAGCAAAGAAAGAAAGAAGTCTTGCTGCATATGTGAATCACCTTTGGCTCATAGCCCAAAGCATGAGTAATTTACCAAGATACAACCTTTAAACTTGTGAAGCATAAACAGTTGTTTAAAAAAAACACAAAAACAGTTAAACATAAGGAAACATTTTCTGTTTGTTGGGTTTTTTTTACATTCATTTATTCATTTTTTAAAGTTAAACTCTGGATGAACAAAGACAACTTAATATTAATGACATTAACATAAAAGCTATGCTGCATAAATAGATTGAATACATGATATGAACAGATGATACAAAATGAGGCAGAAATTACCAGAATATTGACTTAATGAGCAGAATGCTATTTAACACAAATAGAATTAATAAGTAGTTGTGATAGTGATTTGGGTTTTTTTTAGAAGACAGGATTACTTAGACACTTTTGTTTTTCAAAGATAAATTGTCTTATAGTGGGTGAAAGAAATTTACCTGGAATACAGTTAAAAGAGCTTGTGGGAAATTATCGAAGGTGCTCCGTTTTGTTTGAGTTTCATCAAAATTAAATTTGCCTCCAAACAGCTGCATTCCAAGCAATGAGAAGATTATGATGAAGAGGAAAAGCAGAAGCAACAGTGAAGCAATGGACTTCATTGAGTTTAACAAGGATGCTACCAAGTTGCTCAGGGATGTCCAGTGCCTATAAATTAAAATGCGTGTGTTAACCAAAAAAAAACTGTAAAAGAACAGTGCGTGATGAAATATTACGAAAGAGCTGCGGATCATACAAGTGTCAATAAAACTTAGCAGCAAGTAAAACAAAAACAAAAACAACAAAACAAATTAACAAGTTTCACTCTTTAATTCCTCTTACCTGGTTACTTTGAAAATACGGAGGAGACGAACACAGCGGAACACTGAAATGCCCAGGGGTGACATTATTTCTAACTCCACCAAGATGGTTTCAATAATGCCGCCACAAACCACGAAGCAGTCAAAACGATTAAAAAGGGACACAAAATAAGACTGCAGGCCCAGACTATACATTTTTACTAACATTTCACAGGTGAATAAAGCCAGAAGAACTTTGTTTGCAATATCTGCAGGAGAGAAAAAAAAATCAGAAAATTATATTGAGGTATATGCCTCTGATTCATTTTGTGCTGAAAGCAAGCAATGGCTTTGTTTCTAATTTCACCTCTAATTCTTTTTCCCAAGTTAGGATGATACTGCATACACCTACCACAAATATTACTTACAATCAAAGGAATTCAGGCAATAATATGTCAAAGTAAATTTTCATTGCCTTCATATAACAAATAACATATGTGTCATATGTTTAGTAAAGAGCCCTGATGTTCAGCACCAAATTCAGCATATGACAGGCCTGCCTTGTTGCCTCCTATAACTTAAGAACTGGGGATCTTGCACACTGAGAACAACTGATAAAAGTCATCAGGAAAATCCCGGAATAGTAAGCTCTACAATGCAGTGGCAATTCCCTTCTAGACCTGCTAACATAAAATTATAGAGTTGAAAGAGACCACAAGGGCCATTCAGTCCAACCCCCTGCCATGCAGGAACTCAAAATCCAACCAGCAACTTCGCAAGTGCAGGCAAATTTTGTACTACACCCACAGACATTTTTTTGATCACACATACTGGGAATGCATTCAGAGACATAGCCATGTTAGCCTGGAATATCAGTATTCAAATGAATCTTGTAGCACCTTTGAGACTGTGTGAAATAATTTATTGCATAAGCTTTTGTAGACATATCTACTTCCTCAAATGGAGTGAACTGATGCCCAGGAAGGTTGTTTATAATCAGACTGTATGAATAGCCATGATAAAGTGATAAGTTCAATTTTAACTATGACTGTTGAGAGACAAAAGCAGGAGTAAAGATGTTGCCTATGGTGAGTGGGTGTCTGTATGAAATGGTGCCAGGGAGTTTTGGAATGTGGTGTGGACAGGCTGGGAACCTGAAGGGAAATATGTTAAACTGGCTAAGAACATTCAGAGTTATAATACGTGCAGTATGCCAGGAAGTAATTGTCTTTGTTCAACCCACTGTTGATGGATTGGAGTTTGTGAATAAACTGTAATTCAGCTGTTTCTCTTTCCAGTCTCCCTTTATAGTTTTGTTGTTGTTGTTGTTGTTGTTCAAGGACCGCCATTAGTCTCAAAGGTGCCACAAGACCCCTTTGCATACTGGGGAATGCATAACTGTGACAAACAAATGAAGCCCACAGCCCATAGGTTTACAATCTACAAATGAAGCCCACAGCCCATAGGTTTACAATCTAGGCTACAGAAAATGTACTGTGGACTACAATACACATATGCTCTAGTAAACACCTATATGATATAAAAATTATCTAATTTCTTCCCAAGGTTCTGTTTAAGACAATTCACATATTTTATACAACATAGAATTACTGAAGCCAGCATGGCACAGTGGTTTCAGCACTGGACTATGACTCTGGAGACCAGGGTTTGAATCCTGGCTCAGCTGTATAAACTTTAAACCTTTGGCAATTCACACACTCTCTCAGGCTCATAGAATGGCAATGGCAACCCCTCTCTAAAGAAACCTGTCAAGAAAAGCCATGATAGGGTTCCCTTAGGGTCAGCATAAATCAGAAACAAACTTGAAGGCACACAAAAACAACAACAGAATTACTAAAAAAAAAAGGTAAAAGCTCAATTTCTATTAGCTATTGCATGAGATTTTAAAAGTAAGTATTTCATTTTTACCTTGTATTTGTGTCAACCAATCAGGTTGATCATAATGCTCAGATGAGATAGTTAATGTGTTCAGGAAGACGAGTACAATCACTAACCAATAAAATGAAACAGATTTTACAGCAGCCCTGCATTTTCTCCGATTGAATCTGTTCCAGCGTCGCCAGCGTCGACTAAAATTTAAAACAGTGGAGGCATTATAATATAGACTCAATTTAGAAAAATTAGGCAAGAAGAAACAAATCTGCTTGGTAAGGACATCTTAGTCCACTGTCTTGGTGCTACCACAGAAGAGGCCCTGCTCACATGCCCAATCATCATAACATAGAGAGAAAGGACGGCTGAGAATCAGTGTGTGATTTAAAGGGTCCTGTGGGTCTGTACAGGGTGTAAGTACCGGTAGTTCTCTGCTTAAAGCCAGAATCAGCACTTTGAAATGATTCCCAGTAAAACTTTACAACCCAGTATGTGAAATCACACTGAGATTTGTCACATTCAATATGCATTCTGACAGCTGCATTCTTAAACAAATGAAGCTTCAGAACTTTCTTCCAAGAGAGCCCAGATAGGACACATCATAGCCCCCCCCCCACTCCAAAAGTGACCAGGGTGCATATGATTCTGGACACTGAGTCATTGGGTGGTTCGGTTTTATAATTTTTTTTCAATTCAGCAATACTAATTCGTAAATCTATTCCATGTACCTCTGGCTCAAATTATTAAGCCAGTTATTGACCGAGATGGTAAAAAACAGTGTGCATTGCTAGTTATGGGGCACAGCCATTAATAGAACTGTTGTTACAGATTATACTGTGTTGTTCAAGCAAACACTGCTTGAAATGTGAAAGTATGTGGAATCCGCAACAGGAGTGTGAAGGCAAAGGATAAATGGGAGTAGGAATACATGTGCACATTATCCATATATTGGTATTTTTTGTTTCTCCAGTCACATGAGTAACCTATTCTTCTTAACGAGAGCTACACATACATTTTATATCTCATTTCTAAAAGCAACACTCCTCATATGGTTGGACCTTGGTACTTTTTCTTGATAGGGATTTCCCACAAACACACTCATAGAAAAAGGGAAATGAGCTGAGCCCAAAACTTTAGTTAGGCAAATATCTTTTCAAATTGACAGGCCTTTGACAAATAAGCTGTGCTGTAGCAGGAATGTGCTGTTCTTTCTTTTCAGCGATGTTTCTGTTGAACACTGTCCCTTACACTCCCCTGAACCACAGCACTAGAGCTCTCCAGCAAAGAACTCCAAATACTTCACCAAGTTCTCAAGATTCCATAACACGGAGCCACGACAGTTAACATAATATTATAACTCTGTAGTCTGAATATGCTCAGAGGCTCATTTAATTGTAGATGATAAAACAGCTGTTACAGATGCAGTGGAAATAAGAGTCTCGTGACTTTTGAACCAATCCCTTGAACAGCCATCTGATCTGCAGCAATACTGTTTAGTTCCATAAGATAACTTCATCTCTCTCATTTAGTGCATTGTCTTCTATGGGACAGTGTGTGTGTTTGTGAACATGGGGAAGGGCAGTACCAATTTGACTTACATGCCAAGGGAACAAGAGGTCAGACTATTTAAACCTGTCTAGTGTACACTCTGCCTTATAGAGAGGACCTACAGAGGCCCCTCCTTTTCCACAGGGGATCCCTCAAGAAAAAGGGAAAACGCAAATATTCAAGCCCTATTAGCTTGAACTGAGGTGCGTGCCATGAGAGTGCTCCCCATTTTATGTGCCTCTGTTTGTCCCTCTCAGATAAGCGAGGGTCGTGGACTTCAAGTCCACAAAAACAGAAGGACAACTATACTTCAAATATGCATCTTGGTATGTGGTCCCCCCCCTGCCAATAATGGAAGTAGATACTGCAATTGTTCATACATTATGCTGCTCACACCTGTAATTTACTACAGATCACTATACAGTCGCCCCTCCTTTTTTGAGAGAAATCCGTTCCGGACCTCCCCCCCACACGAAAAAGGGAAAACGCAAATATTCAAGCCCCATTGGCTTGAATGGAGGCATGTGCCCCATTTTATGTCCCTCCATTCATCCCTGGGAAGTGAGGGTTGCAGGCTTCAAGTCCGCAAAAATGGAGGGACAACTGTATTTGGAGTACTGGAGGCAACTAAGACACCGGAGCCTGCTGAAACCTATAAATCAGGCAGCAGGGAGTTATAAGAATGTAGTTCTCTCTGTGCAATCCATGCCAATCCCCATCTTTCTAGGCCAGGAGCAGAAAGCAGCTTAGCATTGTTTCAAGACTGTTGCAAAGAGTATTCCACAAGTTTAAACAAATTTTGATACTACTTTAAAATGACATTCTGCAACCTGGTCTAATTTCCCAAACTGGGGTAATCTATGGTCAGAGTTGGGGGAGAACCTAACCCCAAAATAGCATGGGTCGGCATTTTCCCAGTGCAGATTATGAGACACTACCACTTCACAAGAAAAATTCCTTTAAAATGGTCAAAGACTGGTAAATTTATTTCTCTTCTTATCCACATATGAAAAAACACCTCTCTTTTTTATAAAATAAAAACAACAATAAACAGACTTGCTTTATAGTGTTCAAGAATGAACTTTGTACAAGATTTTTTAAAACATTCCATTCAGCAGTGAGACTTTGAGTGAAATAAAATGTGCAAATAAACTGTTTAAGTGGATTTAAGACTCCAATTCATGCAGTATTGTGATCATGAGCACTGAAGATATCAGATAAGAGCAAAATATTTAAAAAAAGATGTGAAGTCTGGAAGTCCATATGGAGCTGCTCATATTTCAAGTCATGAGATGTTCTGCAAAGCTCTGTTGCTTAGAGTTAAAACAAGAAATATATTTTGTGATTTCTTTTTAAATTCTTGATTCAGGGAATCATGATGCCTACAGACTGCTTGTGACCTCTAGGGCCATTTTTTCTCGACCTAGATTAATCCGTCATCCCCTGTTTTGTGCTGCTGTTATTATGATTGTTATGTTATTTGTGATTTGTTATTAAGTTTGTTTTATATCATTCTTTGTTTAATATCTTTTTAAGGGGTGGGAGGGTTTTGGGGTTTTGTATGTATTTTATCTTGGTTTTAATACTATAAGCCGCCTCAATTGCGTCGCAGAAGGGCAGGATAAAAATAAAAATTATTATTATTATTATTATTATTATTATTATTATTATCATCATCATCATCATCATCATCTGTCCTCATATTCCCTCAAAAGAAGAAGAAATCACAAAAATCAGGAATTCTGTTTCTCTATGGGGCATTATTCTCCGCAAAAATAAAGTGCAGGAGCCATGCAAAACTCATTTTTGCTAAATCTCATTTTTACATTACTCCAGAGGGTGCTGGAGTTGCAAAAATGGGAGGCTGGTGTCTGAACCTTAAAGAGAGCTGTGCTTACTTAGGGAATAAGATACAGCTTCTGTGAAATTCTGTTTAGAAACCAAAGCAAATTCACACTAGCACACTGACTCTGAGGCAATGACCCACCAAACTTCACTGCCTATTCCTGCCCTTCTTAAAGCTCTTAAATGCATCTGGCCAAAGACAACTTCAGTTCTTTTGACACTGAGTCTATTCCTGAGTTTTGGAAACAATGAAACAAACATCATTAAAAAAAAAAATCCAGAGCTCAGTAAAAGCAGTATTTATAGTTTAAGGAGGTTAAGTAAACAAGTTGAAAAGATTACATTGTATAATACAGTAGATTGATTAGATGACAGAAAGAGAGGCTGTTTTGTTTTTTAAAGAAACACACAGGTATTTTTGGAATATTTCCCAAAAGGTAAGAATCAGGAGAAAAGAAAAAATAGTAACTTTCTGTTTTTAGTTTTAGATTTTAAAGAGAGCAAAGATAAGGAAACTATGCAAGGAATATTAGGAATATGACTGATATTTTTATTGTGATTGTAAATTCTGGCTTGAAGAAAAAGGGAGAATCACTTTTTTATTTTTTAATAATCCATGAAATCTTGTTTACATGCACTTCAAAAGAAATCAAGATATCTGTCCTATGATTTGGACTCATTTTTACATAGCAGTGTCATAGAAGTGTAGCTTAAAAGTATTTTCCCATCCCCATAAATGAAAGTTAACCAAAAATACATGAAATGTCGTGTCACATACATGTGAAGATCCATTCTAGAAAAACTGCAGGCTGCTCCCCCCCCCCCCATGTAATCATGGGAATACTATATTGTAGGAGTAAGTGATCTGCTAAGGATTGTGAAACTGACAGTCATAATGATTAACCATAGAAGTGACTGTTGTTATAGCTGTGGTTTACTTAGGGATGCAGACTACGCTGCAAAACACAATGAGGAAAAAATATGAAAACCAGCTTGAGACTCTGATTTCAGATTTTGTTTGTCAGCACCAAATAAACCATGCTTTGTGGGTAACCTGATTCAGCCACTGCTTTGGTTCACACATTACACAAAACCATGATTTAGCATTACATGTGCAAGCCTCTGTGAACCCAAATGATGCATGAGTACTCCCTCCTTCTTCCAAAAGGCTGGAAGGAGGAATCAACAAAGATTCATTTTTGCATTCCTTAACTCCTAGCCTGTCATTAAGTGTGGACCTGGAAGCATGGCTAAAAATACACTAGCCAGCTGTTAAACAAGCTATCTTCAAACAATGGATGATAAGTCAGATTCATTTAACATCATAGCTAATTCATCCTGCTAGCCATGCAGGAGAAGCAAAACAGCAAGAATGTGGGAAGAATGCTGAAGCCTGCAGCTTTGCTTAGTGTTTCAAAGGGTAATACATATAACCCTAAGGTGTGGTTTAGTATGCATGGTTTCATATTGTAGTAGTATGGGCTAGTGACAACTGGTCCAATAAAATTAAACATGGTTTGGCTAAAAAACCCAACCCGTCCATGTCATGTCTGAACCCAACATGATTCCTGAATATAGACAGTTGTGAGATGGATGAAGGGCAAAGTGCCTAAGCCCTAAGTCATCTCAGAAGCCAATTTTATGTACCATTTTTATTACGGAGCAGAGGAGAAACTGAACAGAACAAAAAAACAAAAACAAAAAAATAAAAATAAAACAAAAGCACAATAATGTATTATGATCTCATTTGAGCATACTCTTTTATGATGGCTTAGTATCAAATGAATAAGGCCTAAACTTAGCAACTCCCTCCTCCTCTGCTCTCCCAGTGCAGCTGCAAGGAGATCAGAGGCACATGTTTCTTCCTCTAGTTAACCATGGTTTGCATCTGAGTGGACAGTCTTTTGGGACTAGGGGGCAGCACTGATACCAGTAGAGTTCAGAGCGCTGTACCTCCACCATAGCTCCTGTAAAAAGAAAATCAAAATCTTGCTCCATAATGCACCAAGCACTCTCTGGGTGATTTCTTGTTGAGGGGAAAAGGGGCTCTACAGGGCTAAAATATTACAGGGACCCCCAAATATGGTGTAATTGGCCTCACATGAAATGCATTTGGGAGTATTTGGAGGGGGGAAAATAAAAATATTTTGAACCCTGAAGGTTACAGCAGTGCACCTGGGGGACGCATGTGGCCACTTTCCTTAGCCCCATTTCATATGGTTAGTGTGAAATATGATTTTGGAAAAGAATTCAGCTTCAAACCAGTGTTTATGATCCTGCATCCTCAAACATGATGCCCTCCAGAGGTATTAGCCCAGATTTCCAATCACCTCCAGTCAACAAGGGTCTTTCTAACTGGGAATGATGTTTATCTTGCAACATATCTAGAGGTTACTTGTTTGGAGAAAGCTGCCTTAAATGATGGGTAAGAAAAACCCTTTGGATTCAAATGCAAAAATAAATTGTGATTATTTGAACATGTAAGTGGGTGTGCTGAAAAGTAATCACAGGGCTTATTCATTCATACAACACTACAATTCTATAGCCATCTAATATTCGCTGTAGTGCATTTGAAGGAGTTTTCCTTTAAGGTACTGGATAAATGATGCATGGACTGTAATAAGTAAGGGCCTTTGCAGACTGCTAGAAATAGTGCAAATTGAGTCCACTTTAAGGGTTAGGGTTAGGGAATCATGGGAACTGTATTTTATTGTGGCACCAGAGCTCTCTCTGACAGAGAAGGCTCAATGTCTCAGAAAAACAACAACAATTCCCATGATTCCCTAGCACTAACCCTAACCCTTAAAGTGGACTCAATTTGCACTATTTCTGGCAGTCTGCAAAGGCCCTAAGACACTTTTGAGGAGTAGCAATTGTCTTTTCAAACATTAACTAAAAGTACATTCTTTTACAGTTACAGTAATTTGGTCATGGAAAAGCAAATAAAAGGTAGTACCTGTCTTTGGTATTGATGATCCTGTTTATACACGTTATTAGGGATTGGTGAATAGTTTGGAATGGTTACCTGCAGTAGCCATTAATAGGCCTCTGTGGAGGATGCAGAGCTGGTAGGATATTATTCTTGAGGACTCAGGTTTAATCATAGAGTTCAAATTACAGAGGTTAAGAGGGTTATTCCCCCCCCCCCTTCCATCTGAAGTTGTTTGGATGCAGTTTTTATCCAGAAGAGATAATAGATTGTAAATTATCTATCAATCCTCAAGATACTTCTCAAGAAACTAGTTCAGGGGTAGGCAACCTTTCCCCTTTAAGGGCCGAGGGACTTCAGCTCCCAGAAGCCTCAGCCATGTTGGCCAATAGTCCCATGTTGGCCAATAGCTCCTGGGATTCTGGGAGCTGAAGTCCCTCGGCCCTTAAAGGGGAAAGGTTGCCTACCCCTGAACTAGTTCCATTCAACACAACAAGATTTACTTGTATGCATTTCATGTTAGCAGACATCCTCCTGACTCACAAAGGGCTGAAACAGATGGCCTTTGATCACTGGGTTGGGGCCATGGCAACTGCATGCCACACCCCCAACCCAGCATTTTCCCAGCACAATAAGAAGTGACAAAAAGCCACTCCTTTTTATGTCGGGAAAAAGGTGCCTTTGCCACCATGGTGGCAGTGACTTTTTGGTGTTCCTGCAGCACAGCGCATGTAAGCACTGTGCTACAGAAATGCTGTGACGCCACCTGTTGTATGGTCAGCAGGGCTGCATGACACAGGCTTGGGGAAGCATCAGGGCATGCACCATGCATATGCCATGCCCCCACGCCACCCTGAAGCTGGTGGGTTTTGCTGGTCTGTTTTGGCCCATAGGGAAAATATAGAGAAGTAATGATGCAAAATAGATTAGTAACTGTATATAAAACCAGACTGATCTATTGGAATATTATTTTCTGTTCCCCCCCCCCCCCCCTTAGATTATGCAGTACTTTAAACTTAAGGTCTTAAATTAACTAGTTTATGGTCAAATGCTGTCAATGGAAAAGGTATGGAGAAAACAGTGCAGTTTTAAGTGCCAAAAAATAATCTTTTTACGATACAAATCTTGTGAAGGTGTTTGAAAAGTGACAGATAACCTGGCTGCATTGATTAGAAAAAATACTCATTATTTTCCAGCTACATTTTAAAAAGTGTTCACTCTTTTCTATGTCTCTTTATAGGCCAAAGTATATGACCAGTAAAGAGTGGCCAGAGGTTTACTGGGGTTTACTCAGGCCACTCTGGCTGCAATTGGTCTGAGACCACGGTGACCACATGGCCCACTCCTGACGTGGGCCAACACCATGCTCCCAAAGCTTTGGGGATGTGCATCATCTGAATGCCATGCCCCCACAGCGTCCAGAAGCCACCTTATTTTGGTCTGTATGTTTCAGGCATATGTTACCAAAGTGGATAGCCATTACACAAGCCAGTATCTTGATTCCCAGCCACCCCCACCCCACCTCCAGTGTAAGGTCAGAAGTCGAGATGTTCATTAAATCAGAATTTCCCTAGTTTTCTTATCCTCTGCACAGTGTTCTAACCAGTTCTCACTGGAGAATCAACAGAGAACTTTGCCAAAAATAAGCATTTTGAAACCTTCCAAAAGGAACCCCCTGAGTTATGCAATCCTTAAAAATAGGATTAGGGAACTAATAGCCAAGCACTGATATCTAAGGTATCAAATCCTTTCAAATCAAAGACATACAGTCTTTTTAGAGGTGCTAATACAAAAAAAGGGAAAAAATAATCACCTCACATTCTTCCACATATCTAAACCAGAAGTCTGGTTTACGATAATAACAGATTACAGATACTATCAGAATTTCTTGATCAGGGTCAGTCCGATTACCTTCTTGACAGACTCTGCTGCCTGCACATGAACAGTGTATGGAATGAATATTGGCAGCTGTTTCCCTTTGAGATTCATAATATATTGTATGGGACTGATTATTTCCCATCCCAAATCTGAAATAAACATTCAGCTTGAAGCATGGTATGAATTGTCACACCCTGTGAAATGAACCCTTCAGCTAGGATTTGTATTATGTGGTATCTATGCAACAGGATGACATACATTGAAGTTCTCCATATCCTGCCTCCACTGCAGCCCAACTCTATATGTCTAGCACTGGTTATCCTTGCTGATGCCATACTGCCCACCTGTCCTGAACCATCATTCCTGTCAGAGGATGGTTTCCTCTCTGAATTAATCTGCCTGTTACATGGAGATGTAAAAGCTATACTGGAAGTCAGCAATCAGAAAAGACTAGTGGACTCAAGATGTGCTAAACTTTCCCTTTCACTCCAGTTTCTTTCTACAAAATTCTGCACCATTACCTTCCATGGTTTTCTCTTAGCAGATTTTCAAATGCACATTTGAAACCCATTATTTTTAAGGCCATCAGAGAGAAGGAGGAAAATCTGCTTGAGTAAGTTGGCTGAGAGAAGGGAAAATAGGATTTTTTAAAAAAACAAACTCTTTTCCTGCCACTTTTCAGATTTGGTCCCTGAGCTGCGCAGCAAAGCTGCTGCAAGAAAAGGGGCCTCTTTGTTGGCCTTCATGAACAGGGTCCAGAGATTAACATGTGGTTGGCCAAGCTGTATCACATGATAGGGGGCAACTGCAAAGGCTATTTTAAACCTGTTGCCCCCCTGGCTTCTTGTGTATCAGGAGCATCGTGGGCCTCCTCCACATGTTTTGGTCATTCACCTCTGTGGGAACGACTTGGGCTTGCTCACAGACAATGCCCTCCATTCATAGGCTCTGCATGATTTGTGTGGCAGTCATGGTAGATGACCTCTTCTGTACTGGGAGTGCTGTGGGCCTCCTCTGCATGTTTTGGCCATTTGTCTCAATGGGAATGACATGGATCTCCTTAAGGAAAAAGCACTGATTTGTCAGGCTTTGTAGGATCTTCATTCTGTTATTGACACTTGGCCTGGGGTGCTCATCATTTGGTCAGTCATTCTTCCCCGCTCAGTTTGCTGGACCTGGTTCACCAATGAGGCAATAGGAAAACCAATAACTCTTGGGCCATTGGTTTGGGCCATTTTCTTCCTCATCCAGAGATTAGATTCCAGCAAACGAAGCTCTCCAGAGCAGATGGTGTTCATTTGTCAGAAGAAAGCAATTTGATTTTCTTAGGAGATTTGCAAACAGGAGTAAGAGCTAGCAGATGCTTGTCCCTTGTCCATGGCAGGTAGAAGGTGGGGGGGGGGAGAGAGAAAATGTTTAGATTGGCGTACACCTTGGCACCCCATTGTGGTGGACAGTTGGTATCTGGAGCTGCCTCCACGGGGTAAGCGACCAGGGTGTGTGGTAAGGGCTGATCTGGGGTTTACTCCATCTTACAAAATGTAGTGACTCAGGAGAGAGATATCCAGTTTTTGGCTTTCCAAAGATGACTAGTTGAGGTAGCGATCAATGCCCTTTGGATTGGCCTTGGGGTCTGGTATAGCTGAGGTGGTGTCATAGGTTGACATCTTGACCTCAGATGGATCTGTACCAGGTTGCTTCTCCCCTTGTTTGCTTACTCCCAGACTTCAAACAGTTTAATAGGATTTTAGGTCAATAAAATAGCCAGTTTAATCCACTTATTTGTGTCTGGTCTTGTCATTTCATAGTTGGTCAACAAACAACTACCTTGCCTTCTAAAGTGGCTTCTCAAGGGAAAAGTGGGGAGGGTGTTGCTGTATATACCTGTATATAAGTCTAAAAAAATTATGCCCCAAAATTGACCCCAAAATCCCAGATCAGCTTATTTACAGGTCACTATGGTAATGTGATAGCAGCTCTTTCAGATTTCCCCATGCTGTGCGAAGATAGTTCCTTTTACTCTTGAGCCAAACTGAAAGAGTCCTGAGTGATTAATTGCTTTTAAATAAACAGAGACCCTCTCCTGCCAGCGCTGGCATTCACGCTGTCTGGGTAAAGGCTGAAACCAAAGTTGAAATAAAAAGCCTCAATTAGAGTCTCTCTTGCTGTACACACACATACATACACTGAAGGAGCCTCCAAGTTTTACCCTCAACGTATCCACGGGTCATGGCAAAATCCGTAATTTTGGCCTTAAAACCTGCCTTTGACTTATACATGAGGTCGACTTATAGTCGAGTATATACGGTATATTTAGTTATTTGCACATCCATCTGTATTTAACATGCAGCTTTGGCTGCTGGTGTCTTTTTCCTTTAACAAAGAAATCTTAAAAATAAGGTATCCAGTAACTTGCTTATAGCTAAGTAAGCAAAGCAATATGAACAAAAATGTAGTTCAATGGCATATGCATACATATTGCTTGATATTATTTACTCACACAATTTAAAAATTCAGTCATATTCCACCATAATTTGAATAGATTAGCAGCATAAAGAATTATGATATACTTGGGGAAAATGAAAGGTATAAGAGAGAAGAAT
Source organism: Phrynosoma blainvillii (assembly GCA_026167975.1). Classification (NCBI taxonomy): domain Eukaryota; kingdom Metazoa; phylum Chordata; class Lepidosauria; order Squamata; family Phrynosomatidae; genus Phrynosoma; species Phrynosoma blainvillii. Next base: position 323,650,683 of record JANUYF010000002.1, on the reverse strand, counting down.
ACTGACCTGAACTTGGATTTTGAGATAACTTGACTAAAAGAAAAGGAAAACACATTTTTAAAGAAAATTCAGAAACAATAATTTATACAACCCCTTCTCCTTGAAACCTATATTGTAAATTAAAAGCAGTTTAAATTATTATTTCTTGGATGAATGGTTGATATAGAGAAGTTTCATTAGCGTACACTGAAGAACACCTACCTACTTTTGACTGCTTTTAGTGAAGCAACATAATAATGTTATTTTACACATAAAGAAAATAAGTCTTTTGCATTAACCTTTGATCCTTTCAGATCAAGAACTATAATTTTTATAAAATCCAGTACAAAATGAGCTCAGAAATAGATTGCAATCATAATTTAATAATGAAAAAGGAACAATAGTACAAAGGCAAAGATGAGAATGGAGAAAAAATCGAAAGAACTGTAGATAGGAAGTACTCAATGGAGGATGAATGATAGAATGAATGAAGGGATGGAAGTTTTTTAAGTTAGATGGAGTATGTGGACTGCATAATCAAGTTCATATGGAAGATGAAGAAAAGAAATAACAGAAAAATGGAATGGAATGGAATGGAATACAAGCACATGGAAATCATTTACAAGGAAGACTGCAATATAAATATAAGAAATTGATAGTGCAAAGCTGGATGTTTAATAATTGTTGTGTATATATATATATATATATATATATTCACATGCTTTATGTATTCTTTATGTTTGTATTATTTAGAAAAATCTAATAAAAATAATGAAAAACCTTGGTAGAATATTTGTATCCTACCACTTCTCCAAGGTGCCTCTCCCTAATAACCCTGTGAAGTAGACTGTGAAACAGAAAGTGCTCATCTAGCACCATGTAGCCAACTTAGTACAGATTTAAACTTGCATTTCCACAGTCTGAAACTAGTAGTCTTGCCATTATAGCACTTTGCGGTAAAGCAGAATTCTAATTACTCATTAAGAACAGGATTTGTAAATCACTAGGTGACAACTTATGGCAATAATATTCCTATTGGCCTAAATCCAATTGTTAGCCCCATATACAATGGACTCACTGAATCAAGAGAAATTTGGTAAATCAACAATTATACAATGTCCATTAATTCAGTGGATCTACACTAGTTGGAATAAACAATTGGATTTAGGCCATTGTGCTCTCTACTCACTATACATTCCCTAGATAATTTTATTTATTAAACAAGTAGTAGAGTAGCACAAGCTTAAAAAGATTAAAAAAGCAATTTAGTAAAACTTTTATTTTATAAAACCCTTGTTTAAAAAAAAGTCAATTTTGGTTCAATGAAGCCTTCAGCAACTGCAGTTGTTGTTGTTGTTGACGATGATGATTATAAAAAGGTCATTAACCACTGCCAGTGGTAGAATTTCCAAACATATCCATCTTGATGTGTATCTGAGGAAACGTTCTCACTTGCTTTTCGACTGCTGGGAATAAAATGGTATGCCATTCCTGCTATGCCTGTGCATACTCACCACAAACTTCCACAGCATGCTGGACTCTCTCCTTCTCCACCCACATTTTCAGTATTCACCGATTCAGTTTCACTTGCTTGCATACTTGCTGTCATGGTCAAATAAGAAAGAATTCGATTTGTGGTGGTTGAATGAAACTAGCTATACTTTGATGCATGCATGTATGTGACAGAAAGTCTGTGCTCCAGAAATACTTTGTTCAGGACTGAAATCAGCCTTATAAAATCTCTCCCCCCCCCCCCCCCCACTGCCATTCCCTCATCTTAGATTGAAAAGACTCACAACAAATGAAAGTTAAAACCATAGTCACCTCTAGGCTTTTTTTCCACAACCAAACTGAAATAATTCATGCTGGAATAATGTAGTAAAGTATAAAACAAGTTTCACCACAAAGGTTCTAAAAGATTATGGCCAATCTTCTAAAACAGGCTTCAAGATTATGTTGGGCTGCAATTCCCAGCATTCTTATCATTAGCTTTGCTGGTTAGAGCTGCTGGGAGTTATTTAAATATTTGAAGCCAAAGATCAGTGATTAATATCCCATAGTACTGGAAAATCAAGGGATGACAACATCTGGAGAGCTCCAACATCTGGAGAGCTGGGGAAAAAGGTGAGATATAAATGAAAAGCAGGAGGACCACTGTGGGTGTGGTCCTAATCCTCACTCCCAAACCAGGTATTTGAAAAGTTGCTTTTGGACTACAACTCCAAAATTCTCCCACCAGCAAGAAGTCAGTGGCCATGCTGGCTGTGAGATTCTGACAGCTGTGTCCAAAAAGTAACATTTCCAAGCATTGTCCCTACTCACTCTCCATGTATGTTGACTATACCCACTTGAAAAATGTCTGCACAAACCTAAAGGAGAAAATATGTTTCTGCAAGTATGAGAAACTAAACACACACAACCATTAGAAACTAGAGCATCATTACTGTGACTTCTTGTGTCAGTTGAGATGAAAGGTTTACCTTGGCACACACAGAACATAAAGGCAATTTCTTGCTAGTCTATAAAGACAGCCTGTCATCCAAAGCTGAAGAAACAGACAATGAATTGACTTTTAAATTACCAGGACCAAGTGACAGTTACATTTCTGCTTTCAATATCATAGTAGGTTTTGCCAGGGACAGTGCTGACAGCTTTTATTATCCTAGTACTCCTTCTAAATAAACAATTTCTTCAGATGTCAATGTTTTGGACAAAATTTGTCCCTGCAGAATTTTTTTAAAAGAGTAGCTAGGCTGAAAATGCATTGTTTACAGTTTATCCCAACCTGCAGTTTGTATAATACCAAGCCAAATACAGCCTGCCATTCTGATGGATGGCCATCTGTCAGGGATGCTTTGATTGGGAGTTCCTGCATGGCAGGGAGTTGGACTGGATGGCCCTTGTGGTCTCTTCCAACTCTATGATTCTATGATTCTATGATTTGCTCACCGAAGAGGTATGGAATTTATTTCACTAGTGCAGGTAACTCCTGAAGATTCAGTCCATCTCTAAAATGGGGGGGGGGTGGGTGGGGGAATTTCCATGAAAATAAACAAGTGATTTGCTAGTTATTATTTCTTTTGATAATCAAGTCACTTTAAAATTATCAAACCACTTTCTAAGGTGTGGTCTCAGCAGGGGTGGCTTCACCCCATTGAATTTATCATCATGTGGGTCAGAGACCAAGTACTTCTTACCACAAGGAAAGTGGCTCAGGAGAAGCAGCTTCATGGTGGCTGGTGAGAAGTGTTTGGGCAGGGGAAGGCATGACCATCTGTACCACATTTTTCCACTCTTGCCACATCTAGTGAGAGCTAGTAACTTTTACTGACTTATTTGCAGTGTTAGTTGGATTTACCTGTAAGGCCCACCCTGTTTTTCCATTTCTTTGCAACAGTAAGGACAGTTTTGTTCACAATCAATAAGAAAATCTACTATGAGATTATGCAAGAAAGCACTATTGCTTACATACTTGCATGTCAGCCAGTCAAACTTACACATGCCAAAAGCAAACTAGTTTAAACATCTGAAAAATGGAGAGAAAAACTAGCTAAATTAGCAAACACATAAACTTATGAGACTTGGAAAAGTATAATTCAGGTTAAATGTATACATTTATATACTCAGGGATCTTTCCTATTTGGCCTCGGCAGGGAGTAGTAAATGTATACAGACCACCCCAATTCTTAAAAAGAGGGGCCTCTACAAGATAGAATTTGTGATAGGCTGCAAGGCAACACTGTATGCTGGACACATGAGAGAGGAAATGAAGGACGTGGATCAGCTCTTTCCATCTTCCCCCCCTCCATGTTTTACTTTGCTTAAAAGGGATACAGGCCTTTCACCCCTTCTGTGTAATGTTCATAGTACAAAATAACTGGGTCAGCTCTTTATGGCTTGCAGTCTTCATGGTGGAAAGTCCAATAACTGAGTGGAACAAGAACATTCAATTCAGAATTCCCAACTGACATCAATGTGAATGTGTTGACAAAGTCTGCCATTACATAAATACACAAAATAGCCACAACTGGTATTTTGGGAAGATGATCTGTTCTTTCAAAAGCCCTATAAAAATGTTGTTTCAAATGTGGCATAGAAATAATTATTTGCATTTGTAACATTTTAATTAGTGAGGTAAATATTGCATTAAGAACAAAAATTTGAAAACAGTAAGAATTGAGCTGTTCTGCAACAAATTATTTTCAACCTATGTTCCATTAAATTATGGGAGTTTTTGAAAAGCTTTGATTTTACCCCACACTGGAATCCACAAGTTCTGCCTCCTTTGCCATTTTAGGCGATCACACATTGGCGTGACTGAGAGCTATTCTGTGGAAGTCTGAATGAGTATAGATGACATTCCAGTATATTTAAAGCACTCCAGCAGCTATCTCTTTGAAGCATGCATTCAAACAGCAAATCACTTCCATGCAAGCCATGAGTCTGAATGCACTATAGAGAATATGTGCATTCCTAAGTGGGAGTGTGTTTATACAAAAGCACTCAGAACTCATTGCTTAGATTAAAACATCCCACTGCAAAACAGAATAGATTTTACCGTGTTTGTTGGACCCACGGCAACAGCTAAATCTGCTTTTCTTCTTCTCCTCTAATAAATCAGCCAGCGTTACCCCTTCATGTTAAACACATGCAATCCCATCAATGATACAGTAGGTGGCAACAGAAGCAGTGCAGAAGACAATAAAGGATCTATATTCAGGGTAAGGAAGTTGCGATGTGACACGGAATGACTACACTGATGCTGTCAACCAGTATAATCTAAATCTCAGACGATATCAAACTGGAAGGAGTTAGGCAAAGGATTCTGGATTTTATTAAGCACTCCCTATTTCCTTCCTCATAATTTGAGCCATGGATCAAATCTCAGAAATTGAGTGGTATGGTTTGAGGAGCAGTGAACAGGATTTCCGTGCTCTAGGGTGATGCTTCAGTGCCCTCTTTTACCTGAAGTAGAGCTATATAAAGGAAGCACATACATATACCAATTGGACATCTACCATTTAAATAAGCTGCACAGCTGCAGGTTAAAGCTAGAATACAGATTTTGTATGTAAACGGTCCAAGATTCAGTCCCATGCATATCCACATAGGACTGAGGAAGATTTCTGACTGCATTCACTGCAGAAAATGCTGAGCTAGAAGGAACAATGATCTGATAAGGCAACTTCCTACATTCCAAACATCAGTTTTCTTCAGTGATTTTTAATTATTATTTTATTTTTCAAAAGTACAAGTAAATGCTACAGTAACTCCACATTCTAAACCAAGCTGGGGGAGGCCTCACAATAGATTCTGAGAGAAATTGGGTGAATCATTTCTAACAGTTTGACAGACCATTCACAAGGTCTTCTATTCAACTATTAATAATCAGCATCTGGATAGCTTTACATGAGTATTGCACAGAGTTATAAAGATTAAGGACTGATTCACAGAATTAAAGGTTGTGCTTGTCGTTCAACTCAAAGCTAATGGTTTTGTCTGCCTGGGTTGAATGTGACAACCCCAACAAGCATCAACTGTATGTGGATATTAGCACATAACACAGCTCATCACAAACACTGATCTGTGTTGGTGGCAACTAGTTCACCACACATACATTCCATTCAGGCCCATAAAAGCCTCATCTTATATTATAGAGCCAGCCTTATTTATATTCCTGTAACTCCCAGCAATCTATCCTCAAGCAAAGAGAATGGGTTTGGATCTGAATGCCTTTGCAGACTGCTAGAAATAGTGCAAATTGAGTCCACTTTAACTGCCCTGGCTCAGTGCTAGGAAATCATGGGAATTGTATTTTTTTTCTGAGACATTGAGCCTTCTCTATCAGAGAGCTCTGGTGCCACAATAAACTACAGTTCCCATGATTCCCTAGCACTGAGTCAGGGCAGTTAAAGTGGACTCAATTGGCACTATTTCTGGCAGTCTTCAAAGGCCCTTTTAAGACTGCAATTCTATGCAGATTAATTGGGGACTATATCTAAGTGAACACTGTTGGACCTGCTTCTAAGTACTCATGCATCAAACTGACCTACACATAGATTACTATCTTATCCATAGATTCTCAATACATGGTTAAAGAACTCCTAATCGTACCTACTTATTCTATCTCAGGTCTAAAGCAACGGGGATAGGGTGTGTGTAACAATCCTGGGAATTAACAATGGCCTTGCAGGTTAGTTGTAAAGAGCAAGAACACTAAAAAGCACAAAGGAAGATGTGTTATATAAGGATTATCACTAACATAATTATAACTTCACTGGATTTTACATTAAAATTGGCTGTTACCATCATGTATCGCTGTCAATGAAAATAAAAGCACTGTTGCAACAAATTCTCATCACTGAGGTCAACTAGTGTCACTCTGATTGCACTCACTGAATAAATCAGTTGACTGAGTGTCACTCTCAGATAAGACAGCAAGTGCTTAATTTTCTGTAGCCTGTCTATGGTTATCATGCAGTGGCATTTTAAGTGGCAGAGATTTCATGAGAGTTAAGAGAAGCGATATTACATACAAAACAGTGCTTTGTGAAATGTAGATTTATTAATGAAGGCATAAAAAGAGCAGACCAATAAATGTAACTACTTTCTTTCATATAAATACCTAAATTATAAACTACTATGAAACATCATAGCTAAACTAAGTAGCTAGTTTGAAATATATTCCTTGTTGTTAGACTAACTCTTCCATTATGAGATGTTACTTGAAACAGTATAAACTGTTAGTTTCAGGTATTATTAGCAATAAGTGGTAAAGATACTAGATGGGAGCAAAGAATATCTCAGAAGAATGCAATAGCACAAACACTGTTGGAGACTGAAACAGGTGACACCTAACACTAGCTGAACAAGTCACTAAAATAGTCATTCCTCATTTAAAATCATCAATTTTAAGGAATTAAATTTTTAAGGAATTAAAATAATCATTTAAATATAAATAATTTATAGTTTGAAGTATCAATATAAAGACATTTTTATACATTTATAACTTCACTTTTTTATTTTCTTTCTTTCTTGGTTATGTATAAAATTATATATTTGATTTATCAACTTTTGATTTTTCTTGGATACGTAATGTAGAAGTGAATCTGTTTCTTATGTGATTAAGATGTGCCCTAATTCTGCAGAAAATATTTGTTTTATTTTTGGTATGCTTGTAAATTTAGTAAATTTAATAAAAATAATAACTCAAAAAAAAATAGTCATTCCTCCTTTACATGCACAGTGGGTAGGATCTCCAGATAGATGAGTTTTCTCCAAATGCAAAAGATGTTGATATCCTTTCAAAAAAGATAACCTGTCGCTGACTCCAGGAGGAATACTAAAAAACCAGGAGACTTCTTCACTACTCAGATCTACTTCCAGTTACTCAGACCCAACTCTTCAAAACTAATCCACTTATTAGTAGCTAAAAAGAATCAGTGCAGATATGGAAAATCCACATGTTAAAGAGAGGTTCTGAACCAATGCTGCACTTAAGTCAAAGATTTCTAGTCTGGTCCTCAAATACATGATATTCTAGCTTAATGCTTCAATATCACACTTTACAAAACTATTATAGTGTTTAAAGCCCTTGCTGTTGTTTTGTTGGTTTCCAAATAAAACATCTGTCAGAAAGCTTCTAAGAAATACAAAATGCATTTTACTCTTCAATAAGCATTATTAGATTTTGATGATGCATTCCTATACATCATAGATGTGAAGAGATCAAAAGCTTTTGCATCTGTTTTCAATTACCTGCATTGTATTGTTATGTCCAAATCCAAAACTGGGGTTAACTGTAATTATGGTTTAGAGAAACAAGTCTTCTTCATATACTATGGACATCTTCCAGTAAACAATACTTAAGACTAACCAGAGTTCACTGGGGTCAGACATAAAGCTAAACCATGTTAAGTTAAAACTAGAAGAGAGTATTTCTTATCTTCTCCTCATGGCTCTGCCAAAATGGGAGGGAGAACCATATAAACTTGAAGCTTGCTTATACAATTCTAAACCATAATTTAGGATTGTGTCTGAATGAGGCCACTGTATAGCATCTTATCACCCACAGTTGCCAACGTCAAAGTTACTGAGCAGGTAATAAGAGTAGTAAATTGGGAGATAAGATCAAACAGAAGGTCATTCTCTACAACCTCTGTGAGAAAAATGTTAGAAGGTCAAAATAGAGTCCACTACAAATGCTTGGGGGGGGGGGGGAGACTTCTGCTCCGTCCATTGTATTTGGAAGGCAAGAGTCCCACAAGTATTGTAAATAAGGGTGGGGAAAAGTTGGATCTACTCATAGTTAAGTGGGTTATCTGCAGTAAATTGGCAAGGATTTCATACTTACAATTGTTTTGACAGTGCCAGCAACAAAATGATCCCTCCCCATTCCTAAACTATACTGCCAAAATAAAGGAACCTTGGTGTAATTTGATATACGTTATTGTCGAAAAACTATGAACTCTTTTCAGTTTTAATAATAATACTCAAACGTGCTCAGAGGGACTCTGTTCTTTCATTCTAAGGTTCGTCTTTCAGCTTGGCTTCAGATAGTGGATCTTGGAATTCCAGAAGGAAAAAGAGGGGAGAAAAGTGTGTAGATTTCATAAGCCTAATGTAAGCTGTTTCTGAAGTACACTACATTCTTCTGTTAGTAATGAATGAAATGAGAAGACTTGACGTACTATTTCGTTTGCCTTCACCATCACCTTCTTCTTCATTTTCGGGGTCAATATCTTCTGCTTGTGTAATCCAATCCAAATAGCCTTTGAGATCTTCTTCAAGCTGCTGCTTTTCACGCAGCTTCTGAAAATCTCCTCTGGCCTTGGCTTTTTCTCTTTCCTTGGAAAATTCCCTATTGGGTTCAGAGAAAACATAACAGAAATATTAATTTATTTCTGAGGTTTTACGGCTTTCTCAGGAAATAATTTCTATATCATTATTTCTTCCTGACACAAACAACAAAGAAACTGTACAGAAATGTGAACAATTTCCGCATATCACAATAGAGATGCAAAATAGCACACCATGCGCATTCCTGATGCATTGCACTTTTAAATGCTAATAAAAATGCAATTTACAAAAATTCGTTATTGGCATAATATAACTGCCAATAATTTTAACACTGTGCTATTTTAGATATTACATTTTATATTCTACCCTCTCAAAAATTTAATTATAATTCTAACACCAAGTTTGAAGGCATATGGCTTCACAGGATTAGTTTGGGTGGGATAGTGTATATAAATGAAATGCAAAAATGAACAAAGACAATTCCTTTCAAAGTGTGGAATTTGTCAACATGGCCCACTAATATTGCAATGTATCCCAAGAAAATTTCTAGAATACCAAAAACAAAATTATGGCTCCTATGTGCAATTTTCCAACTAACATGAATAGAAGAAACACATGATTGACAATGGAGGTAAAAGCAAACCCAGAAAGATGGTGATTTGAGTCTGCTTGTCAGTGCTGCAAATTGTTTTTAGAGCAAAAACCTGTACAGTAATACACAATGCTCTTCTTTTTAAAAGAGACTATTGTAAACATACACATACACACACACCAACCTTAACTTTAATAGAAAGTCTGCTGTCCTGAGGGGAGAATGACAGAACTACACTTAGCCTAACTAAAATGAAAACTGCCTCCCCCCAACTTGACTGACTTTGATAAGCTGTGACTCCTCACAAGAAAAACAGTAAGAGTACAAATTAAAGGGCACATTTTTATGGCAAGTAAAGTACTGACCTCCCTGTAAATTTTACCTGTTCAGAAATGTTCTTTCACTTATTAAAAAGAGCACGGATTTTCCCCACTAACCTGAAAGTTGAGATTTAAGACTCGGAACATAATAACATAAAGGTCAGAATTCCAAAGCAGAGATAGGTTTGCATATGCCTACTGTCTTTATGGGTTTTTCTAAAGAGTAACCTCATTGGATTTTTTAAAAAAAGACTTATAGTTGGTACAGGCACAGAATAATATATTTGTGAAAGGGACAGATTGCAATACTTAGATTCACATTATGCTTTCATGATTCATGAGAAACAGGAGGCTAGGCTGCTGCAATCTTGCCTGCTTCTATTTTGTTTCCTGAACTTTGTTCCTCCACTTTCTTCCTAACTAGCATCAATAATGAAGATTCCAATTATGCTCCATATCAGGCAAGGGAAAGAAGGTATGTGAAGAATAGATAGGCAAAACAAAATAGCAGCCTGGATAAGCTTAGTACCTTCTCTAAACAGGGCAGGTTTACACTGGCCAGAATACTTTGGGCTGCTCCTGGAGTATTCTGGTCCTGAACCTTTCCCGAATCCTCCTCTAATTTCCCCCATTACCTCTGCATTCCAGAGCGACACCAGGCAGCTATCTACACATACATCTTGCTTATGCTCCCCAGTGCCATAGCACCTGGCATGGGTCACTCCCTCTGAGGTCAAAAATGAGGCACCCAGCATTGATCACATAGTTGGGCACCTCATTTTGACCTCAGAGGGAGCAACTCATGCCAGCAGTATATTTTTTCTGGAAAATCTGGAGCAAAAGGTCTTTTTAAACCTGTATAAGGCAGGGATAGCCTGGATTCAATGCGGAAGTGGCCTCACTTCGTGAAGACAGTCTGCAGTTGAACTGGGACCTTGGCCCTGCATCATGAAGACAGGTAACAGCAAGGGCAGGAGGAAAATGGTTCCTTTGGCCCATGCAGACATGTCTTAAGATTAGATTGTAAGCCTGATGACAAGAGTTGTCTTGTTTTTATTGAGCTGCCACTGTGGTAGACCTTCTGACCGAAAAGCAAGTATAAATGTTTTAAATCAATAAATAAATCCACTTCAGGGTAGGGCTTTAAACTATGAGCCATTCACAAGCAGACTGACTGAAACCATTACCTTCAGAGACCCTAACAGCACTACCAAAAGCCCTTTTTAGTGTGTCCACACCCAGCAGGGTTCAGTGGATGGCTACAAGGAGAGAGACTTTTCAGTGGTGTGACCAAATTGTGGAATGCTTTCCCTAGAGAAGCCCATGTGGTTGTGCTTCTCTCAGCATCAAGTGAAGACTTTCTTATCATACTAAGCAGTTTAAGAAGTTTTAAATATTGTTTTTAGTTCTTTTTTTAGTTCTTTCCATTTTTAAAACATTTTGGTGTAATTATTGCTTTATTGTTGCTGTTTTTATTTTACTTATTTAGTTTGTATGGGAGATTGGATTAATCTGTCAGATGTTAGCATTTTAGTGTTTTACAGTTTTGAATTGTGTAAATTCTAGTGGACTGTACTGAGCTTGTGCTCAACCTAGCTGGTTCCAAACAAATTCAGAGTATTCTTATAAGACATGTAAGCACTAACATTTGAAAGGGTTCATCTCAAGACTTTTCCCAAAATAAACAGACTTTAGATAAAATTGCCAGAAATAGTGCAAATTGAGTCCACTTTTAGGGTTAGGGTTAGTGCTAGGGAGTCATGGGAATTGTTTTTTCTCTGAGACATTGAGCCTTCTCTGTCAGAGAGCTCTGGTGCCACAATAAAATACAGTTCCCATGATTCCCTAACCCTAACCCTAATCCTAACAGTGGACTCAATTTGCACTATTTCTGGCAGTCTGCAACCCCCCCTTTGGCATTCACAACTTTCCGTGGTGATGGGATTGTGTGCTTCTGTGAGGCAATACGCTATTGCTGACGTCAGCAGTGCTCCCATGTCAGACAGGCTTTTGCTGAGGAGCCAGACCAGGGACTCGTTCCCACTTACATTTAAACCGGTTTATGATTCATCTTCACTCCGTGTTGGTGAATCGATTCCAAAAGGTCCATTGTTCCCACTATGAAAGTGGATCTTTTCATTATTCCTTTGTAATTGTTTCTTTTTTGCCACAACTGTCATTCCCACTAGTTTGCACCACTTCAAATGCATGTCAATCATCTGCGCATCATTGGTGATGCAAGCAGCAACACGGTGAGGACGGGGCCGTTTCAGGCACTGAGTGGGATGACTTTAGCAACTGAGCCTTCTTCTGCCCCTCAGCAACCTCAGCAGTTCAAGCACATCATTTCCCCTTTGAGCAGCCCAGCTTGGGAATTATTTTTTTAAAAAATTGACAGAATATGTGATCCATTGGTTTTGCAACTACTTGCTGAGCTGAGCTGCAGTCTGCTCGTAATTGCAAGTAGTTGCAAATACAATGGATTGCACATTCTGACAATTTTTATTGTTAAAAAATATATCATGTGCCCATAGGTCACACACGAGCCCAAAGGCAGCACTGGGAGGTGGGTGTGGGTGATTTCCTCAAAATTGAGAAGGGATGATAAACACCTTTCTGCCATTAGTCCCTCCCCTCCAAGATGATGCGATTCAGATCTTGTTGAACACGCTTCAGAATCTTTTTTTAAAAAAAACTGCCAAAAAAACTAGTGTCAGAAAACAGGAAGGATTTTGCATTTGCCTCATTTCATCGTGATTGAAACCAAGCTCAATATGATCGGAACTGGTTTCAAGTGGGAACGACGGTCATATAACCCGATCAGCAATGTGCTTTAAATCATAGTGGGAATGAGGCTTAAATGGGCCAAACAACTACTGGGCAGCAGCGATAGTGGAGGCTGACATTGGCAGAGGATCTCTCATATATAACAGCAGTGGCACCATAGCTAACACCTGTTAGTACTGCACAAAAAGAGGCATGGTAAACCTCTTCTGAATGTCTTTTACCACAACAATCCTATAATGAAACAATCCAAAATGAAACAAGAAATCATGTCAGAAAATGAAATTCCCAGGTCAGAAACTACTAGGATAGAGCAGAGGACAACTATGAGTAGCCCTGCAGCTAATGATGCAACTGGACTCAAGCCAAAAAGATATTCAGTTGTTTAAAGTGCTCAGCTGCACAATATATATTATAGGGACATGGAACGTGAGAAGCATGAATCAGGGCAAGCCAGATATAGTAAAACAAGAATGGAACGTGCAAACACTGCAATACTTAGGGTGAGCTAGTTAAAGTAGACAGAAATGGGATGTTTTGATCAGCTAATTACACAGTGTTTTACCCAGGAGGTACATGAAGGTCACCTGATAGGCAACACAGAAATCAAATAGACTACATAATCAGAAGCAGAAGATAGAGACGCTCCATTCCCTCTACAAAAACAAGACCAGGAGCAGATTGTGGCACAGACTATGAACTGCTAATATCAAAAATTAGTGTAAAGCTAAAGAAGATCACTAAACCAATCATCCTACCAATATACAACCAGAAGAACATCCCTGTAGAATTTAAGATAATGCAAAAAATAGTTTTGCACTATTAAGCCTAATTGACCAGGAGCCAGAAAAACGCTGGACTGAAGGCAAGGACATTGTCAGGGAGTAATAAAAAACACACTATCTGCAGCCAAAAAGAAACAGAAACCTTAATGGATGACAGAAGAAACTCTTCAAGCAGTTAAGGACAGAGAAGAAATAAAATTGAAAGACAACAGAAATAGTAAGAAACTTAAATACAGCTGTTCAGAAACTTGTGCACAAGGACAAAGAGAACTGCTATAATAATCATTGCAGAGAAATAGATGACTAGAAAAAAGGAAGAAAAAGATCTTTCTTCCATAAAATATGAGAAATCAGAAGGAAATTTAAATCAAGAGTGGGGATGTCCCTTGACCAGCAGGGAAACATATAACATGACCAAGTAGAAATAAATCAACCAAGGGAGCCACAGCCCTGAGTCTGCTAAATCTGAGCAGGGCTTTTGATGATAGGGTGAATTGGAAGTATCTTATTCATAGAGTTGCTAAGAGCTGAAGTCAATTTGATGGCAGTTTACAACAACCAGCACACCAACTCCAACAAAGACATGGAATAATATATTTTTTGTTACTGTCTTTTCCAGGAAATATGGGCAAAATCCAGTGTTGAAAATCAACTACTGTAGATTCATTAAAATAATGAGACTTACTAGAATTTACTTAGATAAATACTGATTTCATTCAGTTTGTTCTAGATGAGAATAATATTGGATTTAGCTCTATACAACCTTGGAGACTGTGAAAAGTATATTTCATAGCCTATTTGGCATTTTGTTCTGACTTTTAACAATTTTATTGTGTACATTATTTATGTCAGTTTTTAATCCTGGTTTGATTATCTACTGTAAAGAGTCCAGAGTTTGGACAGTTGTTCTATTTTAATATTATTTGCATTAATTATTTTTTAAAAAATCTATTCTGTATTGCATTAATTAAAATATAATTTCCACCTTAACCCAATTTTACATTTTTAAAATAATTTTATGAAAATAGAAAACATTATAAACAGGGGCTTCAAACACATTTTATTTCCATTTTGAACAGAAGACATATACAGCAACAAGTTAACACAGATGATAAATTACATTTTTACTTCTGAAATTGAAAATTTATTTTTAATTGCTCTCGTGTAATGTTACACTGTATGAGAAGGTTTTTTTCACTTTTAAAAATATTTAGTGGATAATTAAATATATTGGATCATAATGAAGTCATTAAGATATGGGATAAAATGTTTGATCACTACACCTTCCAACAGACACAATAAAGAGAGATACAACAACACACAGCAAGGCTTATTTAATGCACTTGATTTTAAAGAGGAATGATGTTTTATTCATTTTTATTCATGCAAGAAAGGGACACTTTTATCCTCATTTTGGTTTCTTCCTATTAATCCCTGACTCTGCTGAGAAAAGGAATACTGTCAAGACTTGTACATTTTCCTCTGCCAGAAAACTGTAGCTGACAGTTCATTGCCATCTTCTGTTCTGTGCGTCATTATTTAAATGCCTTTTCCTATTAATCCTCCATGTGCCATGTAGGGAAGTGTTCTTAGGTACATATCTGTATAAGCATTATTTAATATACAGCACTATTTAATATCATACAGCACTATTTCTTATTATACTAATCCATGAGCATCCATTGCAAGAGCAGCATGACTGCTCTGCAAAGCTGAAAAAAACATCAGAAAAATATATACTAACTGAATAAAAAATGGGTATTACTTTAATCTGCAATACTTGCCCATAGAATGATAGATATAGGGACATTTCAGTGCACACTCATTCACTATCCTCAAGCAGGGAAGTAAATGCAACTTATGGAGATTTTATTAGTGTGGGTTTGAAAAGATTTTATTTGTTCCCATGGTGACCCAAAGGAATATCATGCCTTCAGCTAAATCTGTCTTCCACAGAAAACATCCGCTACTGGTTAGGACAGTTCTTGAGGAAGAGATTATCATGCTTCATTAAAAGCTGTTCTACTTGTAAATAAAAAAATGATACTTACAATTTCAGATTTTCTTTGCTAACAGTAAAATACTCTGGTAACAATTAAATTCTAAACACACCATTTGAAATTGGTTTCATGGTGTGTGTGTGTGTGTGTGTATCATCTCTTTTGCAAAGAATTCCTGCTTATCAGAGATGGGTTCCATTTTAGGAAACAAAATCCTCCAATTACTACTAATTCACGTTTTGATCAAATGACAGTAGGAAATACAAGACTGTATGAACTATCATACTCACTTTCTTAAATTCAACTAGAACTCTCAAACAATGACTAATCTGAACTTTCTGGTAAGCTCAAAAATCACGCACAAAAGTAATAGCCTATCTCAGCAGCTAGGAATCTCCTGCCCCAGCAACTAGGAACTGAAGAGAAAGGTAATGCTTCTTGATACAGAAGTTGCATCTTTGGCTATCATGACTATTTTGTTTACCCATTTTTAGCTATGTAAAGGCCTAGCCTCCATAAATGTGTTTATCCCCTTTTTGAGGCGATTGGGTAGAGCAACTGCCAGGGGCAGGATATGTTGGGTCAACCTTGTCATATCCTGCCAGTAGATCCAGCTCATAGTTTTTGTGGGTTTTTCGGGCTGTGTGGCCATGTTCTAGAAGAGATCCAGCTCATGCCTGCCTGGACCAGTGCATTGATGGGCAGGTGTTCAGATGCCAGATCACTGCTGTGCCAAGGAGCTGCCACACTGAACTGCCTGTAGCTGCTGCTACCATTCTACTTGCAGGTACCTGCCACAACCTTTAAGGGCAGAAACAGGGCACAAGGCTTCGCCCACATGGCCAGATGCCCCCTTTCAACATCGCAGGCCACAACTGGGGCCTGTAGAACAGTGATGGTGGCAGCAGCAGATAAGGGGAAAATGGCTGTCCGGTCTATCGGCTATCGCAGCCAGGTTTCTAGGCAGTAACTGGGCTTTTTAGACTGGGTGAAGGACTGGTTGGGCCGGATCAGACGGAATGGTGTCTAGAAATCATCACCACATCTGTCTTGTAGTCACAGCCTGGAAAAGTTGTTTTTCTAGACTACAACTCCTAAATCTCCCAGCCAGCCTGAAAAGAAGGGGGGATTCTGTAAGTTGTAGTCCAAAGAAGTAACTTTTCTTAAGTTCTGGTGATAGTACACACCATAAAAACTGTGGATGACCCAAGCCTGAATGATTATCTGTGAATGAACAGGATGCTCTTAAATATTTCCTTACAGCTTGATGCTAGTTCTAATTTAGATTTTTTTTAATTTAGCCTATTTAAAAACAGTTTTGCAGTTGCCAGATATTCAACTTATATTCTTAGGAACATAATTTGTTTGGGAGCTTATTAAAAGATTTCTATCCAACTAATGCTTTTCATTGTACAGTACCTAATTTCTTTAATCAACCATTTGAATTCATATGCATAGAGAAAGGTTCTGGTTCACTTTCTGTGTTCAACAAAAGCTTCTTTCTATACTAACAGCCCAAATTAGAAGAAGCCTCTCCTTCCCTATTCTAGTTGCATTAGTATATTGTACCCGTATGAATGACAGATTTTGAGCTCAAATGTTTAGGTTCACATTGCACACTAGCTTTAGACTTGCTGGGTGGCCTAAAAAAATCACTGTTTTGACTCTGTAAGCTTAGAACAGTGCCTCATAAGGGCATTATGACAGTGAAGAAGATCAGGATCCTAAAATACTCTGCACCATTGTTTGGAATTTTATACAAAATTTACATACATAGAGAAAGAGAGAGTCCTTACAATAATATTATAGCTTTTTAAATGGTGTCCTGCACAGATAGATTATAATGCAATTATTTGCACTGATCTCTTTTCAGAAAACTATGTATGGAATGTGCCCTTATAAATGCACAATGAAACTTACAAATTAAGTTTAAGGTTTACACAATTCATGCACTTTTATCAGGGAAGCTGTACTTCCATTAAAATGCAGCCTTAAATCAAAGGTTGATGAAGTATAACCCTTCAGATTTATTTGACTGCAACTTCCAATATTCCTCACCATTGGCTACAACAGCTAAGGCTGGTGGGCGATGCAGTACAACAGCTGAAGAGTGGCATTTTACCCACCCCTGCCTTGAACCAAGTCAGCATGGGAAGAATTCCAAGCATGCTACAGGAAAAGTGAGCTCAGCAAGATTTTCATCTGGAACATGATGTCTCTTCCAATTTTATGATTATATGATTCAGACTTCAAAGGATATCCTCAACAGGAGCAAAATGTAGTTTCCATATTGATTAAATCTATGCATTAGGATATATGGTATATATAATATCCAAAAGTAAATATCCAAAGTTGGAAACTCTAACACTAGAGTTTTTCAGGAAATTAAAGTTTCAACCTTCAAGGTTTATATTGGGAAAGATGTACTCAGAACTACTGTACGATAATGAGAAAGAAAATTAATGGATGTTGACAAAATGAATTAAATATATGATAGCCATCTAACATCTGTGTCCTTCAAATGCCTAAAATATGTCCTCTGCTGCCAACAGTTTTCTTGATTTAGAATGCCTACAAAGGACATGCCTGCTCTTGGCCCTGCATGTTCTGTAAAATTAACTGATAATAATCATAAAAATAATGTCTTCATTTATAGTGATTTTAAAGCAATGTCAACTTTCCATTGTCACATACTCACCTTCAGAAAAAGCTAGATGTAAAAGAAAAGATCTCCCAAATTATGTCATCTACATGTATATCATTCTAACAAGACATGCACATCACAAAGAGAATGACAACACAGAAATACATTGGACACATTTTGACAGATTGAACATAAGCCAACATTACAGGATATACTCATATACAAACAACTTTAGCACAACATTCCAGATTTTAGTTCCTAAAACCCAGGGAACTAAATACAGCCATGTTTATAAATTACGGGGATTATTTAGGATAGCTTTTTATTTGTTTATTCACTTTGTATTGCAAAAGTCTGGTTGTGTTTTCTAAAACCAGATCATTTATGTGTTTCTATGTAGATTTATAACTGCAATTTCATGCATGCCCATCTAAGCTATACTGAATGGGAGTCACAAGTAAATGTGCATATAATTGCAGCCTGAATACTATTTTAGACCTTCAGCAATACTAAATGCTTGCACAAAGCTACCACAATTCAACATTTTGATGTTCTACACTTAAATATTTATTTCCATTACCACATATTTAAAATTTATTCCAAATTAAAACCTACACAGCACGAAATTTGGGAACAATCTGTGAGAGCTTCTCCTGAGTAAACTCAGGAAAAAGGAAAAAGATGCTTACATTTATTTCAATAACTCTCGCCCAGGAGAAATTCCAGTCAGATGATCTCTTTCTCCTTTAATTACATTCAAATATTATTTTTGTCTATATCTGAAAATATTTTAATATATAGATGGGTTAGAAAATTACAAAAGTACCTTTTGAAAATCTAAAGTATATTATCAGCTCACACCAGGACAGTTAACAATGCCCTTTGATGAACATAACAAGAAGAAACAGCTTGTTTTATTTCATATCCTTCACAGTCATTATAATCTAATTAAGTCTTGTCTCCTCTCCTCTTCTTAGGTAAGGGTATGCAAAGATTTTATTGAGGTATCTGGGGTTTGGTGCCACCAGTATGCTGATGACATCAATTCTACTTCTCCCAATCACATAATTCCAAGGAAGCCCTCTTAAACCTAAACCAATATTTGGCATCAATAACAGATTGGATGAGGTTGAACAAATTGGAGCTTAACCCAGAAAAGACAAGGATGCTCTGGTCAGTAAAAAGGCAAATCACAGAGTAGGGCTACAGTCCTACAGAACAGGATTACATGAGGTTACATTGCCCCTAAAGATGCAGGTTTCCATCTTGGGGAATGCTACTGGATTCAGGTCTAAGCTGATGTCTGGGTGTCTGTAGTGGACATAAGTACATTTGCACACTTATATGCACAATTATCAATTGCATCAATTCCTGGAACTGTCAGATCTGGCAATACATTACATAGGTCCAAAACACACTGCAGAAATAAGCCAGTTTGAGACTGCTTTAACTGCCCTGGCTCAGTGTAGAGAATCCTGGGAATTGTAGTTTATTGTGGCACAGAGCTCTCTGACAGAGAAGGCTAAATACAGACTAGCATGGCTATATCTTTGAATTCTTTCCATCAGCAGGCAAAGTTTTTTTCTATCCCAACATAATTTTGCAAGTTCTTTTAAAGAAAGGGATTTTGATAAGATGTTATACTGCTTTTATTTTCAATGTATATTTTAAATCTATGGACAGTTTAATTACATTTTATTGATAATATCTTTACATTATTAACTACATTGTACTTGTATTTAATTGTAAGCAGCCTTAAGTCCCAGATATGGGGGGTAAGGGGGGGAAATGGGATATAAATTAATAGGATTAATAAATTGTAAAAATAGTCAAGTACTGCAAGATTTTTCAAATTTCAGGGCTTTGTAATGAAAAATTTACTTGCTCAAAAATTGTTTCTGTCAATAAAACAACATTTTTAACATAGAAAATGGCATGTTGTGAACAAGACACCATTTTCTTTGTGAAATGTTTTCAGTACATTTTTTGGGTACAAATGAACTTTCCCCCCAAAATTCTGAAATTAAAAAAAAAACACAACTATGCAAGAACTCTAGTAATAAGCAAAGATACTACATGGTCCATAGTGATTCAATTTCAAGAATCTCAGTGTAGCCAGAATGAGGAAACATTTTGCATAAGTTCAGTAAGGGTGAATAGTGCTGACCTGGGAGGACCATTAGCTTGACTCAATCTATAAAGAGATATTGTGTCATTATTCAAGTTTGCTGAGCTCTAAACAAAAATCCATAGTTCAAATATTTTTTAAAAAAGTTGTAACCTAAGTGAGGCAATTTCCAGCATCCTCTATAAAATATTTTTTTCCTTCAACATGGCTGTTCAAACACAAACAATCAACACATACAAGGGGGGAGGGTTTCAAATAACACCACAAGATTTGCTAGCCTTGCTACCTTTGGAAATGCTGCCCTACCCCTCAAGCAATTCTTTGACAGTGACTTCAAAAGTGGTCTCAATTTTTAGTTAACCACCCTGGTCATGTTATCACAAAACACTGGCTTGCTTGTGTTTAATTTATTATTCTATGGAAAACATTTGTGTGAGAATTATATAACATAGCTATATTGCACAAACACAGTTCATGAAGCCAACATAGTTTGGAGAAATACTGCTCATTTTTAAGTGCATGAAATAATATAGTTGCTGATAATTGGTTCAGAGATGTCTATGAAATCCTGACTTTCTGCTCTAGCATTCAATAGATTATTTTGCCAAATCTCTACATAGGCTGTTGTCTACAATGCCTGAAGGATACACTGAAAAGGGATGTGGGTACACAACACAAGCCCCGCCTTGAGCATTCACACACACACACACACACACACACACACACACACACACAATGCTTTAGCAGTCCTTGTGCATTTAACATAGCAATCTGAAGGGAGGCTTGTAAGTCTGTTTGGCTGAATATCCTTACTTCCAAGATCATTACCCAGAGACCCTAAAAAGGCAGGGTTGCTGCCAGGTATTGGTAGCTTTGAAAGCATTTTCAGCTGAATGCTCTTACACAACCTTCCTTTAAATCTGTTTTCGAAACATGTCAGTATCAATAAGTGCAGCCAGGTAAGCAGAAACAGGAGGAGGGTCTTGCATGCACATCCACGTCCATTTCTTTGTACACTCATCTCCTTTTTCAGTCCTCAGATTTTGCAGGTTTAAAACAAGGCAGGAGGTATTATGTGTGTGATTAAATAAACACCTCCAGAGTGAAGAAAATGATCAAAAATTCATTTGTGATTGAAAATTATGGGTTGAAAGTTATGGCTAGGATGTTTGAGGGGATTCAAGGGCTTAGTCCACTTGCTAGTCAAACGTGTCAATGGCACTTGATAAGTCAGTGTTTATGTAAAGTCCTTGGATTCAGTGGGTCTATTCTAGCTGGGACTAACAACGGAACTTAGGTCAGACAATGGTGTCATTTTAGACCTAAATCTGTATTTTCTTGCCACTTTCCAGCTAAGTAGTGATCTTATTAAAATGAGTTGATTTTCTAAAGTCTGCACTATGACTATAGAAATTATCACATTCAATATAAAGCGACTGTATCCTGAAGGGATACAGTCGCATTTAGTTTTGATAGCAGGTGCTATTGTATGCAGCTGAGGCCAGGCGAATGCAACCTGCATGCAGCCTGGACCCCAGCCACACTTAGCTGGCCACTTTTCAAAAACGGCAAGCTAAGCTACCCTGGCATGTGGGTTGCCACTATTAAAACTAAATGTGACTATGGGCCTCTACAGACTGCCAGAAATAATGCAACTTGAGTTCACTTTAACTACCCTGGCTCAGTGCTAGGGAATCATGGGAATTTTATTTTTTTCTGAGACATTGAGCCTTCTCTGTCAGAGAGCTCTGGTGCCACAATAAACTACAGTTCCCATGATTCCCTAGCACTGAGCCAGGGTAGTTAAAGTGGGCTCAAGTTGCATTATTTCTGGCAGTCTGTAAAGAAAGGCCCTATATCCCATCAGGGATAAGTTGCTTTATATTGAATGTGATAATCTCCTATATCTTTGAAGATTATTCCTTGCCAGTCAATAGAATGGTCCTTTTCTTCTGTCAGTGCTCTTGCGCACGGTGACTCAGATCAACATTACAAGATGAAGGTTGTGGAGAGGAGCAATTGTTAGCTTTACTGAGTGCACAGACCTACACCTTTGCATACATAATTATAGAGGTCCCATCATGAGTGTGGTTCCACTCTGATTCCTTTCGTACCCGTTTTACACTCAACAGTTTTCACCCTCACATATTGGTGAGCTGCACCAATATGAGTAAAAGCAGTAAAATAAAATCTCTGTTCACTTCTGGTTTTGCTTCACCTTTATTTTTGTTATTATTTTCTTCATGAGAGGGTTGGACAAGACAAATATGGTGTAACCTGCATTTTGCTATATTTTTGTGGCCGTTTGGGTGATTTTCAGGCCTTTTTTTAAAAAAAAAATGGGTCCAGTGGCTTTGTACAAGACCTAAATACCATAAAGACACCAGATCCTATCTCATTTTGGAAGCTCAGCAAGGTCAGCCCTGATTAGTACCTGGATAGGAAACTGCGAACAAATACCAAGTGCTGTAGGCTATATTTACAGAAAGAAACTGGCAAAACCACCTCTGAGCATCCGATGTCTAAGAAAACCCTATGAAATATATGGAATTGCCATGAGTCGATGGGTGACTTGAAGGTACATACAGATATAGGGCTCTGTAGGTGTCCTAAGGAGATTGGGAGCCACCAAAAAGAACTCATTCCCTTCTGCCCCACCCCCCACCCACCCATAACAGAGGGAAGGAAGCTTGACAAACACATTCTGATGGCTTGAGAAGCTTTCCTTTTGATAGCTGTAGATAGCTTGCACATAAAAACTCTTGTGATTTGGGGGCTGGCAATGTGGTTTTGCTAGAAGAACACTTCCCTGGATTACGTTCAATCTCTTTATTGAAAATCTGCAACAGGGTTTCTCAATCAGAGTTCCTTAGAATTCTAACCTTCCATGAGAGTTTGCTAGGGTTTTTGCAAGAAATCATAATCTATTTATTTATTATTTTTTGTTCTGTAATTTGCTATAGATATCATAATTTTTATACAGGGTTTCTCTGAGATCTGAACATTCTTTCAAGGGTTCCTCCATGGTAAAAAGGCTGATCTATAAGCTGTAAACATAAAATGACTTGTAGATACTAACAATGGCTGTAAGTAGAAATCAAAATTTAAAGTACCTGCTAACAGGCATATTCTACTGGTCTCTTAGGGTCTGTACATATGGGATGCAACCCCTTTCCTTGCCGGATTGGGGCTGCAGCAACCACACACTGCAGCCCTGATGTGGCCTTTCAACAGCGTAAAAAGAAGTTGTGCTGCTTCTTCAGCACAGCGCGTGTAAATGCTGCACTGAAGACACAACCTTTTGCTGCCTGCCGTGCGGTTGCTTGGGTGGTGTAAGGATGACATGGGGGCAGAGTCGGGGCAGCTGGCATGCAGTCGCCATGCCCTGACTCCATTCCCAGGCTGGCCCTTTTGGCCGGTCTGTATAGGCTCTTAGTTTATACCAACTTTTCAGTTCTGAAACTAGTCTTTCAGAAATGGACAATAGCCATAACAAACATTGAAAAATAGATGGATTTACACAGGTTGTGAGCAAAATGATTTTATCTAGCTACTCAAAATTATATTTTAGGAAGTCAGTACTTCATTTAGTGAATCTTCAGAGATGGGGCTGTCAAGCATTGTGAACTGAGAGGTGTCATAGGCAGATACAAGCACAAAGTTTTACATTCAGAAGAGCAAACATCAGTAAAATGACATACCAATCCAAGGCACATGCAGAAAAGCCATCACTGTGAAGCTTCAGCAAACGCATAGGCCATTTTACACACTGCAGTGCGGTGGAATAAACAACATTAATCTAACTGCTTACCCACTAAGTACACCAAGAACCAGGTTAAGTACGAAAAATGAGCCAAGAATGATAAGACTAACAAAATAGATCCAGGGCCATTCACATCCTATTGCATCATTTACCTGTAAAATGTAAGGAAATATGTTATGATTCAGCTATTCACTACAGAGCAGAGTCCTTATGCAATTGACAGTTCACATAGGTATTTGATGTACCAGGACCAACCCTGATTCTTAAAAACTGACAGCTCCTGCATTTAATTCCACTGCAGTCCACCATGCTTACCCTACACTGCAGAACTATGAAAGAACGTATTTCTACTATTGCAAAGAAAAAATTGTATAGGACATCATTTTATTTTTTTAAAACCTATATGTTATGTAAATTGTCTTGCAATTTACATTGTTTCTCAAGTATATGCCCTACAGTAGGAGAAATTTTAAAGGTTTAAGATTGTTGTTTTTTATTGACATTTCAGGCATGTAGTAATTACTATGCATTTAATTTTCATATATAACTGGTAGGGAAGAGTTGTGAGGAAAAGCCAGTATGAAATCCTCCTCCTCCTCCTTCTCTTCCTCTTCCAAACAGAATTCTTTGAAAAATTGCTGTGGCTTACTAAGCCTTCTTTGGTAAAGAGGGAAGCTGCTTAAAATGAAAAGCCCAACATTTAACGTTAATAACCTTACTCTCAGTGCTTTTGATCCCAGTTCTATAGCATACCTATGTGATCATGGCAACTGAGTGGTGGACTCTGCTTTTAGGTCAAAAAAGGTGTATGCTTACCCGCTCAATACACCAAGAACAAGATTTAGAACGAAAAATGACCCAAAGATGACGAGACTGACAAAATACACCCATGGCAATTCAAATCCCATAGCATCATTCATCTGCAAAAAATAAGATGATCTTATAGAAACAGGTTACTTTTATTTGTAATAGTGAACAAGTCAGTGGGGAAACAACACAAACAATCAAGAGAAATGTACTCCCGTTCTTCAGATTCAACTGGAGAAAAAGAAAAGCACCAGACATATTTCATTTCACTTCAATTGCATACATAGACTTTGCAAAACACAGAAAGCGTTTGAACACAACATGTAGGTTTACTTAAGATTTAAAAAATTAAATTCATACAAAAATGTTCAAAGTCCAATTTAGAAGACAATATGTGAAAGGAAACTTCTAAATGTTAAGACAGAGAGATTTCTAGCCTAGACATATATTCTGTTCTTATGTTTTCAAAGCAAGAACAGCAAGGTAAAGAGTTTAACTCCACATCATTATTTCAATTCGAAATGTCAATGGTTTATTTAATGGTTCAGCCCTTTTTTATTTCTATACATCAATTTAAACCATTAAATGCAGCAATTTACTAGTTGAAATCTGGATAAAAGATATAAAATATGAAGAAAACATATTTAATACAAGCCTTTTCAGATTACGTTTGTTGTGCAATGAATAAAAGACAGTTATTCTTTATCAAAAGAGTTGTTCTGTTCTCATTCCCCAGTGGTTCTATTGACAGGAAAATGCATTTTTGTTTTAGACTGTTTCTGGAAATATGTGATCCTTTTACTAGCTAGAATACAGTCATGAGCATGTGTGGAAAACAAGTCATAGGCTCCTAGTCAAAAATGCTCATCACATCACAGTTGGCAGACTTCTCTTTTCAAGCTAACGCCATTTTGTCAATATTTTAAAGGCAAAAGGTAATAGTTTACAATGGAGGCAACTATTCTGTTTCCTAGTATGTTCAGAAACCCGCTGTATTGTCCTTTGTTGTCAAGGTTACTAACACTGGAAATAAATTGATTTTACAATGGAGGAATCCTGTCTTTAAACAGCTTTGGTTCTCTCTCTCTCTTTTGGAGGAGGAGGAGGAGGAATAAGAAGAAACAAATATGCCACAGCTTTAACATATAAATGCTGCATTTTGATAATGGTAAGTTATATTCTGATGTCACAGAATGACAAAAAGAAAGGATATACTTGCTCTACCAATTACAGTTTCGGTTCCT
This sequence comes from Phrynosoma blainvillii, assembly GCA_026167975.1. Taxonomy (NCBI): domain Eukaryota; kingdom Metazoa; phylum Chordata; class Lepidosauria; order Squamata; family Phrynosomatidae; genus Phrynosoma; species Phrynosoma blainvillii. The sequence continues at coordinate 323,624,838 of JANUYF010000002.1, read as the reverse complement.
GCTCTAGAACTATGTGCTATTCATTCATCCTAGCATTTGCCCTCTTTCATTCATTTTTTAGCACTGTTCCTTATTATGCATGTGGACAGCTTTTTACATTCCCTGCATACTGGCTTTTAATCATTCCTTCCTTCCATTACAAAAACATTAATATCTGAGGACAATTGGTTCAGCTAAAATAATAAACTGTTGAATATTTCCCTGACTGCCTCTAAGCTTTCAAGGAAATATATTATCAGTATTTGTTACTAAATGCTTAATTAGCAGTGCAGTCCAATACATGTCAACTCAGATGCCAATTCTGTTGCATTTAATGGGACTTGCACTCTGGTGTTTATTCATTGCAGCCAAAAGATCTCTCCAGCTTTGCCTCTTTTACAGCTGCTGCTAGGATAGGAAGGACATTTTTCTTGCTTGTGTTTTTGCAATATTTTAATTGGCATGTAAGTTGCTGGTACTTTTGTAATTACCTGGAATAGCCTTGGAAATCAAGAGTTTTCTGAAACAGTGCAAGTTGTTCCAGCAGACTTTGATGTCTGTGCAGTAGGTCAACTAACTCTGAACACAGACTTCAAAGCACCCTGGCCAGCTCCTCTCAATGACAGCCAGTTTCTCAAAACCTTGCTGATTTCAAAGTGCTCTGCTCTGACTACTCAGAGGTTCAAATATCAAGCTGGTTTAAAAGGGAATGTCTTTCAACTCTAGCAGCTTACCAAGGCTTATCAGTCTGGCAAAGGCAGCCAAACCTCTTTCCTATGCTCTTTTTGTTTCAGAACACAAGCTCTCTCTCCTCTGTAACCTATGAAAAGAGCAATCCCAATACCGCCACCACTTCATGTTTCAAAATCCAAGATACACATGGTTGATGCCTTTATTGGGCCAACCAGACAGCCCTCAAAAACATTATGCTAGCTCTCAAAACATGCTGGCTTCTTCTTTAAGCATAGGTGGGTTAAAAAAATTATGCAGAGGAAACACGTTGTTGTTGGGAGTCACAAAAACATGTAGGTCTGCTTCTTGTGGTATTGAGAGATTGAGCTGAATCACTGCCCCGCCCCACCCCTGGTGGTCAAGGAGCAACAGGGACAAAGACTGTAAAAGAAAGCTATAAAATGGTAATTCTCCATTGTAGCAATGCATTTTCTATGCTTCAGATCTGTCCTGACCCTCTCCAATGAAGCCAAAAAGCCCCTGCTTTGGCATTCAATGATCTACCCAGGAAGAACTCATATTGCCAGATCGGGAGATACATTTACCTGTTATAGACAAGCATGCCAAAAGACAGTGGCATCACTAGGTTGTGCAGGGGAGTGCACCAGGTGACACCCTAAAGGTGGATGATGCCACTGCTCCTCAAACACCTGCCTTTTGGCAGAAACAGCTGTGGCATCCATCAGCTTCCCTTTAAAATGCTTTAAGAGATGGTGGGAGTGGGGTGAAGCTCGGTGGGAGAAGAAAAGAGAGGCCCCAGAATTATTTAAAATTAAAATTCCAAATTTCAAATTTTTAATTTTTAAATTTTTAAAAAATTTAAATTTAAATTTTTAAAATTTGTTTTAAAATTTTCTTTAAAAACATCCCATTTTAACCAAATCTTCACTATATATATATGCAAATACATTTAGGTTGTGCATATGATATTGTAATTTGAAGGTATAATTTTATTTTTGCTAGTTGTTTATATCACAACCATTAGCAATACGTTCAGTGATATATGGGAATTACAATTTATGAGTAACATTAGTGCAAAAAAGCATTACTAAAGATTTGGTATCGTGTGAAATGGAAGGAGGTCAAGGGGGGGTGACACCATGAGTTTCCGCTCCAGGTGACACCAACCCTAGGGATGCCACTACCAACAGAAGTCAATTTAGATCTCTGTACTTTCTCTTCTGAGAGCCAGCATGGAAAATGTTTGAGCGCTGGATTAAGGCTCTGGAGAGTAGGGTTCAAATCCCTGTTTGAGCAGAAAAATCCACTGGGTGACCTTGGACAAGTTACACTCTCTCAGCCTCCGCTGTCTGTGTAGAATGATCAGCAGCAATCCTGGCTTACAAAGAAAAAAGAATCCAGGATTCAGATGATATGATAAATAAATGCTTCCTCCTTTGTTCTATAGTCACACTACCAAAGCTAAGCAAAGCGGAAGAAAGCAGGGTTCATGCAGTTTACTTGTTTTGTGAAAACCTTCTGTTTATCATTCTGTGCCAAAATGGAATGTCTCGTGACTGTGTATTTCCCAAATACACACTCACCTCCACCAACCAAATATTACAAATGTATGTTACATTATACACCATGGCTGCATCTGTATGGCAAAAATAATGCAGTTTGGCACCACTTTAACTTCCATGGCTAAATAATTCTGTGATTTGTAATTTGATGGCACCAGAGCTCTCTGACAGAGAAGGCTAAATATCTTACAAAATTACAGACCCTGATTTCCATAGCACTGAGTCATGGCAGTTAAAGTCGTGTCACACTGCTTTATTCCTGCAGCGCAGACAAAGCCACAGTCTGCTCTTGGCTGGCATCCTGTTGGTGGCATACACAGGTGTAAATCAACTTTATGCCTTTGTATCTCTTTTTTTAGGTTGATGTGGAAGCTGATATTCCCTTCCCCTCTCTGAAGTGACCAATGTTCTTGCCCCATGAGTCACTGGATAGCTGCTACCTTCCCCCATAGATGTTCTGTATTTGGTGGAGAGAGGGGAGGCTCCGAGAAGCATTTGGCTACATTTGCATTTTTTTGTTAACTGCTCTCAAGCCAATCTCGACTCATAGCGACCCTATGGATGAGACATTTCCAAGATCCTTTGTCCTCCACTGCTCTGCTTAATTTCTGCAACCCCATAATACCTGCAACCTCCTTAATAGAGTCCATCCATCTAGCATGTGACCTTCCTCTCTTCCTGCTTCCCTCCACCTTTCCTAGCAATATTGTCTTTTCCAAAGAATCCCTCCTTCTCATGATATGTCCAAAATAGGACAGCCTCAGTTTGGTCATCTTGGGGCCTAAGCAGACGGGTGGCCGTGGGCCACCCCAGGAAGCTGCGGATTGGGGCCGAGGTAGACGCACTCCTCGGGCCCAATCCGCAGCTTCTCAGGCCCTGGAAAAAGCGCTAAAATAGTGCTCCTTCCACAAGACGCGGATCTGTGCAGATGCTGCGGCGGAAGTACGTCGGTGGAGCGCCGGTTGTGCGGAGCAATGGGCGCTCCGATGACGTGTTCAGGAAGGGGTTGGGGCGCCCAGCGTGAGGCTGCCCCTTCCTTGCCTCCAAGACGGCGCAAAGTGCCATCTGCTTCCCCCATTGGTTTCCAAGATACTTCTGGCTTGATCTGCTCAAGGACCCACTTGTTTGTCCTTTTGGCTGTCCAAAAGCACTCTTTTCCAGCACCACATCTCAAATGCATTGGTTTTCTTCCTATCTTGTTTAATTGTCCAGCTCTCCCATCCATACATGGTAATAGTGAATACAATGGCTTGTGTTATTCTAACTTTTGTGCTGAGTTGTATATCTTTGCATTTTAGAATATTTTCTAGTTCTTTCATAGCCACCCTCCCCATTCTTAGTCTTCTTCTGATTTCCTGACTGCAGTCCCCATTTCTATCAATGTTTGATTCCAGGTATGAGAATTTGTTTACTATTTCTATTTCTTAATTGTCTAGGTTGAACTTGTGAAGGTCCTTGGTGGTCATTATTTTCTTTACTTTATGTTCAACATTAAGCCTGCCTTAGCACTTTCTTCTTTGATCTTCCTTAGCATGTTTTCCAGGTCTGTGAGGTCTTCTGCTAGTACTATGGTGTCATCTGCATATCTGACTTAGATTGTTGATATTCCTTCCTCCTATTTTCACTCCTCCTTCTGCTGTGTCCAGGCCTGTTTTTTTAATAATATGTTCTGCATACAAGTTGAACAGATAGGGTAAAAAGATACAGCCTTGCCTAGCCCCTTTGCCAAGTGGGAACCATTCTGTTTCTCCGTGTTCATTTGCATAGCCAGATGCATAATGACCATATTCTCCAATTAAACCTCCAGAGGAATGTTGCATATTTCAACAGATGATGTATTCATTTTGCATCGGGCTACAAGGAAATAGCCAGATGATTCTACAATCTCCCCTCTCTCCACCATGCATAAAATGGTCATGGAGGCTGCAGTCATTCTATGAGGGGGTATTGTAAAGTTAATAATTATCACCTGGAAGTTATTATGGTATATTGATGAAATTTTGTTAGTGTCATCATTGGTCCTTAAGTGCATAATATTGAGAAAATCAGCTCATTGTGTCCTTTATTTTTGTTACAGGTTGTGCCAGAAGTAACTAAAGTGTAAGATGGAGAAGTATGAGGGGATATCGTAAAGTAATAATTATCACCCAGACGTTATAATGGTATATTGATGAAATTTTGTCACCAAGTGACTTTTTCTCTTCCCAAAAATGAAAAATTCATTGTGGGGTTGCCAATTTGACAACACAGATTACGTCATTCATGAAGTGGAAGAGTAGTTTAAGGTACAATCTGCAGACTTATATAATAATGGTATTCGGAGGGTCAAGAAACTCTGGGGAAATGTGTAAATCTGGATGGTGACTACGTAGAGATAAGTTAAAAACTACAAATCAAAACAAATTTTCTGTCAAATTTTTTTAAAGATGATAATTAAAATTTTACAATACCCCCTCATACAGTAAGTTGTGTGTGTGAATTGTAGCATGCATGTGGAACTACCATGCTAGGCCTTCCCACAGAAGAAGAGTGGACTGAAGGTATTTGAATTGACTGAGATGGACAAAATGGTCACTTTAATCAAAGAAAAATCTTTGGATAATTTTTTAAGACTGGAATTCATTTTTTGTCCAGTATGAAGAAGAAAGATGGGAAGATCATGGTCGTGGATACTGGGGACTGAAGCAACTTTGACTGATTTCTTTAGGTCAGAAGTAAAATTTGATAATAGTTGATAAATGATATAAATGTTAACATATTCAGGCTTGGCAAGTGGGAAGTCAATATTGTTTGTCTTCATTTTGTTAAGCAGAGTTGTGTTTTAGTTTTTTGTACAAGGGGAGAGTTTCGGGAGGATGTGGGGATTGTGGGGTAATGTAGCTTAGCTGGTTTTAGGACAAGTTTTTAGTACAGTTTAGAATGGTGTTATTAGTGTTATATGTTATGTGTGTATTTGTTGCTTTTTTGTTAATGTATGTTTTATGTTTTTAAAAGCGAATACAAATTATTTTAAAAAAGAAAAAGAGCTACCATGCTAGACTGAGCCATACAGGATGTTCCACCATTTCCCCACTTTTAATACTGCAGGGCAGAAGGGCAATTTGCATGGGACTGTAGTATGTGAGGAGGAACTTTTAAAAGACTTTCCTCCTATGACATAGGGTTCATTTACACTATAGAAATAATGAAGTTTGATACCAGTTTAACTGCCACGACTCCATCCTACAGAATTTTCTGAGGCACTAGCACTCTTTGGCAGAGGCTAAAGACCTTGTAAAACTACAAATCCCAGTATTCCATAGGACGGAACTACAGCACAAAATGTTGTCAAACTGCATTATTTCTACAGTATAGATGCACCCATAGTCTTGATTAAAGTCACATTTCACCATACACTAACAGACATAATCCATCTAAGTGGATAAACTTTGTATCTAGTTATCTCCCAATGAACTTAGAATCATAGAATCATAGAATCATAGAGTTGGAAGAGACCACAAGGGCCATCCAGTCCAACCCCCTGCCATGCAGGAACTCCCAATCAAAGCATCCCCGACAGATGGCCATCCAGCCTCTGCTTAAAGACCTCCAAGGAAGGAGACTCCACTACTCTCCGAGGGAGTGTGTTCCACTGTCGAACCGCCCTTACTGTCAGGAAGTTCCTCCTAATGTTGAGGTGGAATCTCTTTTCTTGCAGCTTGCATCCATTGTTTCGGGTCCTAGTCTCTGGAGCAGCAGAAAACAAGCTTGTTCCCTCCTCGATATGACATCCCTTCAAATATTTAAACACGGCTATCATATCACCTCTCAGCCTTCTCTTCTCCAGGCTAAACATCCCCAGCTCCCTAAGTTGTTCCTCATAGGGCTTGCTTTCCAGACCCTTCACCATTTTAGTTGCCCTCCTTTGGACACGCTCCAGTTTCTCCACATCCTTTTTGAATTGTGGTGCCCAGAACTGGACACAGTATTCCAGGTGAGGCCGGACCAAAGCAGAATATAGTGGCACTATTACTTCTCTTGATCTAGACACTATACTTCTACTGATGCAGCCTAAAATTGCATTGGCCTTTTTAGATGCTGCATCGCACTGTTGACTCATGTTCAACTTGCGGTCTACTAGGACTCCTAGATCCCTTTCACACGTAGTCTCATTCAGCCAAGTGTCCCCCATCGTATATCTGTACTTTTCGTTTTTCCGCCCTAAGTGCAGTACCTTACATTTCTCCGTGTTGAATTTCATTTTGTTAGCTTTGGCCCAACTTTCTAGTCTGCTCAAGTCATTTTGAATTTTGATCCTGTCCTCTGGGGTATTAGCTACTCCTCCTAATTTGGTGTCGTCTGCAAATTTGATAACTATGCCCCCAATACCGTCATCCAAGTCATTGATAAAGATATTGAATAGCACTGGGCCCAGGACAGAGCCCTGTGGCACCCCACTGGTCACTTCTTTCCAGGTTGAAAAGGAGCCGTTGTTGAGCACCCTTTGTGTTCGACCAGATAACCAATTACAAATCCATGTAACAGTTACTTTGTCTAGCCCACATTTTACCAACTTGCTTGCAAGAATGTCATGGGGAACCTTGTCAAAGGCCTTACTGAAATCAAGATATACTATATCCACAGCATTCCCTTCATCTACCAAACTGGTAATTTTATCAAAAAAAGAGATCAGATTTGTCTGGCATGACCTGTTTCTCTGAAACCCATGTTGACTTTTTGTGATAATGAAATTATCTTCCAGATGTTCACAGACTCTCTGTTTAATGATCTGCTCCAGAATCTTTCCGGGTATTGATGTCAGACTAACTGGACGATAATTGTTGGGATCCTCTTTTTTCCCCTTTTTGAAGATGGGGACAACATTTGCCCTCCTCCAGTCCGCTGGGACCTCCCCTGTTTTCCAGGAATTCTCAAAGATTATTGCCAATGGTTCTGATATTACATTTGCCAGTTCTTTTAATACCCTTGGATGTAATTCATCTGGTCCTGGAGACTTATATTCATCTAGATTAACCAGATGTTTCTGTACTATCTCTTTACTTATTCTGTGATGAAATTCTCCTATTCTGTCCTCTGCTCCATTATCCTCAAGTTGAGCACCCTTTGCCTTTTCTGAGAAGACTGAAGCAAAGAAGGTGTTGAGTAATTCTGCCTTTTCTCTGCCCCCTGTTAACTTTTTGCCATCTTCTCCACACAGTGGCCCTACCATTTCCTTCTTTTTCCTTTTGCTACTGACATACCCCCAAAAGCCCTTTTTATTGTTCTTAACCGCTCCAGCAAGCCTGATTTCATTCTGCGCTTTAGCTTTTCTGACTTTAACCCTACACGTGCTAGCTATTTGTTTGAATTCCTCTTTGGTGATTTCCCCATTTTTCCATTTCTTATACATGTTCCGTTTAAAACATAGTTCAGTTGCAAGTTCCTTAGTCATCCATCCTGGTTTCTTGAGACACCTCCCATTCTTCCTCCTCATTGGCACGGTTTGAAATTGTGCCTTCAGTATCTCCCTTTTGAGAAACTCCCATCCGTCTTGAACTCCCTTCTCTTTTAGTATTCCTGTCCATGGGATCACCCTCAGTATTTCTCTAAGTTTAGTAAAATCAGCTTTCCTAAAGTCTAGAATGCGTGTCTGACTATGCCTGGCTTCTCCTTTCCACTGTTTAATAAACTCCAGGAGGACATGATCACTCCCGCCTAAGGATCCAACCACTTGCACCCCATTAACTAGGTCTTCCCTGTTAGTTAGGATCAGATCCAAAATAGCTGACTCCCTCGTTGCCTCTTCCACCTTTTGAACAATGAAATTGTCTTCGAGGCAAGTGAGGAATTTGCTAGACCTCAAGGATTTTGCCGAGTTTGACTTCCAGCAAATATCCGGATAGTTGTTCCTAATCAATTTTGCACACCTGCTGTACCCAGATGTTAACTGCAGTACATATATTTAAGATGTACAGTATAAATAATGTATAGAAAGCCTTGTGTAATTAAGTGAGAGATTTGTTTCTAAATATGCCATAATGACAGGCTGCTATAGACAATGCTCAGATCAAGTTACACAGTTACCTATTGAACTTTGGAGGGAGCTTACTATTTATTGCAGTCAGCTAACCATTGATTAAACTACATCAAGAGCTCACAACATGAAACACAGGGCTTGCTTAAAGTGTAAACAGCTGCAGCACCTAAACGAATACTTCTGAACCAGGTCTAGCCTTGGTTAATAATAATAATAATAATGAATCACATCAAGTGTATTTACTTGACCCTGAAGGCTAGGTAAAGTCTGGGGATTCTGTTAATTTACCGTCCACCCCATTGCTTAACACCTCGACTCGCTGGCCGAGTTGACATCCCCTTCAAGTTCGACTAATTAGATCTGAAAGGTGCAGCTCGGGAGTTCATTACTTCCATGACAGCCATGGGCCTGTCCCAACTAGTCTCGGGTCCAACACATTGTGCTGGTAATACACTCGATGTGGTCTTCAGTATGATCAGGAACATCCGTGGGTAGAGGTAATTCAAAGTTCTGCCTTGTCATGGACAGATCATTTTCTGGTCAAAGTGGGACTGAAGGCTACTACCCATATCCCTCTCGGGGGTGGAGGACCTATTAGAATGGTCCGCACTCGAAGGCTAATGGAACCCAAAAGGTTCCAGGAAGCCTTGGAGGGATCTATGGTTGGGAACGACGGCGATTCTGTCGAAGCCTAGGTTGATAACTGGAATAACGACCTTACCAGGGCTATAGACACTATTGTTCCCAAGCATCCTTTCCAACCCACTTCAAATAAAAAACCATGGTACACAGGAGATCTTCATCAAATGAAGTGGGCTGTGCAATGACTAGAGCACCGTTGGTGGAAACACCGATGCTTATCTGACAAGACACGCCATAAGAACATATTGGATTCTTACGGAGTGGCAATAGATGCAGCACAGAATTCTTTCTATGCTGCATTCATTACATCTACAAAGTCTTGTCCAGCAGAGCTGTTTAGGGTGGTTAAAGAATTAACTCAATTGCCTCCCACCCTGAACCCGCTATTGGAACCAACTAAAGCCTGTTGTGATGTTTTTAATGACTTTTTTTGTAGATAAAATCTTTCAGATAAGGGTTGATCTGGACATGGGCATTATAACAGAACCAATAAGAGAGATGTCCAGAGACTTTGTGGACTGTGTTAAACATTATTTTGAGTTTGTTAATACCGATGAAGTGGAAGAGCTTCTTGGAAGTGTAAGGAGGACAACATGTCCTCTCGATCCTTGCCCATCATGGCTGACCGTCCAGGGAGGTGATGCAGTAAAAATATTACTACAACTTAAAATTAATGCATCCATCAGGGAGGGAGAATTTCCATTTAGCTTGAAACTAGCGGTGGTTAAACTGCTTTTGAAAAAACCCTCCCTTGATTCCCCTGGTGAAAAATAATTACAGGCCGGTCTCCCTTTTACCTCTTGGGTAAAGTGACCGAGATGGCAGTTGCCTTCTAGCTCCAAGCTGCCTTGGAAGAAGCTGATTATTTGGACCCATTTCAAACTGGCTTTAGGGCGGGATACGGAGTTGAGACTACCATGGTCGCCTTAGTCAATTATCTCCGTCTGGGCATCTCAGCGACATTTGATACCATAGACCATGGTATCCTTCTGGAATGCCTGAGAGAGCTAGGCATTGGGGGCACTGCACTTCAGGGGCTCCGGTCCTACCTCTCAGGCAGATTCCAGATGGTGATGCTGGGACTCTCTAAAAGAGAACTGACATCTGGCATCCCTCAGGGTGCCATTCTATCCCTCATGCTGTTTAACATTTACATGAAGCCACTGGGTGAGATCATCTGGACATGGGGCACGGTGTTATCAGTACGCTGATGACACCCAATTTTACTTCTCTATGTCTCCGACTGTTGCAGTGACTGAGAATGGCATCGCTCCTCTGGATGCCTGTCTTGAGTTCATAATGGGCTGGATGAGGGCAAACAAACTCAAGCTGAATCCAGAGAAAACAGAGGTACTCATGATAGGTAACCCTAGTCCAGGGAGGGAGCTTTGTCAACCAGTCCTGGACAGGGTCACACTTCCTCTAAAGGACAAAGTTCACAGTTTGGGAGTACTCCTGGACTCATCTCTATAGCTGTCATATCAAGTGGATTCGATGGCCAGGAGTGCTTGGTATCAACTTCGGTTGATCCGCCCATCCCTACCTGGACCGAAAGGACCTTGAAGCAATAGTACTTGCTCTTGTTTGGATTTCTGAAGTGTAGTGCCCCCAATGCCTAGCTCTCTCAGGCATAATGCGCTTTACATGGGGCTACCTCTGTACCAAGTTCGGAAACTTCAATTGGTCCAAAATGTGGCAGCCAGATTGGTCACCAGAACATCTAGGTCGGACCATATAACTCCTGTATTAAAATCTCTTCATTGGCTGCTGATTAGCTTCCGGGCGCAGTACAAAGTATTGGTTATTACCTTTAAAACCCTACATGGTTTGGGCCTAGTTACTTGAAGGAACACCTCTCCCCACATTATCTTCCCCGCTCGCTCAGAACATCTGGGAAGAATTTTATTAGACCATTATAAAACCAGATTGAGTACAACTTCCCAAAGATTCACGGTCACAGCCCCCAAGTTAAAGAATAGCCTACCGGAAGAAATCCGTCTTATCACTTCTTTAGATGTCTTTAAGAAGGCACTTAAGACAGAGCTATTCTGATGGGCCTATCCATCTGATCTTCTTAGCGAACCTCTATAATACTACTTTAAAATCGACTTTCTGGGTACTGATGACGATTGGCTATTTTATTTTATTTTATTTATAGAATTTACTTACTGATTTATTAACAACGTTGTGATTTTACTGATTGTATTTTTGTACACTGTTGTATATTTTATTGTGTAATCTCACCTCGATCCATAGGGAGAGGTGGGAAATATAAATTATTATTATTATTATTATTATTATTATTATTATTATGCAACAGCAAATCAGTGATAATCCCATATAATGGATGGGATATAACATATTTTGTCCTGTCTCTTTTTAAAAAATTAATTTCTTGCATACATATTACCATATTATAAAAGATATTAATATGAAGCAGTCATCTTAAGACTTAACTTGATCAAAAGCACAGTGAGAATAAATTTAGTAAGGGAGGAGCTGAGAGAAACCCAGTTTCTGCAAGATCCCCTGCCATGGGACCTCAAGTAATAGGGCTCAATCGGTTCTGGTGGTCCTGCATCCACTAAAGCAGGGACCAGCAACCTATGGCCCCTGGGCTGGTTCCGGCCCAGGTCGCCGGACTTACCGGCCCAAGCAGACTCCTGCCATCACTGCCGCCACTGCACGTTTTCCCGTCCGTGCGGCCGCAACACGTTTGCGCATGCGCAGGAGTACCGCGCATGTGCAAACGAGTCGCGAAGCCATTTTGATTTCCAAAATGGCGGCTGCGACTCCGCGCATACGCAATACTCCTGCGCATGCACAAACGCATTGCGAAAGCCATTTTGAAAATCAAAATGGTGGCCGCAACATGCGCTGTGGCGGCTGCGCCTGTGCACATGGCGCCGGCGCCTGCGGCGCACGGGGGTCGCACATGGCGGTGGGGGGTGTGCGCACGTGCGCATGTGAACGCACGTGAACGCACGCGAACGCACGCGCCGCCATTCCCCCCCCCCCTCGGCCCAGCGGAGACCCGGACTTCGGGGAACCGGACCAGGTCTCCAAAAGGTTGCCTACCCCTGCACTAAAGTATAGAACTCCTGGAGACTTTCAAATATCCAGCGTTCATGTGGTTAGCATCTATTCTTGCTTAGAGTGTACAAATCTCACTTTGTATGAGAAAGCTGGGTTGCTGTTGTTATTAACTGACTTCAAGCTGGCCTCAACTGAAGGTAACTTTATGAATAAAGCATCTCCAAGATACCTCAACAGCCCTTCACAGACACCCTATCCCCAACAGTCCAGCAGATTCAAGGCTGTGCCCTCCTTGAATAAGTTTATCCATCTGGTATGCCATCTTTCTCTCTTCGTACTTTCCTTTGCCTTGCCAAGCATGATCACCTTTTCTAATGAGTCATGCTTTCTCATGATGTGACTGAAGTACGACAACCTCAGTTTAGTCGCCTTGGCTTCTAGGGAGAGTTCAAGCATTATTTGTTTTGGGACCCATTACTTTGTCCTTTTAACTATCCACTAGCATTCTTCTCCAGTACCACATCTCAAATGAGTTGATTTTCTTTCTATCAGTTTTCTTCACTGTCCAGCTCTCACACCCAGACACACAGAAAGGAAATACAATGGCATGGGCAATCTTAATTTTAGTGTTCAGCTGTATAGCTTTCTACTTAGGATCTTGCCTAGTTCTTTCATAGCTGCTCTTCCCTGTCCCAGTCTTCTGATTTCTTGTCTACAATCTCCATTCTAATCAATGAATTATCCAAGGTATGGGAAATCTTTATTTCAATTTCGCTGAATTTATCTAAATCCTCCTTGGTTATTATTTTTATTTTCTTTCAACAGTATACCTGCCTTAGCAGTTCTTAGAGTAAAGGCTGATGCAGATGGCCCAAAAGGGACAGCTCTGTGCCAGCCCTTGGAGCAGCGGATCGGGGCCATGGCAGCCACACGCCATGGCCCCGATCCTCCTTTTTGCTGCCCCCAAAAGAGTGGGCAAATGCTGCTCCTTTGGGGGGGGCAAAAAGCCACCCTTAGAGCCACCATTGCAGCTCTTTTGCACCTCTTTGGCACAGCGTGTGCGCATGCTGCGCCAACGGAGTGCCCTGACGCCATGCGCCATACAGATGGGCGCACGGCGTTGGGAAGGAGTCGGGGTGGTTGGCATGCAGTTGCCCTGCCCAAACTCCACCCCCAGGCCGGCCTAAAGTGCCAGTCAGCATCCCCCCTAAATTAAGTTACCTGAAACCAATTACAGTACAAGGCTTCGTAAGACAATATATATTTGGTAAGGTGTACTGAGCCAGTGTGGTATAATGGTTTGAGTCACAGACTATGACCCTGAAGACTCATCCACACTCAGCCATGAAAACCTGCTCGGTGGTCTTAATCAAGTCAAATGCTCTCAGTCTCAGAGGAAGGCAATAACAAACCTCCTCTTACCAAATCTTGCCAAGAAATCCCACGATAGTTTCACCGTAGGACTGCCATAAGTCAGAAATGACTTGAAGGCACACCACAACAACAGCAAACAGTGGTCTCTTACAAGACCACTGCTTCTCTGACACACTTTCAAATGTTTCATACATTTAAGGGAAAATAGATTTAAGTAGATTAGGTTCTGTTCTGTTGGGGCAGGGTATTTTCTTGTAAAGTAGTTTATAATTATTTATCTCCAGGTAGAATCAGCATGGTACAATGTTCATCTGAGACTCTGACATTTAATCAGCATACCCCAGTGCTCTCTTCTAAACCACAGACTCCATAATATTTATAGTTTTTCTTTGGTAATACTCTGTCTGCTACGATATCTACAGTAGTATCTCTTCCTCTCACTCTCTCTATTTCTGTGTTTTGTCATATCACAAGAAGGCAATTTCTTTCGTGTTTAAGATTTCAGATGAGTGATGATCCAGAAATATCCATTTAAAAATCAAAGGGGATAATCCACCATAAATTAAATACTCAGTGATGCAAATGCTCCTTCATTCTTTCCGGTGACACATGTGTACAGGACTATGTGCAGGGTCAACACCTGAAATATTTTTTGCAGTATTATTAACATAAAAGTGAATCTCAATGTCTGATATTTAACTTTGAAAATCACTCCATACTATGCATGGCCTTCTATTATAATATTACTTTCAGTAAGAATTCTTGACATCGTAAGAATTATTGCCACTAAATGGTTGGCTTTTACATCCTTAAAACTGAAGATAGAATATACATGACATGACTTGACCATATTTACTCTTATTTGTTGAAAATATGTTTATGGAATTTCAGATTTCTGATTTTGCTGAACCACTTCAATTTTAAACCTCCATATGTGAGCACTATACATATCCTTCTCAGACATACTTCAATTATATGAGACAGAGAAGTGCTACTCACATTGTTGTTGTGTGCCTTCAACTTATGGTGACCCTAAGGCAAACCTAGCATAAGATTTTCTTGGCAAGATTCGTTAAGAGAGGCAGAGAGGCCTTTGCTTTTCCCTGAGGCTGAGAGAATGTGACTTGCCCAGTGGGTTTCCATGGCTGAGTGGAGATTTAAATCCAGGTCTTGAGTCACAGTGTAATATTGAAACCACTGCATCATGCTGGGTTGCCCTTTTCATATATTACTTGTACAAAGGGTGGCTTACACAAGCAAGGAGCAGCAAGGATCCAGAATCAAAAGGTTAAGCTAGGTATGGACGCTGGTTGTGGGGAGAGCAATGCAGCTCCACTGAAAACCTTTTAATATGAACAACATGTGTTTATTTGCTGTATCATAGTTTTCATTATTGCAGTTTTAGTTCTGCTTTGTCTAGCCTGGCTTCCAAATCACTTCTATCCACATACTGTATGTAGGAGGGAACCCATCATTTTCTGCAGCACCCACTGGCAACAGAACAAATAAGCTGAAGTCTGGGGAACAAAGGCCAAAACTTGCCCTCATCTCAGACTTTAGTGAGACAAAAGGTAGCTTTCACTCCCACCCTTTGTACTTTCTTTCATATGCTTGTCCATATGCATAATACAATGAGGTAGTAAGGGTTTGCTAGATTTTTGTTGTTGTTAACTGCCTTCGCATTGACGTCGACCCATGGCGACCATGCTGATGAGACTTCTCCTGGCTCCCTGTCCTCTACTGCTCTGCCCAGTTCCTGCAAACTCATATTCATGATCTCTTTAACAAAGTCCATCCATCTAGCATGTGGCCTTCCTCTCTTTCTACTTCCTTTTACCTTTACTAACATTATTGTTTATTCCAATGATTCATGCCTTCTCATGATGTGTCCAAAGTACGACCATCTAACTCTTGTCATTGTGACTTCTAGGGATATTTCTGATTTGATCTGCTCTAGGACCCATTTGTTTGTCTTTTTGGCTGTCCATGGAATCCTCAGCACATTTCTCAAGCACCACATCTCAACTGAGTTGATTTTTCTCCTATCTTGTTTCTTAACTGTCCAGCTGCCACATCCATATGTGGTAACAAGGAATACAATGGCTTGTATAATTCTGACTTTTGAGCTGAGTTGTTTGTCTTTGCATTTTAGGATCTTTTCTAGTTCTTTCATAGCTGCCCTCCCTATTCTTAATCTTCTTCTGATTTCCTGGCTGCAGACCCCATTCTGATCAATGTTTGATCCTAGATTTTACTATTTCCATTTCCTCACTGTCTAGTTTGAGTGTGTGTAAGTTCTCTGTGGTCATTATTTTTGTGTGTTTTTTATGTTCAACGGTAAGCCTGCCTTTGTGCTTTCTTCTTTGATCTTCTTTAGTAGTTGTTCCAGGTCTGTGATGTTTTCTGCTAGTATTATGGTGTCATCAGCATATCTCAGATTGTTGATGTTTCTTCCTCCTATTTTCACTCTTCCATCTTCCTTATCCAAGCCTGTTTTCCTTACAATATGTTCTGCATATAAGTTGAATAGGTAGGGTGATAGGATGCAACCTTGTCTGACTCCTTTGCCAATTGGGAAGCATTCTGTTTCTCCATGTTCTGTTCTGAGAGTAGCCTCTTGTCCCAAGTACAGATTCCTGATTAGGACTATCAGATGTGTTGGCACTTCCATGTCTTTAAGGGAGTTCCATAGCCTTTCATGATCTATGCAGTCAAAGGCTTTGCTATAGTCTATAAAGCACATGCTGATTTTCTTTTGGAACTCCCTGCTGCACCCCAATAGCCATTGTATGTTTGCAATGTGGTCCCTAGTGCCTCTTCCATTCCTGAACTCTGCTTGGACCTCTGGGATTTCTCTCTCCATGTATGATTGGAGTCTATGTTGCAGTATTTTGAGCATAATTTTGCTTGCATGGGAGATTAGTGCTATGGTTCTACAGTTGCTGCAGTCTCTTGCGTCTCCTTTTATGTGGATGGGGATGTATATTGACCACTTCCAATCCGTTGGCCATCGTTTTGTTTTCCAAATCTGTTGACATATGTTAGTTAGCACTAGAGTTTACTCTGTCAATGTGGATTGCAACAGTTCTACTGGAATATCATCTGTTCCTGGAGACTTGTTTTTTGCCATTTCTTTTATTGCAGCTTCCACCTCAATTTTTAGAATTTGGGGTTCATCTTCATATTGCTCTTCATTCCATGTGTCCTTCATGTTGTCATCTCTTTTATATAACTCTTCTATGTATTTCATCCAACATCTTTTTATTCCTTCTTGAATTATGTTATTTTTCTTGTCATAGAGTGTCCCGGTCCTTTGTCTGAACTTTCTTTTGATTTCTTGAAGCTTGTGGAATAGGCCTCTCGTTCTTCCCTTTTAGTTGTTGTCTTCTATTTCTCTGCATTGGTTGTTGTAGTAATTTTCCTTATCTTTGCACACTACCTACTGTACTGTTGCATTCATGATTCTTAGTTTATTCCTGTCTCCTTTTTGTTTTGTTTCTCTTCTTTCCTTTATTGCTTGTGGCTAAAATTTAGGATCCAAATATTGCCAAAGTTTTGCAAGTGTTCTGGCACCATTTTGAAGTACAAACCCCATGTTGTGCAGCACCCCCAAGACTGAGTAATGGATATCTTGAATGGGATTCCTAGTCAACACATAAGGGTCCAATATTATCCAGATACCCCAAACCTGTGCCAAAATTTAGTAGGTGTTTTGCAGTGTAAATTCCTTATTTTGCAGTACTCCAAAAGTAGGTAGTAGCAAGGCCAAGAATAATCTTCCACCCGACACCAAGTAATTTCACCTTCAGCCATGTGCAGTGGGGGATTTCGATGTAATTCTGAGTGCAAATATACATGGTGTTCTTTCCTCCCAAGTTTCTGCTATGACAGACAAGTTCA
Source organism: Phrynosoma blainvillii (assembly GCA_026167975.1). Lineage (NCBI taxonomy): Eukaryota > Metazoa > Chordata > Lepidosauria > Squamata > Phrynosomatidae > Phrynosoma > Phrynosoma blainvillii. Next base: position 323,607,636 of record JANUYF010000002.1, on the reverse strand, counting down.
ACCTGTGAGGCAGAAGAGGTTTAAATCCAATTGTTTGTCCCAACCAGAGTAGCCCTATTAAATCAAGAGAGCTTACATGATTGTTGACTTTCCAAGTTATCAGAGGCTGCATTGACACTACATAAATAATCCAATTTGACATCCGTTTAACTGCCAAGGCTCAATGCTATGGAATAATGGGAACTGTAGTTTGTTTTGACACTAGAGCTTTCTGACAGAGGAGGTTAAATAGCCCATAAAACTACAAGTCCCAGAATTACATAGCATTGAGCCATGGCAGTTAAAGAGGTGTCAACCTGGGTTATTTATGCAGTGTGGGTGCAGCCAGAGATCCAGTTAGGTTTACTCTAGTTAAGACTAACAGTTAGATTTACAACAGAGCATCTCACCCAAATATTCAGCTTTCAGGGGGAAAAGCAGAAATAAAAGACTGGTTTAGGATTCAGTGTGGTTGCTGGGCAAGTGGGAAAGGCAGCCTTTCGCACTTGCCCAGTAGCCATGCCAGTCATTCTAGATGTGCCACCACCCCACTGGATGACACCCCCCTCTGGGGTGTCACTCAGTCCTGTCCGCACATCTCCCCTAAGTGATACCACTGCTCATAAGCATGAAGGCTGAATCTTTTGCCATTCTCCTCCTAGTTTGCATGATATATCTCTGCTGCTGCACTTGTACAAAAGTAAATGAAACATGGGTGACCTCTCAAATAGGCAAAAAACAAAGACACTAGTGAGACTGCCCACACAGCTACTTTCAAGAATTTGTTATTATGTATTAAAAGGCTATCACACAATATTTATACTTCAGTGACCATAGTAAAAACTGTTTCCAGGAGATTTATTCATTCATTTTGTGAGTGGGATTTAATTATTGTTTTTCAAATGCTGCTACTTCATCTACACATATCCCATGCATATATGAGACAAATATATGTATATGACATGCCATTAAACATACTATATAAACAATATTACAGATGCCAAAAAACTAGTGATCATTCCAGACTACAACTATTTAGCAAGGGCAAGCATGATCTACAGGTGCTACCACTACTAAAGGAAGTACTTGAGCTTCATTCTGCATGACCTTGGCTGTATGCACACTGCAGAAATAATCCAGTTTGACACCACTTTAACTGTCATGGCTCATTGTTATGGAATTCTGGGAACTGTAGTTTTGTGAGACAATTTAGCATTTGCTGACAGAGTGCTCTTGTCCCACAATAAACTACAATCCCCAGAATTCCATAGCATTGAGCAATGGTAGATAAAATGGTGTCAAACTGGATTATTTCTGTAGTGAGGATGCATCCCCAATCACCTGGTAAAGCTGTGGCTGCAAGTAGATCAAATGCTTATCGGTGTTGTTTTTCCACATCTACCTCTTGTTCAGTAGTTTGGAGCCCTATTCGTTGTCCTGGACAAGGTTAGTACATGTCTAGGTTACAGGTCCACTGCCTATCTGAAACTGGTGACAGATAGACCCATATTTCTTTAAAAAAATAAAATAAAAACACTGAAATGTACTCATTCCAATTCCAGTGCTTAGCCATATCCTTATACTCCTCAAGCAGTTACAGATTTATTCTGTAAACTTTGAGCCCTCACGTAACTGAACATAAGTGTTGGTACAGAACTCATATTTCTGTTTGTCCCTTTCTCTCTATTCTATTTATAGCCTGTGCTTTTCATCTTCTAATTCATTTAAAGGTTATGGTAATACCTATTCTTTAGGGTTGCAACTTTACAAGTATTGATCTGCTTTGGACATCCCATACAAATTATGGGAAATCAGTGGGTTACCAAATATAATAAGTTTTAAAAATCATTTGAGATGGTTAAAAATAATGTTATGTTTGAAATCCATTATTTTAAACAATGCTATTTTTTAAATACATAAGCCTTTCACTTTGGCTTAATACATGCTCTAGAGAGGAATAGAGTAGTTATTTTCTTATCATCCAACAACTGTTTTTTAGATGGCCACTGTTAATAATCTGAGTATCATTATCAGTACTTTCTGGTGCATTTAATTTCCCTTTGATATCACTATCCACAATCTTACCTCCCCACCCCACCTCCAATCACATGTATTACATGTCATGCATTTGGCTTCATAGGAAAGTTTGCAAGCCAGTTTTACAGGACGCTATCAGCTCAGAGGATCTCCTGGAAGGTCATCATCTGATTTTTAAAAAAAAGCTGTTTGGAACCAGCACTCTTCTCTTCTCAACAAATACCATAAGGAATCTGCCTGCCTGCCTGCCTGCCTGCCTTCGCAGTGTCACACAAGCCAGACAGAAATGCACTATCTGCCAGACCACAACTTACACTACTGTATGGAATCCACACATTTCCAGCCTTAGGCTACAATCCCTGCAAAGATTATTAGGATGGTACACACTTGGCAATGTGCAAATATGCAAGGTGTTACATTGTAACATTTTGTATAAATAGTTTTTTTGTGGGTTTTTTCGGGCTGTGGGTTTTGTGGGTTTTTTCGGGCTGTGGGTTTTGTTTTTCGGGCTGTGGGTTTTGTGGGTTTTTTCGGGCTGTGTGGCCATGTTCTAGAAGAGTTTCTTTCTGACGTTTCGCCAGCATCTGTGGCTAGCATCTTCAGATCTTTCTCTGAAGATGCTAGCCACAGATGCTGGCGAAACATCAGAAAGAAACTCTTCTAGAACATGGTCACACAGCCCGAAAAAACCCACAAAAAAAACTATGGATGCCGGCCATGAAAGCCTACGACTTCACATTTTGTATAAACCTCTAAAAATAGATTTCCTGTTATCTGTACATGCACGAAAATCAGTCTAATACTGAAAAAGTGTGGTCTTTTATATATTGGTGGATGCCATGGGTCAGTATCTGGGGCAGTGGGAGCTGTAGTTTGGCAGCATTTGGCGGGCCATGTGCTACCTGCCATGCTTTAAGATCAAAGCACCTGACTGCAAAATGGAAGTGGTAATGCCTTGGGTCTCCACAACTTTGATTATTAAGGTTAAAGCTTTTAAATGTATCAACTGATTCAGTTGTACCAGTCCTAATTAATCTGTGTTTTCAGTGGATCATGTTCAATGGACAATGTTCTGAGGGCTGCACATTTCAACAGTAATGACTGCCAAGTATCATTATTCAAGTGAATTCTTAAGCAGAGCTACAGAAACGTATAACACTAAGTATTAAAAACCTGAAGGCATAATTTAAATTATGACTGTAAATCAACGCTCCTTATAATAACATGTTCTTCTCAGCATTGGGCACTACATTTTTAGCAGGTAGTTCTACCAAAGTAGCAGATGATTCATTGTCCTTTTATAAAGCAAATGCTGTAGGAAGTAATTTAATCCCTGCTTTTGATTACACTGTACAAGCTGCCTTTTTACCAAATGGAACTGCAAGCTCAAAAGAATATGAATCCATTTGTGATCATGCTGATATGTAATTGTAAATAAACAAAATAATTGCAAAAATGCTAAATGTCAACTTTCATGAAAGATCAGATCTCCACAAAACTGGAAGTTTGTATGAAACATGGTACCTGAAAGCACACACAGACTATGTAACTGATACAGAATTTCCTTTAAAGTAAACACAAAGAAAACATATTTCAATGTGACATTTTAACCTCAGCAATCCAAGAAAATCCGGTGTTCAAAAGCACAGTAGGGCTGTGCACAGGCTCACAATGATTTATGATCAACAGGATATTTCAGGACAGAGTAGTTGTCCTTCAAATGTAGAAACTTGTTTCTAAATATACAGGAAGTGCCCTTGGTTAGTTACTTACCCAATATAGCACATCAGTCCATCCTTCCATGGTTATACACTGGAATACAGTTAACATTGCATAGCCAAAATTATCAAAGTTGGTTATGCCACCATTGGGTCCAGGCCAACCGCCCTTACATTCAGTGCCATTAATTGGACACTGACGTCCACTCCCTGAGAATGCACATGGTGCAGGATCTTCTTCAGCTAACATATCTAAAAGAGGATCAAAAATATTTTAGAATGAGAAGCCCTCCATGCTTGGAGAAAAAACATCCTAATGGTCACAAACTATACATGTGCAATGAATGGACATTGATCCAAGGAAACTGAGGGCTGGTTCACAGAGGCAGTTCACTATTTTCAAGCAGCCGTGACCCTCCATTCGCCACATGTATGTCAATAGGCACCTAGGGGAATCTTCAGGTGATCTTAGATATCCATAAATGGAATCACATATCTTTCTTTCCATGATGATTACATGTTGGGATAAATTCAGAAATTGCTGCTATGTACATTGGACATTTTTCTATGTTTCCTATGTACATTGGACATTTGGTTATAATCCCCAAAAATGCAGAGTTCAATATCGACTGTGATTTTTTAAAAAGAATATAGTCAGTTTACCCTCTATTCAGTCACATGGGAAAATAATTGCAGTATGAAATAGTCCATAAAATGAATATAATATTTTTAACATTGTACAATAAGCACTGTATAATTTAAAATTTTGTAAGATATGGCCCTGGCCAAATGGTTATATAGGCCCCACTTTGTTGGTTACAACAAGCCATATGTCAGTTTTTCCTTCCTTCTCTGTTATGAACACAGCTCTGACTAATGCTCCATGTTCAACAGAGATCAATAGGGAAATCAATATTTTAAATGCTTGAGGTCTCACCTCATCACCAACTTCTGATTTAACTTGGAACAATTCTGTTCTACTTTGAAGCAACAGCTCCTCCACTCACCTGTATCTTCAAAATAACATGATTTGTGCATTTTTCCAATAAAAAGTTCCAATCCTATAATAGCATAGATTATGATCACAAATAATACCAAAAGGGCAATATGGAGCAAGGGAACCATGGCTTTTATAATGGAGTTCAAGACAACCTGTAAACCTGTAAAACACACACAAAAAAAGCACTCAGGGTGATTATTGTACTGTTTTATAGAATCATATACCGTAATAAGAAACAACTAATATGAAGGGGTGATAAAAAGTTCTCAGCCCAACCCACCTCCCAAAATCTAAGTATATATTTGTCATTGTAGCTTGAAAGAGTGATATTTTGGATTGTGAACTGCCAATTTGCAGAACTGAAGCTCTAATTTCTGAATCTTTACAGATCACTGGTGGAACAATGTCAATGAAAAGTGGATTTTTTAAGTGCTGAACTCTGGGACATCATGAAGTTCCTGATCCTGAAGAAAAAGAAAACACTAAAGGAAATAAATGAGTTTATGATGCAAACACTGAGTGACAAGTGCCCACCTTACTGAGCTGTAAAGAAATGATGTGCCAGTGTTCAGCATGGAGATTTTGAGACCAAAGATGTATCAAGGTCTGGTAGGCTTTCCACATTGTCAGCTCTTGAAATGCTTGAGCATGTTCATTACCTGATTTTGGCAGGTTGGTGAATCTCAGCTAAAACAACTGCTAAATACACTAGAGATATTCTGGGAATGCACTGGGTTTATCATTCATGAGCAATTCACTATGCAGCCAAGTGGCTGCTGAAATGTTTGAATGCTGACCAGAAACAAAATTGAGGGGATGCCTCCAAGTTGATATTGCAGCAGTTTGAGTGATTTAGTGATATGTTGGGTTTTTAAAATGATTCATCACTGTTGATGGTTACATCACTATGATCTGAAGACCAAACAATGGTCCTTGCAATGGCAGCACTCAGGATCTCCACAGGCAGAGAAATTCAAAACTCTAAAGTCGGCTGGAAAGGTCATTGCCACAGTTCTTTGGGATAAGGACGGTACTCTGATTACCTTCTTCAGAAGGCCAAACAGTTAATGCAGAATACTACTCTAACTTGCTGTGCCGATTAAAGGAGGCATTGAAGGAAATTGAAGGAAAGAGAGAAGATGTGGAAAGGTGTTCTCTTTTTGCAGAACAATGTACCTGCTCACGAGGCTGGCAAGACAATGTTTTGAAGAATTTGAGGTTTGAGTGCATAGACCATCCATCCCACTGACTAGACCTCTTTCCATCTGACTTTTTGTTTCCAAACCTTAAAAAGAGTTTGAAACTGTTGGAAAATTTAAGTTGCATTCTCCTGTCCCTTCTTAGATAGATAGGGACTCCCTCCCTCTGTCTCATTCTATCTATCATGTGATCTTGGTCACTGACTCTTGGAGACTACTTAATAGCTCTGTCCCAAGAATCTAAACTGCTTCAAGCAGTCAGTTGTTGTCTCATCTTCCTGCTATCTAAAAGACAGTCAGATTTATTTCTCTTTACCCAAACCATCACCAGTTAAATTAGGTTTTAGTTATTTTAAGTAAATATTTATTAAAGCCACTATTGTTTGTTGTTAAATTACAAATTGCATGTTTATTATTTTTTTCTGAGTAAGTCTTTATTCTTTAGGAAACCATATTAAGAATAATTTAGGGGTTTTGGAGACTCCACCCCTATGCTGTCCTGATGCCATGCGCCCGTTTGCACGGTGCGTGGTGTCAGGACACCCTCTTGGCGCAGCATGTGCACATGCTGTACCAAAAGGGTGCAAAAAACCACGGACACAGCTGAAAGGGCGACCTTTTGCTGCCCCCAAAAGGAGTGGCATTTTGCATGCGGTTCCCTCGGCCCCAATCCACCACTCCCACTCTGTGCCCCAATCCACCACAGAGGCCGGTCTGCATTGGCCCTTAGTCAGGCTCACACTTCTGTTGTTCTGGTATTGAGAGCTAGCTTCTAACAAGTTTAACTTTCATATTTGTGTATTTTTGTTTCCTTTAAAGGGGTTAACACCCTGGGAACTAAGATTGCACTCCACAGAAACTAAGAAAATTTTTGAATGACTGGAAGGGTTAAAGAAACATGAGAAACGATGTGCCAAGTGCATCAAACTTTGGGTGAATATGTAGAATAGCATGTAAGCTTCATAGCTCTAGGTCATTCCCTTCTTAGTCGGGCCAATAACTTTTCAGCACCCCCTCGTATAAGAGCGCATGTTGAATGTCATCATAATAATTAAATGCCTTGGTTAGCTTAGCACAAAATCTTGAAACTCACAGTCAAAGCCTGGAACCAGTTTCACAAAGTTTTAAAACTATATGTTCTTTTTCAAAAGACTAGCAAATATCTCTGTGGCTCTGAGTAAAGTAATCTTCAGGAAAGATTCTCTTGAGAATACCATAACCTGCAGAGGCCTACCTGACAGGCATGTGAGAGAGGGCTTTCTTCAGTGTTGCTCCTAGACTGTGGAATGAGTATTTTCCTATGATGGAATCATTTCCCATTCTCACTGCTTTTATGAAGGGTGTGAAGGCACAAATCTTCAGATTGGTTATTTAAACTTTTTTAAAAAGAATTATTTGCTAATTATTGTAATGATTTCCATGACTTTATTGTTTATTTTTTTGGTAGTCTATTTTTGAGCATTACAACAATAAGTTTTAACTGAAAAGGCAAGATAAAAGTCTAATAAATAGTATGTAATAAACAGGGGTTTAGCTATAGGGTGAGGGAAGCAAAATGTGGCCATTGCCCTTCAAATAAGAATTCTATCCCCAAATGAAATTTTCCTTCTGTCCCTAAATTCAGTCCCCACATTTCTAGCATCTGAACTTAAAACTTCAAATGAGCATTTAGATATAAGATTTTAGGCATCCAAAGCAAGGGATAGGAAAAAGTTACCAAGGGAGTGCAAATACAATAAAGATGAGTCCTAGGTGTGAATGGCAGGCTTGGGAGTGGAGAATTGACACAGTTTTTTTCTTCATTGCTCTGCTTTTGAAGAATAAGATTGGAGCTCTCTGCCTGATGCTGGGAAATCGCTGCCAGTCAAAATAACCATACCAGGCTATGTATAAAGAATCTTCTTATGCTGCTACAACAAAAGAAGGTTCAGGTCTGTTGCTGTTAAGTATTACATATGGGGTGGTTTGAAGAGCAGGAAAGGTGAAAGATGTCCTTTTCTTCTTTTCTCTTTGTTGCCTCTCTATATTGTTCAATTTGCATGTGATGACGTATTACAGACTTGAATAGGCTCTTGTGCTCTTTTTCCCTTCAAACCAGCTGCTTTTTTTTCTATCTGCACCTCTTTAACTGTCACATCTACAGACTATATATTGTGTAAGCTCATAGGTTTTCATCAAGACATTTTGTGAAAGTGTAATTTCCTATTATATATATATATATATATATATATATATATATAACTATATTTCTGAAGGGTGTCCCCTGAATACATAAACATTGCTATCTTGGTTTTGGAGTAGCCTCATTTCACTTTCAAACTGATAGGAACCCAAGTATATGAGTTAGAAGGAATTGTCCTAGAAAATAGATAGCCAGCACTCATATAGAATTTTAGAAGGTAGGAGTTTTTCCCTTATTTAGAATAACTGTATGCATCATACAGAAGACTATAAATGCACATTAAATATAGATAAGAAGTTTCTTCTTGAACTGTAATTCCCAGAATCCTGAGACACCACGACAGCCCTGCTATGTGGGGATTCTGGGAGGTTTGGATTATCTAGACCAGATGTCTTTATGAATATTGATATAAAGGTTCATGTTTTTTTTAAAAAATCTTGTCTTTTGCTTCTTTTTTAAAGGCCTTTTCTTGCCTGGATTGAAAGAAATGCACCCCCAAAATCAGAGATATTGATCTGTTGAGAGTGAAAATGTTGCATCTGACCAAAAGGTCTTCTCTCCATTCATGGCATATTTCCCACAACTGCTTGATCCTCCATTGAAGTAATTTTGCTAAATCTGTAGCAGTTACCACCATTTCCATGGCAACAGATTATGGTCTAATAAACACAGCATTATGACCTTGTTTCTGGATCAAATGTTAAAAGCAAGAGATAAGAGGGAGAGAGAGGTTTCATTCAATCCAAAACATCTTCCTCTCTCCCTCAAACATACAGCAATGAATGACAACAAACAGGAAGGATTATAAGCAAATCCACCTGTCATTTTGTTGAACTGCTTGTTTTCATAGCCTTTCCAGTTTTAGCGATTCAACTTTTATTCTCTATAGCTATTAGTCTGCACAATGTTTTCTTTGGAGACCTGGGGAGTCCTCAGAAGCTTACTGAGTGCAGAAGAAGGCATCACATTCCATAAAGACATCATATGCAAGGTATCTCTGTTGTTGCCAATCTTTTCTCGCAATACAGAAAGCAACCAGTGTTAGGTGCATTCTACAGCTGCATTTACACTGTAGAAATAATCCAGTAATCACTTGAATTGCCATGGCTCAATGATATGGAATTCTGGGGACTATAGTTTTGTGAGACATTTAGCTTTCACTGCCAGAGAAGTGACTGCAACAAACTGCAAATCCGAAGATTTCACAGGATGAAGCCACAGCAGTCAAAGAAGGCCAAACTGGACTATTTCTGCAGTGTGGCTGCAACCTAAAGTGCAAATTCAGTTCATTTAGGATGGTAGCTGTGCCCAACAGACTGAGTAGTGATTATATGCTCTACAATGCACCTTGGATCACTGAGGTGTTGCTAAAAGAGGGGCAAAATAGAGGTACCCCCCAATAAGAACTGTGCCCTCCCTCATTAATTTTCTAAATTTCTAGCACAGCAGAAAGAAAGATATTAAAAATCATTAACACCTAGAACTCTTTAATTTGCTATGTTAACATTACTTGCCCCTTTTCTTTGGGTGAGTAAACTTTATTTCTAAATGACCAGTGGAAATTTTAAGTTATTGTACTGCTTGAAATCTGGAAACTGAAGGGAAATTTCAGAGGGGAATCTTATATGGGAGGCCAATGCCCCTATTTCCCCCACTCCACTCCAGCAGCCACCCTACCCTACCTTGTTAGAATGAAACAGACTGGATCTCATAGTGCAGGGAGTTTGAAAACTCTTGCTATAAATTAATTTACACTATGCTAATGTCACGTTTGGTGGGGGCATATAAAAATGGAGGAAAAGCCAATTTAGCCACTGATGATTTAGTCATTTCACTTATCCCAATTCCTGACAAGATCATTCTCAGAAAAGTGAGAGCTAAAGAGTTTCCCATATGGATCTCCACTAAGAGTCAAATGAAACATTATGCTAAACATGGGACAACCACCAAATCCAGTAATTATATATCCATGCTCTCTATCCTCCTTGGTAAGGTCCACACACTCTAGCAATGACAACTCATGGCACAGAGATAAAGGAGAGCAGCACAAAATGTTCAAATGCTAGGACACCAGTAACTCTATCCACACTAAGGGAGAAATATATATTCATGTGTAATTTCCAGAGGGAATGTACCCACAATGTTTATCATAACATCTAATTCAGCATCTGTTTCATAGACTAGGGATTATATTATGAGACAAGAAAAATTAATATACTTTTGTAAACTGCTGCCATAATTTTATACATAATTAAGAATAGAAGAAGAGCCATACTGGTAAACACCAATCTTTTAGAAATGTAAAGAATATTCATACATTTTCTCACTCTTTGTGATAAGGATTTCTGAAGACACCACCAATCTTTTTATACAAAAAATTATTTTTTTAGTGAATTTTACAAAAACAGAAAATGTTTCCATACAAATAGTGTTTTTGCAAACATGTTGATGAAACAATGAAATAAACAAACATGTACATCCACAGTATCTTATCACACATTTTGGTCACATAGAAGCTGACCAGTTGTCCACGGAAAGCCTAGAAGCAGGACATGAACAAACAGAAACACCAACACTCAAGAAAATTCCTTGCTCAACTTCACACTGGTTAATACCTTAAACCAGCCAACTTGCAAAATCAGATAGGAAAGGCTACATCTACTGTGTCATCATGTTTTACTGTCCAGAAAAAATGACAGGGTATATTTTGGAAGGGTATGAACCAGACCACAGCAACAAAAGAATGTTTTCATTCATAAGACTAAAAAAGTGGAGAGCGACTTACTGGGTACTCCTGATACAAGCCGGAGAGGTCGCAACACACGAAAGGCTCTTAGGGCTTTTACATCAAAACCACCTGGTTTACCACCCGAATGGCTTCCCCCTTCTGCTTCTTTGGTTAATTGTTCCAAAATTACACTAAACAATCTATGGAACAAGAAATAAGACATGCTATTTCTAGCAAAGAATGAAGAACTTTATAATAAATAAACTTTGCAGTATGTCAAATTCAGGGTGGGAAATCAGTGTGCAACATGAGATGTACATTAACATATAAAATTATAAATGGAAATCATTACAATGATTACACAGTTTCACAGTTTCAGAGACTGCTTATGGATGCTGAAATAGCTGGCTATTGGGACTACTACACAATAACTTCCCTAAATCACATAAAAAGACAACTGACTTCACACTGGCATCAAGAAAATATCGTCGCACAATTCTCTTTTCTATATCATGGTAGAGACATGTTCATGGGATTATACAACAGTAGAAGTCATGTAGCTTTATATACACTTTTCTTACATAAGAATGCTCACTTCTTATGATGTCAGTGGCCTGCAAAGACTGCTATAGATGCTGTGAAGGTCAGAAAACTGGAGTTGCTGTATTTGGTGGGATGGTGGGGACAATTCATGTAAAATATTTGGAGTATAGTAGTTTCCATAACCATCAGTAATCCAAATAAAATGTTCTGAATTTAGCACAGTATTCTAGTCTTAAATCTTTGCAAAGTGTTCACTGATAAGAGTCACACAAATTTATTCCAGTCGAGATTTTAATTTAATTTTTTTGGCCTAATTCAGGTGGATGTACCCACAATAGTGCCGCTCGCTAACAGATTATGGGCCTATTATTCAGTTTGACATAGTATACTGTGAAAGCTTCACTCATTTGCAGCTAACAGTGATTAACTAGTTTAACCCTGGTTGCTTTCCTACATCTTTACACCTTTTATTGACTTGAACATTTAGCAAATATTGATAGTTCCTGGTTTCTTTCTTATATTTTTCACATTTCGATGGCCAAATGGGTTGCCTCAGACTCTCAGTGCCCCAACTGTGTATTCCGAGGGAAATGGTTCATGTTGCATTTTGTACTTTAGAGTACAAACACATAATTTTCTGTGTAGGAAAAAACATATTAACAGATGAAAATAGCCCTAGGAACATGTTCACAAACTTTGCTTGCTAATGCCCTAGTGAGAAAATAATTTCAAAGTACTCACTGTGCAGATACTAGGGAGACAGGAGTCCTGTGAGCAAAGCAAGCAAGCACTTGACACCCACAATGAATGCCAGCAAACTGAAAGGGTTATTGTTGTTTTACTCATTTAGCAACATGCAGAATACAGAAATGTTACATACAGTGTGGAAACATTTGTTACATTTATACATTTTGGAAAATTAAAATCAGACTTACCCTACAATTACTATTACAAAATCCAGTAAATTCCATCCATTTCTAACATATGCATTGGGATGTAATAATAATCCATATGCTATAATCTTCAAAAATGTTTCAATTGTAAAAATTATCAGGAAGGCATATTCTACTTTTTCCTGAAAAAAAGAAAATAATTTATTGTTAATGAGTCAAATCACAAAGAAGTGTTTATTTATTCAAAACATTTATGGACTGGCCCTCCAAGTGCTTGAAGCATCTATAAATACCCACATAGGTTAACATCATTACTCAGAGAACCAGACTCTGACCTTGGCATCACAAAGTAAATACGTCCTTCAGCATGTTTCAAGGAAAAGGTTAATCCACTTAATTGCACTGGAGTAACTTTAGTGACATTCTTTAGAATTCCAACATGGTTAAACAAGTTATTTTCCCTCTAAATTATAAAGCAAAAAAAAAAGCAAAGCAGCTTCATTTATATACCGCTTCATACCACGCTATGCAGTGTAATGGCATTATAAGCTGCATACAGCATCACTGTAGGTATGGCAAAACAAAGATCCTGAGCTGTACATCACATTCCATTAAAAACACCACTCTATATCCAAACATACTTTGTAATACATAAGTGATATGTTGGGGCACAAGAGAAAAAAATGGCAGCAGTATGTCACAAATATGACATGACAGCAGCATTACAATATCCTGGGAGCCCTGGTGGCACAGGGGTTAAATGCCGGTACTACAGCCACAACATTTTGAGTTCAATTCCAGGCAGGGCTCCAAGGTCCACTCAGCCTTCCATCCTTTTGTAGGTCAATAAAATGAATGAATACCCAGCTTGTTGGAGGCAATTGACTTACACATTGTAAACTACTTGGGGAGTGCTAGTTCACTGATAAGTGGTATAGAAATGTACTTGCTATTGCTATTGCTATTATTCAAAACACTTTGGACCAGAAGTGTTTCATATTTTGGATTTTTTCAGATTTTGGAATACCTGTGTGTATTTGCATATGTAGAATGAGACATAATGATGCTGGAGAGACTGAAGATCTGTGAAATGATGGGAGGCATAGATTTCTGCCATTTCACAGATGTTCGTGTCACTCTCCAGCTGTGTCTCTCTCCAGCCTTGCAAATACAGTGCAGGTATGTACTACGCTACTTGTGTTGTAACTTGGATTTTGGAGAACTTTGGATTTTGGAATTCCAGATAAGGAATACTCAACCTGTATTATAATTACCATTTTAAGCACTATATCTGCACACATATTTAAGACCAATGGCCTGTCCAATGATGCATCACCTCCCCAATCCCTCTCAAATCCTACTTCAAAAGGCTACCCATTTCCATTGTGTCAGTTCAATGAGCACCCTAGATCCCACCTTGTGTGTCAGGTTTCTTTAGATTTCAATAAAGTAGCAACCTGTTCTAGTGCTGTGGCCCGGAGACAGAAGTCTCTCAGTTATAGTAGCATTCATATATATTTCAGCAGAAAGGCACAGAAAGGTAGGAAGGGCCCAGGTTCAATGTGGAACTGGCCTCACATTGTGAAGACAGTCTGCAGTCAGATTGGGGCTTTGGCTCTGCATCATGAAGAAAAGTCGTGGAGTGGGTGGAGCAAAACCATTGGCTCATGTAGCCATGACCCAAGTCACATAAGAGACTTCCTATCCATGGTTGAATTGCATACCCTTAAACTCTCCTGATTTGGCAGGGACAGTCCCAATTAATCCTCTGACATCCCACTTTTTAAACAGTTTTTTAAATGTTTGCTACATTCTCTTCCTCCTACTTTCCCCCTTTGTCATCAATTTACTTTCATTGCTGCAAACTGATTTAAAAGTGCGAAAGTAATTTGTACTCAATTAACCATGCGGGAAGGGGAGAAGAGAGGAGTGGAATCTTGCCCTTCCCAGTAGGTTTAGGTAAAAGCAATCTGCTGCAGCCTCTCCTAACTGGCGTGTTCTTCCTTGTTAACAAATTTTCTATCTTGATCACACTCTTGGCCAGACATGTCCCGGTTTTGACCTCTAAAATATTGGAGAGTATGGAATTGGCTCTTTTATAAAGAAGAAACAAATAATTTCTAAAATTTAAATATTATTGTATGTACATAAGAAAAATACATGTAACTATGGTTCACTAAGCATTCTTGAAATATGTACGGTATGACAGTATCTTCAGCAGCCACAAGACTTAACTGAGTAATGGAACAGAATTTAATTGTGGATTTAGCTATTTTTAAACTGTATCAAAGTTCTAGGAAAATATCCTGATACTGTAAACAGGATGAAGCACACAATTCTTTCTTCCATAGCATTAAGTATCTTATGTAGTATTCCACAATGTCATTTGTAATAACTGAGAATAAACTTATGGTGATCACCTAGTTCTTGTCTAACTCCCTCTGGAACAACTTGTCTGTTCGTGCTGCCAGACCTACTACTGGAATTTTCAGAGGAAAATTAGACCACCAATTTTTACTCATACAATAACATACATTACTAGGGAGGTTCAGTCTTGGAAACTGAAACCTAAGGCAGGATACCTTAAATCAGGGGTAGGCAACCTTTCCCCTTTAAGGGCCGAGGGACTTCAGCTCCCAGAAGCCTCAGCCATGTTGGCCAATAGTCCCATGTTGGCCAATAGCTCCTGGGATTCTGGGAGCTGAAGTCCCTCGGCCCTTAAAGGGGAAAGGTTGCCTACCCCTGCCTTAAACAGAAACTTACTGCATAGCAATTGATAGGAAAGTATACAATACAACTTGCATACTATAGCAGAATGGCACTACAGAGCTCAGTAAAGAATAGAAGTCTGTAGAAGACAATGGGAAATTTAATTTACATTTTACTGGACTTTGGATTAAGTAAGGGAACAGTTTAGATAAGATTTGGGCCACAGCCTGAATCCACAAGAACTAAACATTGTAGTGGAGGCAGGGGCGTAACTGGGGGAGTGCAGGCTGCATTAGGTGACACCTTAAAGGGGTGATGACACCACTGCTTCCCTAACGTCTACTTTTTGGCACAAATGGGCTGTGGCATTCACCTGTATCCCTGTATATTGAAAAGATGTATCCCTGTATATTGAAAAGATGGCACAAGTGACGTGAGATTCAGTAGAAGGAGAAAGGAGAGGCCCCAAGGGTTGTTGTTTTTCCAAAAAAATAAAAATTTATTTTTTTAATTTAACTTTTTCATTTTTTAAATTAATTCTTTCTTTTAAAACATCACATATTAATTAATTTTATCTTTAACCACGTGAAACAATGTACATGTCAATATATTTCGGCTGTGCATATGATATTGTAATTTAAAGGTAAATTTTTATTTTGCTAGTTCTTTATTCATTTGAAATGTGGTGCTGAAGAAGAGTGCTGAAGATTCCATGAAGACAAACAAATGGGGCCTAGAATAGATCAAGCCAGAAATCTCCCTGGAAGCCAAGATGACAAAATTGAGGCTGTCATACTTTAGACACATCCAACTCACTGGAAAAAACAATAATGCTAGAAACGGTAGAGGGAAGCAGAAAGAGAGGAAGGTTGCATGCTAGATGGATGGGCTCTATTAAGGAGGTCACAGGTATGAGTTTACAGGAACTAAGCAGAGCAGTGGGGGACAGGAAGTCTTGCAAATGTTTCATCCACAGGATTGCTATGGGTCGAGATCAACTCAAGGTTGGTTAACAACAAATAACAACAAAGTTCTTTATGTCATAACTATTACCATTACATTCAATGATATATAAGAATTACAATTTATGAGTAACATCAGTACCAAAAAAATAATTACTAAGGATTCTGTATGTGTGGTACAGGAAGAGATCAATGGGGGGAGTGACAACATGAACCACCGCACCTGGTGACACCAACTCTAGTGACACCACTGAGTGGAGGACAGGGTCTTGGAGATGTCTCATCCACAGGATTGCCATGAGTCAAGGTTGACATGAGAGCAGCTAACAACAACAAATTAAAACTTTAAATAAATCAGAATCACAGAATCATAAAGTTGGAAGAGACCACAAGGGCCATCCAGTCCAACCCCCTGCCATTAATCCTATCCATCTTGTTTTTATGGTTAACTGCTAAAAATATTTTAAAGTCTTTTCAATCCTATAAATATTCTCACATGAAATATTAATTAATTTAGATCCATTGATGGTTTAACCTTGGTTGAATGTCATGCTAACCCCAGCTGATACAGTTGTTTGGTTTGGTTAGTAAATTCAGAGGTAAACAAGCATTTCAATGTTAATTTTAGTAAATGGTAAGGATCACAATAAAGTTAAAGCAGCTGATTTTCTTTTTTCCTTCTCTTTGCAGTACAGGTCATATAGCGGCGAAGGTCATGCCCCCATTAGTCTTATGCTGAAGTTTCACACTGTGACTCATTGGTTTAAAATATAACACAGTTATCACAGCCTGTGTTTAAAATAAGTTCATAATTATCACTAAAGTAAATTTTCTTTCTCCCTCTGAGTTTTCTCCCATGGGGAGATACTTGTTACTCCTAAAGTAACTCTGGTATAGCATTTCTACTTGTGAGATATACACTGTCTCAGGAATATACCAACTCAATTAACCATTTGGAAGCTTACCATCAGATCCAGATTATGCAGTACCAAACCAATCAGCTTCACAATTATAACCTTCAAATATTAATTGGATTCAACATGCTGTTAATGACATTTAAATCTCTACGCAACTTCAGACCTTGATAACTGAGGGAGCATCTCTTCCTGTCTTTATCTGTTTAAAAACCGAAGTCTTCTGTGGGAGCAATACTCTGTGTGAGTATATGGGAGAGGCCCTTCTCTGTTATGGCATCCTGATTGTAGATGTCCACTTCTTGGACTGGCACCAGAACTGGTGTAATTCTGGAGCCAGGTGAAAATATAGCTTTTTATCAAAATCGTTGGGTTCTAAAAATTTTCTCTCCATCCGTACAGTTATGTCATTGTTTAAAAGCAGTTTTAACTTGTAAATAAATAAAATGAATAAATGAATTGTTTTAACGTAATAGTGCGCCATGTAGTCATGTTGGTCACATGGCCACTGTGTCATCTTTGACAACACTGACTCCCTCAGCTTAGTAATGGAGATGAGCACTGCCTCCTACAGTCAGACACAGCTAGATAAACTTGTCAAAGGGGAAACCTTTACCTTTATGCTTTTAACACACATAAAGGAGCCACTATGGCATAGTGCAGGGGTAGGCAACCTTTCCCCTTTAAGGGCCAAGGGACTTCAGCTCCCAGAATCCCAGGAGCTATTGGCCAGCATAGGACTATTGCCCAACATGGCTGAGGCTTCTGGGAGCTGAAGTCCCTTGGCCCTTAAAGGGGAAAGGGTGCCTACCCCTGGCATAGTGGTTTGAGTGCTGAACTATGACTCTGGAGACCAGGGTTTGATTCCCAACTCCGCCATGTAAACCCACTGGGTGACCTTGGCCATGTCACACTCTCAGCCTCAGGGGAAGGCAATGGCAAATCTCCTCTGAACAAAAACCCCATGATACGCTCACCTTAGGGTCGGCATTGGGACTATTGGCCAACATGGCTGAGGCTTCTGGGAGCTGAAGTCCCTTGGCCCTTAAAGGGGAAAGGTTGCCTACCCCTGACTTAAAGCCACACAACAACAACATTTTTCCTTGCTGTTTTAAATTGTTTAAGTTGTTTTAATTTAATTTAACTTTATTTGGACACTGCCCTGAGGTCTTTACCTTCCCTTGCCTCCAAAGACATCCACATTGACTAAGGGCCTTTGCAGACTGCCAGAAATAGTGCACATTAAATTGAGGCACTGCCCTGGCTAAGTGCTAGGGAATCATGGGAACTGTAATTTATTGTGGCACCAGAGCTCTCTGACAGAGAAGGCTCAATGTTCCAGAAAAAAATACAATTCCCATGACTCCCTAGCACTAAGCCAGGGCAGTGTCTCAATTTAATGTGCACTATTTCTGGCAGTCTGCAAAGGCCCTAATATGACTCAAAGATCATAGGCATGTTATTGTTGTATGCCTTCAAGTCATTTCTAACTTATGGCAACCCTCTAAAGCTAACCTATCATGGGGTTTTATTGGCAAGTTTCTTCAGAGGATGGTTGCCATTGCCATCATCTGAAGCTGAGAGAGTGTGATTAAGTTGTAACAAAATCATGTATTTGGAGGCTGTCCACAAGAACTTGTGATAATCTGACATCATACCAAAAAGCCCAAGTAAGCCAAATCTTACTGTTTGTTTTGCAGTAAACATCTGTACAGATACCAAGTGAAACAGATATGCTCATTTCTTCTGTTTCCTTTCTTCTCTTTTTACATCTGGACATTGGACTACATTGTTTTTTTAAAAAAGAATTTGTCACTACAAACTTTTCTACATGAATTTTTCCTACGGTTCCTACCTTGCTAGTATTCTTAAGATAGTCCACAAAGGTGTGTTGTTGTTTATTAAATGTTCAACAGAACAAGATTTGAGGAAACAAATCCAAAGCCCCCTTTTAAAAAAAGAACTCTACAGCTGGGATGAAAAGAGAGTACTTGGCAAAAGGATAGACTACGATGCTGTAGATTAGCTCAGTTACTCTTGGGATGAGGAGGGTTGTTTGAAGGAGTCCATCAGAGGCAAACATTATGCCTTCTCCAGGATTCATAAGGCCATATATTAAGTTGTCTTCTAAAATCTATTAAAAAACAAATGTTTCACACAACCAACACTGAGCCTAAATACAATATTGTATTCATGCTGTAACCCTAGTGGGTCAGAACTTTGTTTACCCACTCCCAGGGCCCACAATACCACTGAAAACCAGTTGAGAGGATTTTATGTTCTGTCAGACCAAGCGTTTGGAGTGCATGGAGTGAAAGATTCCTCCTCCAAAGTCCACTGAGAAGCAATTACATTCATTAATATCCCCCTTCCCAAATATGTCCCACAGAAGCCTCTGATGTAGCTAAGAAGGGGGACAAAATGAGGGCATTGCTTGCTCCCTTAAGAATGATTCCCAACCCCCCAAATTTTCCTGCAGTCTCCAAATTTCTGGCATGTCAGAGAATGAGACACCAAAAAGTATTCACACCTAGGTCTCTTAACTTTGCTGTTTGCATTTTCTTGGTAGCTTTGCCTTCCCCTTTCTTTTGGAAGCCTAAACTCTTATTTCTAAATACTCAGCTTAAGTTTTACATTACTGAAAAGCTAGAAATTTGGGGACTGAGGGAAAATTGCATGGGGGGCAGGAGAATTATTATTTGGAGGAACAAAGTCCTAAGTTTATACCCCCTGTAACTACACTCCCGCTGCCCCCATTCCTGTATGATCTAAGAGAAAAGATGCTAATGACCCAAATCTATAAAGTATATATTTTTGAAACAGGAGTGCCTATACTCCTGTTTCAAAAGTTGCCAGACGATATAAAAACCTCAATTTCATAGCAGAGGAATGGGTTTGCTTCCTTCTTATAAGCAAATCAGCTTAGCAGAAACTAAGTTCTCAGTAAGAAATCTTTATTTCTCCAGGCAGATGGTACACATTAGTCATCATTTATCTTTGTATTTTCAAAATCTTCAAAGAAAATATGCAAAGCTGTTGCTACATGAAACAAGCATTGAAAGTGTGTTAAGAAGTTTCAAAAAATGGTTTTGAAATAAATTATGGATAGCTTGCAAAAATCTTCGAGATATTACATTATAAATTAAGGGTCCTCTCCTTCTAAATTTATCTGCTGTGTGGACATCTTAGAGCTGGGTTAATCTCCCATTTAAAAAAAATGTCTGCCAACTCCATTCATAAGTCCTAATTTTCAGTATCCATGAATGAAGATGGAAAATCCTTCTGAGGTGAAATAATTTATATAAGGGGAGAAGACAGGCTTTTAAACTTTCTTTTGCTGATTTGTGTAAAGGAGAATGCAACAGAAATATCCCTGGTTAGTTTTTTTAAGGTTTAATATAAATCCTGTGCTTTTAAAATTCAACTAGTGAGCTTATACATATAAATGGCATGCCGCCGGAGCATCATGAAGCTGCCTACATCTGGGCAGGCTTCAAGCCAGCTTCTGGCCATCATCAGGACATCAGGTGTCTAAACGCCTCACACTGATGATGCCCAGAAACGGGCTTTTTTCGGCTGTCTGTTCAGGCTCTATGAAAGTGAGGATTTTCCTAGGTCCAGTGTGTTGGGTAAAATGTCCCTTTAAGAAGTAGTAAAATAATTTCTATGGCTGTAAATATTAAGAAACCCTCATGGTATCAGCACTGTATATAAGGGCTCTGGTGTGGGTGGAAGAGAGGAGTTGGTGTAGTGAGTTTGTAGAGTGTATTTGTTGGAGAAGTGGATTGTAGCAGACAGTGTATGTTGACAGAAATCAGAGCTTCTGTTGTAAATACAATATATATAATACTCACAGCACAATATATATATATATATATACATATATATATATATATATATATATATACGCACGCGCACACAGTAGCTCACAGCACAACCCAGTATGCAGTATTTGGCAATAAAAACTGACCAACCTGAAATAAGGCACAGACACAGGGGGGAAGCAGACGGGCAGCACGGGGCCACCCCAGGAAGCTGTGGATCGGGGCCGAGGCATCCGCATTCCTCGGCCCCGCGGCACAGCTTCGCCACCCCAGGAAGGAGCGCTAAAATAGCGCTCCTTCCACAAATCACCGAAGGTGCGCCGCAAAAGGCTGCCGGTGCACCTTCGGCGCCTCTTCTGCCGCAGCGTGTGTGGATGCTGCGGCGGATAGGCATCCTCAGAGCCCCGGCCATGCGGAGGGTCCGGCGCTCCGACGATGTCTTCGGGAAGGGGTTGGGGCACCCAGCATGCGGCTGCCCCTCCCTTTCCTTGCCCTGAAGACGGTGCTTTGCGCCATCTGCTTCCCCCCACAGTTGACTTCTTCCAAAGTCCTTGGAGGCTTTTATCTTCCTGTTGCAATATATATATATATATATATATATATATATACGCACACACACACACAGTAGCTCACAGCACAATATATATACTCAAGCACCCCAGACAGTTCTGAATGTTGGCACCTCTGTTTGGGCCTAGTTTTTGTTTGTTTTGGTCACTGCACACCTGCAGGACACAGAGGAGAGCCAACACAGTGTTAAGTGAAGATTTGCTTAAGGAGCTGAGACTGATGTTAATCCCAAGCTCCCCATTCCCACTGCTCAACTCATTTTGGAGGTGGAACACATGGGCAAAATAAAATGGCTTTCAGCCTCCTTGAAGGCATTTAGACAATGCACAAGGTGAAAGCAGGTGGAAAGTCAAACTAAGCTGAGCTCTGGGGCTAAAAACAGAGCAAAAAGAGCTCTGATACTCCAATTTAACAAGGAATGTGCATCTTTGTGCCTGCATATAAACAGCTCAGAGCCAGTGTGGGGCTGTGGCAAAGTGAAAGTGTGACAACTCCACTGGATGTAATGACAACATACACAAACCAGACAGCACAACAGTGGGACATGAGATGAAGGGGGCATGTAGGGTGACTGCCATGATTGGGCTTTGCCAATGTCTCACCCGGCACACTGATGCCCCGTATGGCAGTGCATTGCATGTGCAACTGTGTGGATGATCAAAGGGGAATACAAGCAATGGAATTGTATCTGGACAGGACATGGGAGGTAATTTGAGGTCACTGTTGGTGTGTTGGTGAGATGATGTGCATGCATGATGGGAGGCAATAAAAATAATAATGATGCAGCACAGCTTGATGCCTCACTATGCGGACTGTCTGTGGGAGTTCATCCCACCTTACCAGCTGTGCAGACAGTGGGGATTCAACCCACTTTCAGAAAATGCAGGATCAAGCCACTTTTTCCTGCCTATCGCCTCCAGCCCTTAGATTGTTATGAATTCTGCAGTCTTCTTGTGAGGAGTAGCATTTCAGAGCATGCACAGGTAATTTAACACTCTCTCTTTGTCCAGAGAAGATTCACCAGCTCAAACTTGCCTCCTAGCTTGCTTATTTTGTCATTTAAGCTTTCCCTGTTGTGGAGGGACATCAACCCATCACTGGTCCTCACAGTGAAGTTTCCTGATTCCTGATATCTCTTCAGTCAATTAATCAACGGTTATGAGACAACCAAGTAAAGGATATAGCTAAAAGAAAGAAAAGAAGCCACAGAGAGCAAACATTTACAAAATGCAAGATATATATTTTTTGAAAAATGTTATTATTAAAAACATTCACAACATAGAATCAACTTGTATTTTAGAATTTTACAACTTTTGACGTGTTGTGATTGCATTTAAACTTCCAAAATGCAAGATATATGCAAAAGTTCAAAATGCAAGATATATGCAAAAAACAAGTCCATAAACAAAAGATGTTAAACAGCTTGCCTAAGTATAGATGTGTGCTACGCTAACACCAACTATTATAGGCCTATGTTGGAAATACTTTTCCATTTACTTCAGTCATTTTGATGCTATGCATTATTACTTTAAATGTTTTTCATAATTTAGCAGTATGTTACTGTGGAGCAATAAAAATGTACAAATTTTAACCTTAATTTTAGAGGTATCAAGCCAAAGGGTATGCAGAAGTTTCTCATGTATTTTACAAACCCTCACACCATGATTACACTCTCCCACCATTGCTTCATCACCTCAGTGTTAAAGTAGAGCTCTTCTACCTAGTAAAAGCTTCCTTCTATCCTACTAAGATTAGTGCCAGGGCACATAAAATCACTCACAGCTAGAACTCCATATAGGAAACATAATTAGAGATGGAGGATGTGCGATGCTGTCTGATCAAGATTTCATTTATATTTTCCAGATTTTTGGCCTAGAGGATGTGGACAGATTCCTCGGGGAATTGAATTTGTTAGGGTGGGTGCCTCTCATTCTGTCACATTCAGTAAAATAGAAAAGTGTGCTGCCTCAGAAGTAGTAATATTAGGAGTGGAGGAAATGCAATTTGCTCTGCTCCTAGTCCCAACCCATCATGTATACTGTGTCTGAATAGTATATTTCATTCATTTGAGGAAGGGGTTGTTCACACAGGCCAAATGGCCTGGATTCCCTGATGCTTCGCATTGTCTAGTTTAGATGATGCAGGCCAAAACCCCTATGATGGGATCTGGTCTGATCCCACCAGTACAAATGTGGATCTGGAGGATCAGGGTAAAATAGCACTGGTTTTGCACAGAGTTTCTAAGAAACTCCACAACAAAACTGGGCTGTTCTGGCAGCACTCCCTACTCTTCTTACCTTACTGGTGTGAGAACCATTTGAACCCCCCCCCAGTTGTCCCGTCTGATACAGAAATGGGGCGCCTGGCTATGTGGGTGAAGCCAGGTGCCCTGTTTTGTGTTGGACGAGGCAACTAGAGGACTTCTCAGATGGTTCATACCCTGGAAAAGTAAGAAGTAGTTCCGTGTCCTGGGTCAGCATGGGGACGAGTGTGTGAATACTTCCTTGTTCCCATGCGGACCCAGGAACTAACCTGAGTGAGCACTGGGGCCAGGATAGCCTGTGCTATCTTGCCCCATCTGCTCAAGCCCAAAGTCAATCATAATCTATTAAAAATTCATGTTCTTCCAGATCTCTCCATGGCTTCTGATGCCATAACACCCTCTGTCTTCAGAGTTCCATTCCTACCTGGAAACCTGGTATATAAGGTTTCCACAAGGCAGGTATTCTACACAGTGATGTTGGGATAATGTAAGATGCATTTTTGGAATGAGCTGTTCCAATGGTTTGTGTATGTAAACAGTATTCAAATGATATACAACACTACTTCTTCTCCCCATCATCCTGTCCCAGAGAGTCAGTGAAAATGATGATTAATTGAGGTAAATGTAAGAATTATATAGATAGAGATATTAGTTAAGAAATTAAACATCTTCACATGACTAGTTATTCTTTATTTTTTAAATGTAATTATAAAATTATCTGTGTCACAATTCAGTATAAAGAATTCGGTACAAAGGCTACCCCAAATTAATGTACAATTTTAACATTATAATAATATAATATCAACCAAGAGTGGGAAAGTGACAGAGGTTGGAGGGCTAAAGTGACCTGGAGGGCACACTCTCCATTTCATGCCTCCTGTGTAGCCAACACTCCCCCACAAAGCTTTGCTAATTACATTTAATGTCAAACAAATATCAAGCAGGACAGAGATGTTTAAAATGTGTGGTTGTAATCTACAAGAAGCCTGCTAGGGGGGAAAAAGCGATATTCTTGTTTATATAGATAGGAAAGTACTCTTTCAATTTATCTGTTTTGTTAAGCCTTTCTGTAGCAGGTGATGAGCAGATAAGATTTCACCAGACCTGAGCTTCTTTTATAATGGATACTTTAATGGTCCAATGGTTTTTAACTTAACTATTTGAGTCTAGGTTTCTGTTTTTATAGCTTAGAGGTCAAGTTGAATAGCAGTTTTCATAGAAAAGCAACATATTAAGTGTATAAGAAAAGAAATCTATCCTCTGGATATCCAAAAACCTTTAGCCAATTTCATGTATGTAGTGCAATTAGATTAATTAAGTACCTGCATTAACTACAGTTGGGAAACTAAAATATAGCCCTTTTTCTAATGCATCTGTGCATTTATATGAGTAGCACATTATGTTAAATTACTGGCAATTCCTGGTCTTGTGAATGAAAGGAATAATGGGGGACTGCCTACACTCCTTTCTGTTCTTCCCTTTCTATATCCTTTTCTGTTAATACCAGGTAATTTTTTTTTATTTGTATAGATCAGAGGTTCCCAACCTTTTTGATTTGTGGAGCCCTTATTTCTATGGTGGAGCTCCTAAGAGGCCTACCCTATGTCTTACAAGTTAATGGTGTTTAGAAGTATATATAAGAATATATTCTTATTCTTTAATTTCATTCAATTTTCATTTCTTTCATTTTCCTGGAGCACCTGGGAAGTGCATAGGAGCACAGGTTGGGAGCCCTTGGTCTAGATACATCCTCCACCAAGGCGCCCTCCAAATTCTATAGGTATCAGCTATCTATTCTAGAGTGGACATGGCTATTAGCCAAAGAGTACGTACCACAAAGTAAACTGCATAATTTCAAAGAACAATGTTTATTGAAGTTTACTTTTTTAAATGTCACACTTTTAAAAATGTATTACACTATTTGGAAACACTTTTATAATATAAACAGGTAGGCATACACACATACCTCCATATGAGTAATAAGACAATGTATCAATCAAATGGAATGCATTCAGTTAACTGAACTATGGGAGCCAGCGTGGTGTAGTGGCTTGCGCATTGGACTGTGACTCTGGAGACCAATGTTCAAATCCCTATTAAGTCATAGAAACCACTGGGTAACCACTGGGTCAGAAAGTTCCTCCTAATGTTGAGCTGGAATCTCTTTTCCTGGAGCTTGCATCCATTGTTCCGGGTCCTATTCTCTGGAGCAGCAGAAAACAAGTTTGCTCCCTCCTCAATATGACATCCCTTCAAATATTTAAACAGGGCTATCATATCACCTCTTAACAGTCTCTTCTCCAGGCTAAACATACCCAGTTCCCTAAGTCATTCCTAATAGGGCTTCGTTTCCAGACCCTTCATCATTCTAGTCGCCCTCCTCTGGACATGCTCCAGTTTCTCCACATCCTTTTTGAATTGTGGTGCCCAGAACGGGACACAGAATTCCAGGTGGGGCCTGACCAAAGCAGAATACAGTGGCACTATTACTTCCCTTGATCTAGAAACTATACTTCTATTGATGCAGCCTAAAATCACATTGACCTTTTTAGCTGCCGCATCATACTGTTGACTCATGTTCAACTTGTGGACTACTAGGACTCCTAGATCCCTTTCATACGTAGTCTCTTTAAGCCAGGTGTTCCCCATCTTATATCTATGCATTTCATTTTTTCGTCCTAAGTGCAGTACCTTACATTTCTCTGTGTTGAAATTCATTTTGTTAGCTTTGGCCCAGCTTAATCTATTCAGGTCATTTTGAATTTTCATGCTGTCCTCTGGGCTACTAGCTAATCCTTTTAATTTTATGTCATCTGCAAGTCTGAGAAGCATGGCCCCTATTCCTTCATCCAAGTCATTGATAAAGATGTTGAATAGCACTGGGCCTAGGACAGAACCCTGTGGCACCCCACTAGTCACTTCTCACCAGGATGAAGAGAAGCCATTGCTGAGCACCCTTTGGATTCAGTCAGTCAACCAATTACTAATCCACCTAACAGTTGTATTGTCTAGCCCACATTTTATTATCTTGTTTGCAAGAATATTGTGGGGGGCCTTATCAAATAAGATATGCTATGTCTACTCTCATTTCCACTCTTGACTGCTTCAAAAAAGCAATAAAGACGGATCTTTTCTGGCAGACCTTCTGTGAATAATATCCCAGCCCAGAAAACAAAGATAAAGACTCTGGCCATTGCTCTTTCACCGCCTTGTTTACTTGTGCTGCTATTTTATGTATTGTATGTTTTTATTCATTGGTATTTTTAACTCTGTATTAGTTTAATATATTTTTAAGGGGTGGGTGGGTTAGCGAAAGGGTTCTTGGATTTTGTTTTAACTTTTTGTGATGTTTTTAACTTGTTGTACGCCGCCCCAATTGCGCTGCAGAGGGGCGGGGTAAAAATAATAATAATAATAATAATTATTATTATTACCGCATTCCCTTCATCTAGCAAGCTAGTAATTTTATCAAAAAAAGAGATCAGATTAGTCTGGCATGACTTGTTTTTGAGAAACCCATGTTGACTTTTAGCGATTATGGCATTCCCTTCTAAATGTTCACAGACTCTCTGTTTAATGAGCTGTTCTAGAATCTTTCCCGGTATTGATGTCAGACTAACTGGGTGATAATTGTTGGGATCCTCTTTTTCCCCTTTTTTGAAGATGGGGACAATGGTTGCCCTCCTTCAGTCTGCTAAGACTTCTCCTGTTCTCCAGGAGTTCTCAAAGATTATTGCCAGTGGCCCTGAGATTACATTTGCCAGTTCTTTTAATATCCTTGGATCTGGGGGGGGGGGGGGGTTGCAGACTGCCAGAAATAGTGCAAATTGAGTCCACTTTAAGGGGTAGGGTTAGGGTTAGGGAATCATGGGAGCTGCATTTTATTGTGGCACCAGAGCTCTCTGACAGAAAAGGCTCAATGTCTCAAAAAAAAAACAAAAACAATTCCCATGATTCCCTAGCACTAACCCGAACCCTTAAAGTGGACTCAATTTGCACTATTTCTGGCAGTCTGCAACCCCCCGTAGTTCATCTGGTCCTGGAGACCTAAATTCATTTAGATTAAGCAGGTGTTCCTGTACTAATTCTTTACTTATTTGGTGCTACACCTCCCCTATTGTGTCCTCTGCTCCATTTTCCTCAGGTTAAGCACCCTTTTCCTTTTGTGAGAAGACGGAGGCAAAGTTGAGTAGTTCTGCGTTTTCTCTGTCCCCTGTTAGCATTTCCCCATGTTCTCTGCACAGTGGCCCTAGCATTTCCTTCTTCTTTCTTTTGCTACCGACATACCCAAAAAAGGCCTTTTTATTGTTCTTAACCCCTCTAGCAAGCCTGAGCTCATTCTTTGGCTTTCCTGACTTTACCCCTAAAGTCTTGCCAAAAAACCCATGATAGATTTGCCAATAAAACCCCATGATAGACTTGCCTTTGGGTCACCATAAGTCAGAAACCACTTGAAAGCACACAAATACAACAAAACTGTACCATGCTACATCCCTTTTACAAATCCTTTATCACACAATGTATTTTAGATTCAGTGATCCCAACTATTTCTCCAGTTCCAATTGTTTTTTGACATTTTCTCTGCTCCAAGATTCTGTTCTCATTCTCCACACCCTCACCTTAGTTTTTAGATTTTTTCTTCCAAACCCCAACCATTCAGAAATTCTTTTACTTTCTAAGTAAAACTATTTTTTTTTTATTATAGGGTGGTATTTTATTTACAAATTCAATAAGCCATTTGAAAAATTATGCTGATGCTGAACAGCAATATAGAAATGCTTTAATATAATAAGTAAATAAACTGGAACTATTCAAAGATCAAGCTTTACCTTTTGTTTGCATAAACAATACAAATAATATAAATGTCTTCCTGAACAGCACAGAGAATTAGTTCTAAGAAATGTTCAACAGCCTTTGCTTAACACCTTTCTTAACACCTATGTGTATGTGTGTTGTGTGCCTTCAAGTTTTTTTCAGACTTATGATGACCCAATCATGGGGTTTTCTTGGCAAAATTTGTTCAGAGGAGGTCTCCCATTGCCCTCCCCTGAGGCTGAGAGAATGTGACTTCCCCAAGGTCACCAAGTGAGTTTCATGCTGAACTGGGAATCAAATCCTGGTCTCCAGAGTTGTAGTCCAACACTTAAACCAATATGCCATGCTGGCTCATGTATCCCCTCCCATTTCTCCTGATAGAGCATTTCCTCAAGGAGTTCAGCATAAAAAACAAACAAACCAAGAAGTGCATGTGTAGTTTCTGAACATGTGCAATGCCTCCATGCAATGATATGGCTCTATACTTATCTCAATTAAGAGTTGGTGTCTTGTCAAAACTGAAGGATTTTCCTATTATTTTTTAAAATAACCAAATGCTAATAATAAGAAAAGGAAAGTATTTTTCTGCTGCTATAAATACTGAAATGGTCACTTTATGCATCAGATCAAAAAGCCATATTCTGGGCCTAAGCAGACGGCTTAAAAGGCCATCTTGGGGGCAGGGAAGGGGAGGGGTAGCCGCACGCTCGGCGGCCCAACCCCCTCCCGAGGTTGTCCTCGGAGCAGCCGGCCCTCTGCACGGCCAGCGCTCCGAGGAGGACCTCCTGCCGCAGCCTTCCCATGGGCTGCGGCGGAAAAGTCAGCGAAAGTGCGCCGCAGCCTTTTGAGGTGCACTTTCGCTGACTTGTGAAAGGAGCGCTAATTTAGCGCTCCTTTCAGGGGCGGCGAAGGTGCACCACAGGATCGAGGCATGGGGATGCCTCGGTCCCGCGGCGCAGCTTCCCAGGGCGGCCCATGGCCGCCCGTCTGCTTAGCCCCTCTTACTTGGCACTGCATTCACAGTTAATAGATGAAACTTCTGTTATGTCCATGCTGAGTGTCAAAAGATTGTATGGAAACACTTGTTTTGAAAAGGTTATCTTTATGAGATGTTATTTTTAAAATCTTGAACCTGTCCCTGTACTAAAGGTAAAGATAAAGGTTTCCCCTTTGATGTGACTGTCTAGTTGTAACCAAATGTAGGGGGCAGTGCTAATCTCTGTTAATAAGCCAAAGACCCAATGTTGTCAAAGACGACTCTGTGATGATGTAGCCAGCATGAATACACAGAATGCTGTTACATTCCCACCAAAGTGGTATCCATTTATGTACTTGCATTTTTACATGGTTTCAAACTGCTAAGTTGGCAGAAGCTGGGACTAGTGATGCAATCATCAGTCAGTATCTTAACCACTGAGCCATCATGTCCCTGTACAACACAGTATAAATAATACCACAACCACCCAAAAGTTCTATACGTGTTTAAATCCTCATCTACACTGGGCCCTTTCCATATGCAGGGGATCTGTTCCAGATCCACCCCCCCGCACATGTTTGTTTTAACACGCCCAGGAGCACGCACCATTGTTTCTCCTGCAGCTTACCTTCTGCAAAAGGTTAAAACCGCGTATGGCATGCTCATGTATGGTGTAGGTGCACTGTATTATGCTAGGTAGCTTTTATCAAACAAAAGTCTTGTTATGCTTATAATCAGGATATTGGTTGTATTGGGCAACAATAACAGAAAAAGAGATAAACACTTTTGTTTTCACCACACAATCAGAGACTCTCATCTCTTTCTGAAATCAGGATTAGTCAACCAGGAAGACTATATGCAACTATGTCATATCTGGGCAAGGAAGGTCTCCCCTTAATGGCGAGATTGCTATCCCTACAAGCTATTTCTGAACATTTTAGCGCAGCAGTAACAGGTCACATATGATCTGTGGGTACCATATGGGCCCCACTGCCCAATTTTTGCAAACTATTTTTGATTTTTAAAGGGAATTCACTCCACTTTTCTGACAAAAACTGGCTTTGCAACACCAAAAAAAAAAAAAAAATATGGACATTTATCCCCTTCTGGTTTCATTTGGAAGAAGACTGTGATGAGTCCCAGAGGAAAAATGACCCTTGAACCCCAGCACTTGCCTTTAGGTTGGTCCATCATGTGGGGATTTTCTGCTATTTAACAACTACATGAAACTGCTGTGAGAGGTTATCTGGAATTTTGAAGTTGGATGTCACCAGTATGCTGAACACGCCCAACCCTAACTCTCTTTTCCATCCAATTCCAATGAGGCTGTCTCTGTACCAAACCAATGTGTGATGGTGGTAATGGACTGGAGAGCAAACAAGTTGAAACTTAATCCAGACAAGTTAAATGTGCTCCTGATCAATCAACAGGCAGATCAGGGCTGATGATAATAATGATGATGATGATGATTTATTTGTATCCTACTTTCCCCAAAAAATTGGGACTCAAAGTGGCTCACAATTTACAAGAACAATACAATTAAAACATGCAAAAAGTTAACACTAAAAGAGAATTCAGCTATTTACAGTATTCATACAATTCACTTCAAGTTAAATGAATACAATGCAACTAAAAAGATAAAAAGTTCTTTAAAACTGTTCAGTTAAAACAGTACAGCACCCACTAGCCCATTCTTTAAAATCTGATTTAAAAGCCTGTCTGAATAAAAAGATTATAGCCTGCCAACAGAAGGACATCAAAGCGGGGGGCATTCTGGCCTCTCAGGGGAGGAAATTCTAGAGTCTAGGGCAGGAGTCGGCAACCTACGGCCCCCGGGCCGGTTCCGGCCCAGGTCGCCAGACTTACCGGCCCAGGCAAACCCCTGCCACCGCTGCGGCGCGTTTTCCCCTCCATCCAGCCGCGACGCGTTTGCGCATGCCAAACGTGTCGCAGCCGCCATTTTGTTTTTCGAAATGGTGGCCGCAACATGTGCAGCGCCAGCGGCAGCAGCACACGCAGGGGGGTCGTGCGTGGTGGCGGGGTGTGTGTGCGCGCACGCGCACGCGCCTACATTCCCCCCCAGCCCAGTGGAAAGGAGAACTTCGGGGGACCGGCCCAGACGGTAAAAAGGTTGCCTACCCCTGGTCTAGGGGCACCCATCAAGAAGGCCCTCCCTTTTATCTCCACTTGCAAAAACTGAAAGAAGGGCCTCTTCTGATGATCTCCTGGGCTGGTTCATACAGGAAAGTATAGTTTGGCAGCTAGCCTAGACCTGAGCAATATATGGCTCTATATTTCATAACTTTAGACACATCATGGGAAGAGAGGACTTGGAAGAGACAATAATGCTGGGAAAGAGGGAGGGAGGGAGGGAGGGAGGGAGGGAGGGAGGGAAGAGAGGAAGGTCACATGCTAGATGGATGGACTCTATTAAAGAGGTCATAGTTTTTGGGTTGCAGGGATTAAGCAGAGCAGTGGAGGACAGGGAATATTGGAGATGTCTCATCCATAGGGTCAAGTTGGTGAGGCTGATTAAATTACACACCATTTTTGGCTCAGGAGGAAAATACCTAGACCTAACTTGTTTTAGTGCAGTTAGCAGGGGCACAGTGTTTTTCTTTTCCTTTCATCCATAGGCCCATCATGAGTCGAGATCAACTCGAGGGCAGTCAATAACAACAACAATTTCCTAACCAGCACCTCTAATTGTGCCTAGAAACAGGCCGGCAGCTAGTGAAACTGTTTCAACGGGAGTGTTATATGGTTTCTGTAATTTGCCCCAAGAATAGGGATTCAGCCTGTGTTGGATGAGGTTACACTTCCTCTGAAATCTCAGGTTTGATGCTTGCTGGACTCAGATCTGGGCCTGGATACTCAGATTTCAGTGGTGTGTTTGCACAGCTAAAACTGGTGTGCCAGCTGCACCTGTTCCTTGAGACGTTGTATCTGGCTATAGTGACACATGCCTTGATTACATCCCTTTCAGATTACTACAACACATTCTGCATGCTACTTTAATAGATTCTAAACTTGGACTTCAGAACTGGAGTGGAGGATGCTCTGAGAAACATCAACATGGGATTCTTAGCTCAGTGATTCAAAGTGATAAAGTATAAAGTTTATACATCTATTTATGAGAATTTGACATTCCTTGAAGGATTGTTGTCTGGTCAATTGTGAGAGAAACTCCATTTCTGATGTAAGTGGCCTAGTCTGGCAATTAAAAAAGAATATTATTCTTGCCCCATATAACAGTTCTGAGTTTGGTGTTTATTTCTGCCACTAGTTTTACAACCTACAGTTTACAATCTACGTTTTACAACCTCCAAAAGTCCAGAGGCCACTGCTAGAGCTTTCAGGGCCACGGTCTCCTGATCACCAACTTTATTCCTAAAAGGAATTATGTCTTTTTTCCCTATTGCTATAATTGCACCAGTGGATTACAGGAAATTTTATGAAGGGAAATTTCGACATTGGGCTGTTATAAAGGAGCCACCATGTTAGGCAGGCCTGATAGGTTGTTATAAAAAGAGGAAATAACATTTTTCACAGGAACAATTTATGTATACTGTATTTAAGATTTTTTAAAGGGCTTTCAGAATTCATTGCAGACTTCACAAAAATAATTGACTGAAAATTCTCAGGGGCAAGTGTATCCGGAAAACAGGGTCTATCAAATGTTTATCTTTCATTAAATCCAAATGGAGTTTATTGTGATGGGTACTGATATATTTTATTCTGAAGTCTCAGTGTTTTGAGATGTGATTTCATTTGACAAACCTTTTCATTGTTGATCAAAGCCTGTCAATACCTGCCAATCACACTGCTGTAGCATTAGCCCTCCTGTCGTTTCCCGCAGCAGATGCAGGACTGTGCAGTCAAGTGGTCTCAGTCTCCTCTTTCCCTCTCCACCCTCTTGCTAGTCCCAATCAGGCTGGTTTTCTCCTTTTTACACTTTCTTTGCTTCTCCCCTCCACTTAATCGCATTGCCGTAGTTGCTAGATTATGTTAAAAAGAGAAGTAGAAATAAAAAACAAAAGGTGTGCTGGGTAGAGCTGGAGGACAAGGTTAAAGAGCTGTCTGGGAAAGAGAGTTCGGGATCATCCATGGCTGCAACAGCCCCATTCCCAAGCTGGTATGTATCTGGTTCCTTTTATTAATGTGATCATGGAAAGAATGGGGCTTGTGCAATAATCTCCTTAAATAGTTGTCTAGAAGAGGGAACTTCAGTTAAGGTTGCATGTTATGCAAAGGCTACCCACGGAAATCCCCTCTTCCATACCACCATTAAAAGCATGGGAGCTCTGCCCTGTTTTTTAGCTACCAGTATTGCATCTCACATGTAATATACTAATTCTGATGACAGTAGAAAGAAAACTCTTCCTGGCGTAAGGATCATGCCACAATAGTAAGACAACACAAACAATAACAAAATCCACTGGCATTCTGCATTTTGATGTTATTGTGAATGTCTTCCTATTTGAGCCCTATGAAGTGTTTGAGCTTCATATATATGAAGTATCATGCAGTTGGGCTGATGGCATCCATGCCAATGAGTCACAGTTAATCTGCTTTGGGTTTTAGTCTGAAGTTTAAGGGAGCTATCCATTTTAGGGACAGTTTTGTCATCTTGCATAGCTCCTTTAAAGTTCATATTAAACTCAGAACAAAGTCATTACCCCACTTCTGTGGAAACCAGTCATTTCATGCTTTTATCACAAGGTGTACAACTTCTTCACTATCCTGTTGTAGCTTCAAAAACCATGAGAGGAAAACCTTCAAGCCTTGGAACACTTGGATGATGTTTCGTGCCTACAATTTGGCACATGTTGTGATAACATATTTAAAAGAAGAAAGGGAAATCATAAGCTGTCATGATATTTTTGCATACATCTTACCTTCTATTTCCGACATATATTTTTAGTTTGAGGCTAGAAAAACACATCAGTACTATAAAAACAGTCATTTCCACAACATTTTATTGTATCTTTGAAATTAGCTTTTGGGGGTCTACAGATTGATCTATATACTTTTGTAATGCAGCAGTATGGAGAATATGGAGAATCAGCATGGTTTCCAAATGGCAAGGGGGGCAGGCAAGGCTCAATTTTATCACCCTATCTGTTTAATTTGTACACTGATGTATCATACACAAAACTGCATCTGAGGAAAGAGGTGTGAAAATTGGGTGAAGGAACATCAGCAACTGAAAATATGCAGATGAAGTCATATTACCCATTCTCAGTAGCTGCTCTCACCCTCTGGAACTCCCTTCCATAAGAAGCTAGGCTGGCCCCCTCCCTGCTTTCCTTTTGCAGACAGGCAAAGAGCTTTTTGTTTAAGTGAGTTTTTAAGTGAGCAGGGGAACATGTGTGGTTGTGTGTTTTTTATAAAAAAAAACCTTAATTTTCTTAAATAACTTTATATTTTTAATGTGTAGATTTTAATTGTGTTTTACAAGTTTATTAAGGTTTTTTAATTTGACTTTCTTTGGGAGCCCCCTTGGGTCTCGGTCTTGGAGAAAGTTGGCATGCAAATAAAATAAATAAAGAATAATAAATGCTAGCACAAAATAGCTAAGATTTGGAATGATTACTGAAGAAACTAAGGGGGGTTGCAGACTGCCAGAAATAGTGTGAATTCAGTCCACTTTTAGGGTTAGGGTTAGTGCTAGGGAATCATGGGAACTGTTATTTTTCTGAGACATTGAGCCTTCTCTGTCAGACAACTCTGATGCCACAATAAAATACAGTTCCCATGGTTCCATAACTCTAACCCTAACCCTAAAAGTGGACTGAATTCACACTATTTCTGGCAGTCTGCAACCCCCCTAAAAGAAGAAAGTGGACAGGCAGGTTTACAGTTAACGTGGTACATAAATGAAGCTGCTTTGTTGGACTATGGCTCTGGAGACCAGAGATTCGAATTCCTACTCAGCC
Source organism: Phrynosoma blainvillii (assembly GCA_026167975.1). Classification (NCBI taxonomy): domain Eukaryota; kingdom Metazoa; phylum Chordata; class Lepidosauria; order Squamata; family Phrynosomatidae; genus Phrynosoma; species Phrynosoma blainvillii. Next base: position 323,572,385 of record JANUYF010000002.1, on the reverse strand, counting down.
ATGGGATACCCACTGAGTGACTCTGGGCAAGTCACACACTCTGAACCTCAGAAGAAGGCAAATACACCTCCCCCCTAAACAATTATTGTCAGGAAAACCCTGTGATAGATTCACTATAGGGTCACCATAAATCAGGAACAACTTGAAGGCACACAACAATAAAATTCAATCAAGGAAGCAGCAGCCCTGAGTTTGCAAGGCCTGAGCTGAGCTGATGACAGGGTGACTTGATAGGGTTGCCATGAGTCAAAGTCAAACTGGCAGGAGTTAACAGCAACAACAAAGAGAGCAAAGTAAACTGAGCACCACATTTGCATTCTGCAAGGCACTGTTGGCACTACAAAGGTTATTACTGTATTAGAGATCACAGAGATTATAAAATCCTGTGATGGAATCTGGCATCAGAATGCAACATCATTTATATGAAGCTTAATCAGAGACAGTGGGAAGAGACAGAATTAACCCCTACTCACGTTCTCTCACAGTTTGAGAAGAGAACAAAGAGTGTACTGTTTTTGGAGTCGACATTTAATTTTACTGATAATCAACTAAGGCAACTCTGGTGATCTATGCGGAAGAAAAGATAACATCAGCTGTTCAGCAACAAAGAAGCAAAGTGAACCAAAAGCTTACATATTACTCTATGTTAACACCTCCCAATATCAATGAATGCCTTCAACTCAGCTTTTTCAAAACCACAAATTTATCTGCTAAACATGTGTCGATAGATTATAGTCAAAACAGACACAGCACAAAGCATGCCAGAGAATTCCATCTCATGAAAGCCTAAAGAGATTTCACAAAACCACCCAGTGAAAACTGAATATCCATACGCCTAGGATGCTGGAGCCCTTTCATATTACAGTACATAATTAAAGCACTATGATTCCACTTTAACTGTCATGGCTACATCCTATGGAAACCTGGAATTGCTCTTAGAAATTACACCATTACCATTTCTAAGAATGCTATTTCCTGGAATGCTATTAGCTATCCTAAGAAGTCACATGGATTTCATGTGACAGATTTCACAGGAGGGGGATTGGTGGTAGCCCTCCTTGGCTAGAGGAAGAAGGGCTTTTGTTATGGTGTTCCAGGCCTGAAAACAGCAGCAAATAGTGTTACTATTAACAGATTAGTAATGTGTAACATAACCCAGTGACATTTGCAGAGGCTTATAATGTTAATGGTAATGCTGTGGAAGAAGAAATAACAAGTTATCCAAACTGCAATAAATAAATAATTACTTATATACATATACCAGGCTGAGTCTCCCTTATCCAAAATTCTTGAGACCAAAAGTGTTTTGGACTTTGGATGGGGGGTAGGATGCCTGATTTGTATGCAAGTATGTAATGAGATATCTTGGGGATGGGGCCCAAGTTTAAACACAAAATTCATTTGTGCTTGATATACATCTTATACATATAGCCTGAGGGTAATTTTATACAATATTATTAATAATTTTGTGCATGAAACAAAGTTTGTGTACACTGAACTATCACAAAGCAAATCACTATTGCAGCCACTCAGTTTTAGTTTTTGGACTATTTCAGATTTCTGGAGGAGGGAGATTCAACCTGTATTTTTAAAAATAAAATATTATACTCCATAGGCTCTCGGGACTGCATACAAATAAAATCAATTTAAATAATTTTAAAGTTTAAATAATAAAAAATGTATATGGACTTAAATCATATTTAACAATTTAACAAGTTAAAAGAAGCATGAATGGTTTAAAAACCATTTGTGTATACAACTTTGGATATATTCAATTGGGGCCCAAAAACTTAATTAAAATGTTTTAAACTGGCATTGGAATAAAATCAGTGTCAGTGATGCAGTGGGCCACAGCCTTTTCAGAAAAAGCTTTTGGAACATTTTAGGGGGTGGGCTGGTAGAAATCCATTATTAAAATACAGTATGTCCTGTTAAGTGTTATACTTCCCCTACAAAGCTGAAATTTGGACTACTTTTTTCTGATAAATTGTTTTGACAATTTTTTTCAGCTTTGCTTTCTGAGATCTGAACCATTATCTCAGCCTGTTCAACTCCATTTAATGACAGACGGTGGCCTTTTATCTCTGTTCCAAATGCAGTGGCAATGCTAGTAGCAGCAGTAAAAACCCATTGCTGATAATTAATGGGGAACACAGCTCAAACAATAATTCCATTTTAGGGTAAATTGGTGATATTCAGTATCCCAACACGCAAGAGCTAGAATCCAGCTGGTTATTCCCAATTAGAATAGTTCAACTTTTCAATTGTGAGTCAACACATTAGTAAATGCCATTGATTCAATGGGCCTACTTTAACTAGAAGTGAGAATAGGAGTGAGACCAGTATAATGACACTCCTGATGTTTTGGACTGCAGCTCTCACAATGAGTCGTGTTGGTTAGGACTGTTGTGGGTCAAAACATCTTGAGGGCTGGCTCTTGGCCTCCTAATAGAACTTGCATTCCTTTGGTAAGCTATGGGACAAGATCGTGTTTGGGGGGCAATTTCAGTGGGCCCTGACTGCTGTTTGCTGCAGCAGACTGCAGAGAGGAATGAATGACAGGGCTGGGGGGTGGGGGGATGGATGAAGTATCCATTGTAATGTCCTCTGCTTTATTAACTCTGCTTCATCTGTGCCACAAGCTCCCATGTACCTAAAAAACCAATGTACGGTGTGATATGAAGGAGAAAATAAGTGACCACTACATCTGCAAAAAATTTTTGCACACCTACCAGAATCTATCAAGTAATGGGTACTCTTTTGGTTTCTGTGCTCAGCTTTGCATGTGGGTGATAAATACACTTTTTTTAAAAGATGGGATTAAATGAAACCTGGATGTATCTACCTCTGGGATCATATGCCATTCTTCCCTCAGTACATTTGCATTGCTGACAATTTAAAATAATCCATATAACAAAAAACAAAACCCTGACACTATACCCAAACCCTTCAACAGACAACTATGGAGTGGTGGGTCTCATTTTTCACACCTGCACCTCTTCCAAGGGCATCATCAGTGCCCCTGATACAACTGGAAGTAGCATCAAATCACATCACTTCTAATTTCATTTTCAGCCCCTTATTAGACATTTTTGTGTATATCGGAGGATTTTATGAAATGTGCGGGATTTGGGGGCTGTAGCAGGGGTGATCTGAGGGCAATTAAGGTGACTGCATTTCCTCATATCTACTGTATGCCAAAATAGGAATTTTTGGTGCCCATAATAAAAGAACATCTTGTACAGGCAAAGAACCAGCAGATCAATAATGTATTCTTTTTCTGTTAGAACAAGTGAAATTATAGGATGAATTGTTGATATTCAGAACAAATGTCTTAACAGACAAGTCACGTTGAAACAAAGAGAAGAGGATTTATACTGTACATACTTTTCTATTTCATTTTTTACTGCTGCTAATCCATATAAATATAACTACTTACTACCCGCCTCAGTTTTCAGAATGCATCAAAAGCATGGCAGGGGGAATTACCCAGAGTGAACTCAGACTCTGAATTGTGTGCTTCCCCCCCCCCCTTTTCAAATTAAGCTTGCCTTTCTGTTTTTGCTCACTACAGATCTTATTTTGAGAAATACCTTAAGGGCTCAATCTGCAAGGTACAGAGTGTCTCCTCCCAGCAGCACACACTTAACAGATAATTCTGAGTACTGTACTTTGTAGGATTTCCTTATTTAAAGAGCAACAAAATTAATTAAAGCAATTAAGCCTACTTCTTTTGGCCTACTGCTCCCCCCCCCACCTTAGCCTTAAATTAAGATATGCTGAAGGCTGTGGTTACTTGCATTCCAATGGAATACTTAGCACAGCATGAAATGGATGGCATCTCCTTTGTAGCAGAAGTGAAAGGTTGACTTCTGCCTTGGGCATCTTTTTATTCTCCACTGAAGGCTTCAAGCTAGAAACTGAAGCATAACAATTGGACCTGCAGTGAAAAGTAGTGACATTCTAACAACTGTTTCCTCCAAATGGTAAATGATGTGATAAAGCTATTTAGAATTAAATGGCTATGTAATTAAACGACAAATTAGAGGATAAACTAGCTTATATTGAATGTACCAGGCCAGGCTCCACAATAAGATGAGTTGACCTCCAGAAGAAGAGATTCAAAGATGCTTAGAGCTATGCCAGTGGAAGGGACAGAGATAGGATATATTTGATAGACAGGATGTTATTGATGGTTGACTCAATCTAAGTAAACAGGGTATTAGAGTCTGGTGTATATAGAACGCATGATAGAGAAGCTAAATTGTCATTAACAAAAGTGGAGGAAAATGAAATGGGGAGTTAGATAAAAAGGATGTTATGTTTTTTATCATAAAATGTAAATACCTTCAGTATAGTTCTACCAAAAGCACAGATAATTCAGCTGATCATGAGCAGGATTTCTTGAATATTGGTTTGGCACTAGAAAAAGTATTTAAATGGGCACAGAAATCAGTCAATCTCCCCCCCCCCCCCAAAAAAAACCTGTAGACCCACACAGAGAAGTCATCTCCAGTAAGCCCCACTGTAAATTTTTATTTTGCCTTCAAACTCCCACCCCAAATGCTGCTCCTTTTAATCAGCCTCTGGTAGAGGAAGACACTTCCACCCTCTTTTTAAATCAGATTGTAACTAGAATACTCAACAACTGCCAGTACACCAAAGTAAACAGAACTCTCTGCCTTCAGTTATGTCCAGCACCTATCTTTTTGCTTGAGCCACAGCTTTGATCATGTTCTAATCCTTTCACACTACACAAATACACCACTATGATTCCACCGTAATAGCCATGGTTCCATCCAAGGAATCCTGTGTTTTACAGGTCAGGAATGGTGTAGTGGTTTGATTGTTAGACTGCAACTCTAAAGACCAGGGTTCGATTTCCTACTCAACCATGAAACCCACTGAGTGATCTTGGGCAAGTTGCATGCTCCCTGCCTCAGGGGAAGGCAATGGCAGACCTTCTCTAAACAAATCTTGCCGAGAAAGCCCCATGATACACTTGTCTTAGGGTTGCCATAAGTTGGAAATGGCTTGAAGGCACACAACAACAACAACAATGGAGAGTAATTAGAATTCTCAGCCAGAGAGAACAAGCTACTGGCCAGCACACAGTTCATTCATGATAAAACAGAATTCTCTGGCTTATAACTCTGTGTATTTATACAAGCAAACATAGGTACAATAATTATTAATAAATACTGTATGAGAAGCATTGATTCAGCCAGGGGGAAAGTGTGAAGACCTAAGTCCACACATGTGGATTGTGGATCGTGCAATGCAATAAGAATGTAAGAAGTCTATCTGTTCACACAGTGACCTCCACTGCCTATGGGAAACCTGCCATCCACGTATGCGCACCTTCCACCTTCTCATTCCCAGCAACTGGTACACAGATATGGCCTCTGATATGGAAAATGACATACAGATATCCTGATCCAGTCCCCCATTAAAACCATACAAGTTGGCGGCCATCACTGTTAGGGTTGCCTGATCAAGAGTACCCTAAGCTCTGAGATTTCAGGGCCAAAACCTGAGACTTAGGGATGATGTTATGTCATGTCACAGAGGACAGGCAATGGTGATGTTATAAAGCATGAACCATTAAGCACTAAACAAAGATGTAAAAAGTATAGCATTCAATAAAAAAAAAACCAACCAAGATGAACAAATGAGGAACACACACACTTCACATAGCAATGTTCTCAGCCTGAGATTCCTTCCCATCACCTGAAAACTGGAGAAAAGGAGCAGGCTTTGAGATCCTGGGACCTTAATTGCTACAGATGTGAATTCCACAGTTTTAACTATATGCTGTGTGAAGAAGTACTTCCAAAACCTCAGGCTGCAAACTGATGAACATACTGTAACTGATTTTTCAGCTTTAGGCTGAGCTGTAAATTTGTATACTTCCAGGGAGGAAACTGTACACTTAAGGGCCAAACTACAACTTGCAGGTTGAAGTCAAGTATATCACATGTATTTCTAACTGCCAATTTTCAGCTACCGCAATCAATCTCCAGAATTGGGATTGAGGAGCTTAAGATTCTACTATTTGCCTTTAGACAGCAGCTCCCATTGCCACCAAGACAATCTTGCCCCTGAATCAAATACTTTTAGGAGAGAAATTTGTTGCCATGCATGTTGTTGAGACAATTTAACTCCCCTCCCCTGACACCCCACCGTCTCCAATCCCAATATTTGACATTTAAAAAACAACACCCATGCAAGTTTAAAGCAGTCATTTTGCCCTAAAATCTAGTGAATGTTAATTGTTTAAACCAGAAGAAGATTGCCAAGAGTAAGGCTTGATCTGTGTCTCAGAATTTAAGGCAGTTCATAATCCAGAGCAGATAGGAAAAAGAGCAACACAGATCCCTTTATGTAATTAATTTGCTCTTGAGAAAAGATGTACAGAGAAAATCTATGCTCTGGGCTGAATCTGTAAACACTGGCAGAAACCCATAGACTGGATACAGACAGCATAAACTAAATAAAAACTCAGCCACTGAATTACTGAAGCAAATCCTTCACTTTTCCTTTGTTCAGGATATTCAGCTAGTAATTCTACAATAGTTAACAGAAGTGACAACATGTAAGATCCTCATATAGCTCTTGTTAAAATGAATTGCACTACATGTCAAAGAAATCACTGCATGAGTATAAAGGCAGGTTCTAAAAGAACAGCTCAGCCTTACGTAAGTGCTTGTTTATGCTGCTTTCTAATGGAACAAAATGGAAGTACAGTAAGGATGCATATCAGCAATAAAGACTTCCAATAGTGAATACATATCTAGTTAATATCACAAGTGAATTTGGAAGACAGAGAATCCTGTCCATCTCCTCAAAATCTGAGTCAATTACCAAGAAGCAATGTGATAGCAAAAGAAAAACTGTCTAATAAATTATCTCCAAATGTCTTGTTAAAAATGTAGATTCCAGCAGGCATAGATCTAATGTAAGGTTTCAAAGGGAAAGAAGCCTTCAAGTCTTACTTTTTGTTTTTTAAATACTTTGCTTCAGCAATGGAAGATGCTCATAATCTCATTTTTAAACATAAAATAAAATGTCCCTGGGGAGACTCAGGAAACAGATGCAGTAAACCCATGTGCAACGTGAAACATTAAATGTGCCACTGCAAATTCAGTTGCTTTGCTTGTGAAACGGTCATTTCAATTCCTAGCATCATTTATTTTTAAAGCTAGAATTGTTGCTTTATCCAAGCATCATGCTTCTACAGTGAGGTGTGTCGTAAGTGATGCCACAGAATGAAATTTATCATAATTGAAAATAATGCATTCTGTCACATTTACTGTACCAAGGGTCACATCTCGAGGGCTACTAAATCTGACCACATTAATCGTAACTGACAACAACTTCCTCCTTCAGGAATACTCTGACATACTACATAACTTACTTCTTTTTTTTAACCATATGAAAATTAGAAACTATTAGTATAAGGAGAAAATAAAAATGTACCATCTCTTATATTCTGAATGTATGCCATTGACACCACTACATTTTAGTATACAGCCTTAATTGCCTTTGCAAATGTTAAATAATGAATCAAAGGGCTGGACCATATTGCTGTTTCCCTACAGATAAACACCAGCAATAGCCTACAAACAATTATAGTTGCACATGTGGAAAGGACACATAAATCTCACAATTTCTGCAATTGTGGCAGTACAACACACTAGTCTTTGAACACTGCAGACAATAGTGTGGCTACCCATCTAAGCTCCTCTAAAATATGTTTATGAAACAATGTAGATATTGGTTATAACCCACTGAAAATCTATCATACTGAAAATAGAAGTGTTTGGTACAGTTAATCCTTTATGTTGAGACAATTTTGGGGGGAAAGAGAATAATAGGTGCAATTCATATAGCACTCTGATTAGAAACCTCAAATAGATCCTTTGAATTGTAACTGGGTTCTATAATATCTGCTAGTTTCTATTGTGAATAGTTGGTTGAAATGAAGTAACAATAGCTTAAAATCCCAGAAGCAAAAGAAAAGAGATGGCAAGATCTTTGATATTATTTTTCATTTATCAAAGTGCTCTGGTAGAGATTAACTTCCTTTTCCCTTTATTGAATTCTATCTCACTTACTTGGGGAGAACACTGCAATAAATACCTTGACAACCAGAATGACAGGTCATCTAGTGATGAAGTAGCTTTCATATATTTATCTGGAAAATTTATTTTGGAACTTGTTATGCTAGCATGACTTGCAGAATCCAAAATCACATTATTGGGATAGATGTCTCTTTTATGAAGAAGAAATACATATGTCAATATCAGTTTGATACCTACTGAAGATTGGTGAAATTAATACTGCTTCCACCTCCTTTTTAAATTAATGAAAAACTTAATTTACTTATCACAGTTCAATATTTTTTTATTCTAGTGATGTTTGAGAAATTAGGAATTGAACAAATAGAAGCTTTTATTTATTTGTAATTGCTATTGTTATATGCCTTCTAACTGACTCCAATTTAGGGTGATTCTATCATACTGTTTTTTTGGCAAAATTTAGAGAAGGTTTTCCATTGCCTTCCTCTAGGAAGAGTGTAACCTGCCCAGGTCACCCAGTGGATTTTCTATGGCTGAGCGGTAAGTCAAACCCTGCTGTTCTGGAGTCCTGGTCCATCACTCAAGGCATTATGCCAGGGAGCGGCAACCTTTTGGCATGGCGGCGGCGGCGGCGGCATGTACGGGGGGCACGCACGTCGGTGGAGGGTGCGTGCGGACTTACCGGCCCAGGACTTACCGCCGCCGCCTCCTCCTCCGCTGCCTCCAGCTCCGCCTCCGCCGCTGACTTTCGTCAGCGGGCGACACCGAGCCAGAGGAGGCGACGGAGCCGGAGCCGGAGCCGGAGGAGGGAGGCGGAGGCGGAGGCGGAGGCGGAGGCGGTGGAGGGAGGCGGAGGCGGGGGGCGGGGGCGGAGGCGGAGGCGGGGGGCAGAGGGAGGCGGGGGCGGAGGCGGTGGAGGGAGGCGGAGGCGGTGGCACCTCCTCCTCCTCCTCCGTCGCCGCCTCCACCACGGCCTGTTTTGGTCGGCGCACGACCGAGCGCGCCGCGGTCAGCATTTTGTTTATCAAAATGGCGGCCGCAACGCGTTTGCAGATGCGCAAATCCTGCACATGCGCAAATGCGTTGCGTCCGCCATTTTGGAGACCAAAATGCCGGCCGCGGCACGCTCAGTTGCGCGCCGACCAAAACAGGCAGCGGAGGCACCGCGGCGGTGGCGGCAGGGGTCCGCCTGGGCCGGTAAGTCCAGCGTCCTGTGCGGGTGGTGTATCGCATTCTGTAGGTTGTAGGTTGCCGACCCCTGCATTACGCCATGCTGGCTGTCTTTATATCACAGTTAAAAATAGGTAATTTGTAATAAATGAAATTACATTAATAAAAAGCAATAAAGACAAAGATAACAGCACACAAGTTAAAATCGTTTAAAAGGCTCAGAAGAATTTAAAAGTCCATCATTTTGCTTCTAAAATCTAGCAATGAGAGCACCTGAGTGTTCAAAAGAAAATCCATCATTAATGCATCTTTTCTTCTTTTTTTCTATTAAAAATTGCTGAATAAAAAGGGGGGATCCTTTAAAGGTAGCCTTTTAATTTCAAACCTTCCATTTATTCTTTCCTATAAAAATTGTTGCACACAACCACCACTGAATCAACCACACTTAGCTACTTTTTAAAAAAATTGCACATCCTTCTTTCAGCTCCAATATAGTTGTCATCCACTTTCTCTGAATCTTTGCAAAAGTGCTACAGGAGGGGGAAAATCAACAAAGAAAAGAAAGAAGATCCAGGTATCAGGGCTCAAAGGAGAAATAGCTGAATGAATTCCCATCACCTGTGTCATACATATGTAAGATGGGGCAATCATCTATGTATTATGTAATGATTAAAATTCATTTTGTTCATCCACAAAGTCTTAGTTCTTGTAGTTTTTGAAACCTCAACTCAGGGCCTGAGCAGACAGAGAGGAAATACCATGCCAATCCTGTTTTTTCCCCAAACCAGTTGGAACCCCCGCTGTTCACATGGCCCCCTCCCAAGGTAGGCCGAACACCCATGGGCAATCTGCAGCACATGGCGTCAATCCACACTGCTTGGTTCTTCCCCCCCCCCCCAGCCTCCTCACCATGCATGTGCATCACACTGCATGCCCCATGTGACCGGCCACACAGTGGCACATGCGATACACCACCCGCACAGTGCATTGGTGCCCCGTGACACACTGGAAAAGCACAGCTCAATGCTTCGATGGCCACTCATGCACCTGTATGCTCGAACAAAAAAGGTATGGCAAGCAATGGCACCAGTGGCTGCATCTCATCGGTCCCAGGGCTCATGCTCCAGACTGCTTCCATATGCCACCTGGGCTTTCCTGCATTCCCGCACTCATGTCATGGTATTTATACATCAGTGCAATGATGCACACTTTCTGAATTACAGTGGTGTACATGGGCTTCTTTTTGCTCCGTTCTTTAGCCCCAGAGAACAGTTCGGTCCCAGTTTCACCCCGTTTCAGCCTTGTGTGTCATCTACACATCTGAGGCTCAAAATGGGGTGAAACTGTTTTACTTTGCTAGTGCAGACAACCCCACAGTCATTACTTCCATAATGCTGAAAACCACTATTGGAGTCATTTTGTATAGGAAGAATAAGCAGGTGATCTTGATTCATAGCAGGCAATTATTTATATTATGTTGAATATGCTTAGATTTCCATATGATTGAGAGCTGCTACATGCTTTAGCCTTCATGTTTGCTGTTCCTACACCAGCATTCCCCACAGCAGATACATGAAAGCGTTCAAAGGGCAAACATAGACAGGAAGGTGTTGGGAGGTTGTAGCCAATCAGAGCTTCTGCACATGAGTGCAAGTGTTCAGGAATATGTTTCTGTCCTTCACACTTGATATGTTTGCAGCAAGAAAATGTCAATGTGTAAAATGGTTCTTGTATATGAAGTGTTCAGCTGGAAGCAATCAAGCTAGTGGCTAAATCCAGCTCTCCAAGTCTCCATCAAGAGTCATCATCCATGTAACATTTCTTATGTCTGCTTTGATGTTGTATGAAATTGTTACAGGACTTTTGTCCAGTGGGTCATTCGGATAATTTCATTAAGAACACCAATGTAATGGCAGGATGTAATACCCAAGGAGACTATTCTAAAATCCATGTTAGAGCATCGTTTTTAGGCAAACCAAACTAATTTTTTAAAAATGAATTTTGGAGGAAACAATTAAAAACGTGATATGAGTACGCTTTACAGTTTGTAAGTCATTTTTCTATTTAGAAACATAAAATGCATTATGTATAAATTTGTTTGGCATAAAATTATCATGTTTGGTATATTAAAAGTTCATTCAGTTAATTCAGACAAAAATTACAAATTGAGTTTCCATTTAAAATTGTTATTGTTGTTGTTGATACAAATGGAGCTATAAGGAACCTATTTGGTTTTGCCAATTTATTAGGAACAGGCATGAATAAAAAGAGAAGACTTAAAGATTAGTAAAACAGATTTCCCCTCCCCTGTAGTCCTACATAGCATCAAGCAGAAATAAAGTACTTATTTCCATTAAAAGAATTGAGAAAAGGCAACTAAGGAATTGCAGTGATGTGCGTCTGTAAATATATAATCTTACATATAAGTCTTCCTGTCACATACTATTTAGAAATATTTTGGGGCAGTGAATATACTTGCATGAATGAGTCAATGAAGAGTATGGACTATGATTCTGAGAGACCAAGTTTTGAGTCCCCATGGCTATGGAAACCCACTGGGTAACTTTGGAAGAGTCCACTCTCTTAACCTCACAGTCAGGTAACATCAATCCCTCTTTGAACAAATCTTGCCAAGAAAACCCAAGGATAGGGATGCCTCGGGTTACCATAAAGTGAAAACAACTTGAAGTCACACAACAATAACAGATATATGAATTCTTTGTCTTAAATGTTTTATTCATCATTCTAAGTGCAAACCTTTTTTTCTAACCTTTTTTTCTATTCTTTTCAAATTTCACTTTCCCCATTTTTTTCTCTCTGGAAAACTGGCTTCAGGGGAAAGGTGTGTGTGTGTGTTTTTGTCAGATTTTTCCAGGCCTTCACATCCTTACACAGATGGAGAGCTCACAATCAAGAAGCACTAGGCAATTATTCAGTCTTTCCTTATGTAATGTATTGCTTCTGCTAAGAAAAAAAATTATGGGAGAAGCACTAGAAAATGACAGGAGGACTAAAAACTGAAAATGACTCAAAGTTTGAAAATGGATTGTGGAAGGGAGGAACAGACAATTAGATTAGGCTCAACTAGACACTATGCGGGTTTCAGATAGTGCCTAAAAGGGATACAGCACTGTAAAAGGATTATGTCATTAATAGTCATAATTTAAATCTTAGCAATTTATTAAAACAGTTTCTAATTTTCAGAAATGTACAATTCAATAGGCTCAGACTGAGACTTCCCTAGTCTCAGAGGAAACAGTGGAGGCCCTAGCTGCTCCTTCTGATTGGTAAACTGAAATCTCTATGGTCTCTCACATTGCAGACTGCTAGAAATAGTGCAAATTGAGTCCACTTTAACTGCCCTGGCTCAGTGCTAGGGAATCATGGGAACTGTATTTTTTTCTGAGACAGTGAGCCTTCTCTGTCAGAGAGCTCTGGTGTCACAATAAACTACAGTTCCCATGATTCCCTAGCACTGAGTCAGGGCAGTTGAAGTGGACTCACTTTGCACTATTTCTGGCACTAGAGGTACACAAAAGGCTAATTTAACATTTTTGTAAATATAAAATCCAGGTATACCTTCCATTAAACAGATATGCCCTTTGGCAGCTTATTTATTACAAAATAGAAACATTTTCAGACAATATTAAATATTCCAGTTTATTTATTAAGTCATTATCTACTACAGGGACCGGCAACCTACGGCCCAGGGGCCGGTTAAGGCCCCGGGCCCCGGACTTACTGGCCCAGGCCGAAGGTTGCCGCCGTCGGCGCCGCCACGCGCCACCATCGGGGCGCGTTTTCGGCCGCGCTCGCTGCGATCGCCATTTTGGAAGTCAAAATGGCGGTCACGACATGTTTGCACATGCGCAGTACTCTTGCGCATGCGCAAACGCGTCGCGGCCGCAATTTGGACTTCCAAAACGGCGGCCGCGACATGCACCATGGCGGCTGCGCCCGTGCGCACTACAGCGGCGGCTTCGGTAGCAGCAGCAGCGGCAGCGGCAGCGGCAGAGGGGGGTGCGTGCGCGCCGCCATCCCCCCCCCCTCGGCCCAGCCGAGACCTGGGCTACGGGAGACTGGCCCAGGTCTAAAAAAGGTTGCCTTTCCCTGCTCTACTATATGCTTTTGATCACAAAGATGTGACTGAGGGGCAAAGCAGATGGGCCCAACTGCCCCGGGGCCGCGGAGAACACACGCCACGGCCCTCGAGGGAGCCTCCTCCCATGGCCCCAAATAGGAGCAGAAAAGATCTGCTCCTTTGGGGGCTAGATTTGGGCGGCCTTAGGCGGCCCCAGGTGGCTTCTGGGTGCTCCAGGGATGTGCATTGTGCAAATGTCCTGCCCCCAGAGCAGGTGGAAGCTACCTCCATCTCTCTGACTGTTTTGGGCCTTACTTTAAATTATACTGTATATGCAATATTCCCCACACATTTAAGGCATGCATGCCTATAGAGTAGACAGAAGTGTGTACTTTTACCCCAGCTAGAACTCTGTATGGAGTCCGAGGATTCTTTACACTACTTATTTGCAGCACTATGATTCCACTTTAATTGCCATGGCAGTATCCTATAGAATCCTGGGATTTGTAGTTTAGGAAACGTTCTGCCTGCAAATTCTAAATACCCCTCCCTAAAATGCAAATCATAGGATTCAATAATTCAATTAAAGTGGAAATCATAGTGCTACCACTATATAGAATGAAAGGGCCCCAGTTTACTGACTAATCTGGTTACACAGTTTTCCAAGTCACCCAGAAAAATAATATGCTGGACTATTCTACAAATATTCTACAACTATGGTGCTCTAATTGTTTCAAATTTCCACAGTCCCTTAGAAATGACAATACTGGGTGGCTCTAATGAGAGTTGCAGGTCACATACATACACAAACTGGGCCAGAGGATCCTGCCCAAACTCAACAGAGAGGTTTTCAGACTACAAACATTACTTAATACTTTTTTCTAAGACAGAACAAAGCCACAATTTATTCAGTTCTTGTCTCATTTATTTGTACTGTCTTTATTGTTTAATCTGTGTAAGTACAAAGATGTGTCATTTGAAAATCTGGAATAATCTGATTATTTTCTATAAAACAGATATATGGGTATGTAGCTGGTTTTTTTAAGAGTGAGTTGGGAAACTATCTTGACAACCAGATAGAAGACCAGAAATCCATAAACAGTTCCAGAGGAAATAATAGCAACTGCCTCTGCCCACTCAATAGGGAAACTTCAAACTGACTTCAGAAGCAGTGCTCTGCAACATAATTCTGATTATGTAACTAAATTAGGATGATGTGTAAAATCAGAGGCAGAAATGAGAAGCAGTAAAACAGATGCTACACTGTTTTCTCTCTCTTCCAAATTCAAACTAGAGATAAAGGAAGACAAAGAAATTCATTAAAAACACTCCGATTTGTGCAATCTACAGTCCATCATGAACATTTAATATCCCCTCCAATTAAATTAATCAAAATAAAAGTCTGATATGCCCCAAATAAATAGTAATTAATTTCTATATGTTTTTTTCAAGAGTTCCTATATCTTCTAGACTAAACAGTGTAAATCTCCATATATGGAGCTAAACACAGATTGTCCAATGTGCCCTATGTATTCAATGGCAACACAGTGCATCCAAACAGATAATGGAATGTATAACATAATGTGGAACCAGAAGTCCAAATAAATTTACAAAGGAATGTGCTCATTTCAGCAGAGGCAGCTGAATACATATGAAATGAACTGAAATAGATGGATAGATAGATAGATAGATAGATAGATAACAACCATCAACTGACAATGCACATTCACATGCACAACAGCACTATATACACAACTCTATTTCCTTAACCTTGAAGTGAATACAGATCACACAAAAATGTTCAAACTTAACTGGCCTATGTCCAATAGCTAGTCCAAAGTAGATCAGACTAGTTGAACCAATGGGATTTTCAGAAGTGTTGACTTCAGTAATTTAGCAATTGGTTCAATAGTCTAGTCTAGTAGAGACGAGCAAGTGAATTCAGCCCTCAGGTTTTAAACCTATTTTCTGTGTTGATGGTAGAAAAAACAAAACAACTTAAAAACTATGCCAGCTCACCAGAGTTATTGCTAACATTTCATTGTAGTATGGTTGGTATGTTGTTGTAATGTGGCTTCAAGTAATCTTTTTTCATGTCTGAGTAGGAAGCTGAACCCTAGACTCCCAGTGTCCTACTTCCACTTTGGACCACTACATCATGCTGGTTCTATGGTTGGTATATGAAACAAATAAAATGTCTAAGAACTGGCTTCCCAAACATTTCAAGGACACTGGGTAAAAATTTTGTTTAATTCAGGGTTGTTGTTGTTTTTTAAAAAAGAATTTACCAAAATTTATAAATTTCTTCATATTTGGGACTGAGAGGATTATTTTTTAAAAATGGACATGGGAAAACTCATCAGGATCCAAAACATACTGCAGAGATAATCCAGTTTGAGACCACTTTAATTGCCCTGGCTTGGTGCTAGTGAATCCTGGGAATTGTAGTTTATTGTGGCACCAGAGCTCTCTTGACAGAGAAGGCTAAATGTCTCACAAAACTATAGGGCCTAAGCAGACTGCCAGAAATAGTGCACATTAAATTGAGGCACTGCCCTGGCTCAGTGCTAGGGAATCATGGGAACTGTAATTTATTGTGGCACCAGAGCTCTCTGACAGAGAAGGCTCAATGTCTCAGAAAAAAATACAATTCTCATGATTCCCTAGCACTGAGCCAGGGCAGTGCCTCAATTTAATGTGCACTATTTCTGGCAGTCTGCTTAGGCCTTATAGTTCCCAAAATTCCCTAGCACTGAGCCAGGACAGTTAAAGCTGTCTCAAATTGGATTATTTCTGCAGTTTGTTTTGGACCTTATCCATGCATGCCCCAAAAATTCAGTGCTTAACTTCTTAAAGATCTGGGTTCCAATCCCAATGTATTCAGCTATGTTCATGATGCTGATTTAGCATTGTCAACTCTTTTTTCTGACAAGCTACTAATTCATCTTTAACACCTACAGTATATGACAGGCAGGCACAATATTGTCATCTTCATGCTTGGAATAGCTCCACCTTTGAATGGTGCCAATGCAGAAGAGGAGTAATCTTGTCTCATTATATTTTTCATTCCTTCATTTTCACTTGTTAATTTATCTCCTAACCATTCTCAAAATTGGGACTCAACTAGGACTTTTGACAAATTTACCAAAATTTACAAAATTCTTTTGACTGAAGAAGGAGCAATTTGAGATAGACTTTAGAGTTTATCAGATTTTAAAAAGCCTGGATTACCCCTTCCATTTTACAGTCAATTATGGGATGCAGTCAGGAATTACCACATGGAAAATGCCGCTGCCTCCCGGGAATGACTCTGCACATCAGCCAGCTGAGCATGGCTGGGAGCAGCCGAGCAGCAGTATCGGTGGCATTTCCCATGCAATATTTCCCAGCTACATTCCATAATCGACTGTAAAACAGAAGGGGTAAATTGGGGGGATGTTAATGTGATAAACTCCTTTCTCAAAGCTAAAAGATGTTCCTATCTGTGCAGTCCGGGAAAGGTTTTCATCTCAGGAAAAAAAGAATACGTCACCAAGATTTTATGACTATTACTAATAAATACATTATTTTAACTAAATAAATCCAAAACACACTGCAGAAATAATCCAGTTAGAGACCGATTTAACTGCCCTGCCTCAGTGCTAGGGAGTCATGGGAATTGTAGCCTAAAAGCTAAATGTCTCACAAAACTACAGTTCCTAGAAAACCCTAGCATTGAGCCAGGGCAGTTAAAGCAGTCTCAAATTGGATTATTTCTGCTGTGTTTTGGACCACAATTATTTCTCAAAAAGATTTTGAGGTGCAGTCCTTCTGCCCCGTAAGGGTGTAAACAATCATAGGGATGGGTGGAAACAGCCTGCAAACTCAAAGCTGATTAGAGTCAGCCATGGCCTACGAGGAATCAGCTGATTTAGCACAAGGAGCCTCAGATGTTGCTGAGAAAGGGAAGCTTAAAAGGAAACAGCTGACTAAAATAGTTCCATGCAGCAAACATCAATTGCTGCCCAGAGGGAAAGAGGAAGAACTAGGTGCTAACTGAGGTGACACTGTGGGAATTCAGACTCGATAAGCTATACAGAACACCAGAAGGGCTGCACAGTTTTTATGTTTAAGGCATCTGTTCAGAAAGGTGGCCTACAGATGCAGCCATGCATAACTCTTTAAAGCTGGACTGAGCAGTGCTGTCTGCCCCAGTGCTTAGAATCATAGAATCATAGAATCATAGAATCATAGAGTTGGAAGAGACCACAAGGGCCATCCAGTCCAACCCCCTGCCATGCAGGAACTTCCAATCAAAGCATCCCCGACAGATGGCCATCCAGCCTCTGCTTAAAGACCTCCAAGGAAGGAGACCCCACTACTCTCCGAGGGAGTGTGTTCCACTGTCGAACCGCCCTTACTGTCAGGAAGTTCCTCCTAATGTTGAGGTGGAATCTCTTTTCTTGCAGCTTGCATCCATTGTTTCGGGTCCTAGTCTCTGGAGCAGCAGAAAACAAGCTTGTTCCCTCCTCGATATGACATCCCTTCAAATATTTGAACACGGCTATCATATCACCTCTCAGCCTTCTCTTCTCCAGGCTAAACATCCCCAGCTCCCTAAGTCGTTCCTCATAGGGCTTGCTTTCCAGACCCTTCACCATTTTAGTTGCCCTCCTTTGGACACGCTCCAGTTTCTCCACATCCTTTTTGAATTGTGGTGCCCAGAACTGGACACAGTATTCCAGGTGAGGCCGGACCAAAGCAGAATAGAGTGGCACTATTACTTCTCTTGATCTAGACACTATACTTCTACTGATGCAGCCTAAAATTGCATTGGCCTTTTTAGCTGCTGCATCGCACTGTTGACTCATGTTCAACTTGTGGTCCACCTGGATTCCTAGATCCCTTTCACACGTAATCTCATTCAGCCAGGTGTCCCCCATCGTATATCTGTACTTTTCATTTTTCTGCCCTAAGTGCAGTACCTTACATTTCTCTGTGTTGAATTTCATTTTGTTAGCTTTGGCCCAACTTTCTAGTCTGTTCAAGTCATTTTGAATTTTGATCCTGTCCTCTGGGGTATTAGCTACTCCTCCTAATTTGGTGTCCTCTGCAAATTTGATAACTATGCCCCCAATACCGTCATCCAAGTCATTAATAAAGATATTGAATAGCACTGGGCCCAGGACAGAGCCCTGTGGCACCCCACTGGTCACTTCTTTCCAGGTTGAAAAGGAGCCATTGTTGAGCACCCTTTGTGTTCGACCAGTTAACCAATTACAAATCCATGTAACAGTTACTTTGTCTAGCCCACATTTTACCAACTTGCTTGCAAGAATGTCATGGGGAACCTTGTCAAAGGCCTTACTGAAATCAAGATATACTATATCCACAGCATTCCCTTCATCTACCAAGCTGGTAATTTTATCAAAAAAAGAGATCAGATTTGTCTGGCATGACTTGTTTCTCTGAAACCCATGTTGACTTTTTGTGATTATGAAATTATCTTCCAGATGTTCACAGACTCTCTGTTTAATGATCTGCTCCAGAATCTTTCCGGGTATTGATGTCAGACTAACTGGACGATAATTGTTGGGATCCTCTTTTTCCCCCTTTTTGAAGATGGAGACAACATTTGCCCTCCTCCAGTCCGCTGGGACCTCTCCTGTTTTCCAGGAATTCTCAAAGATTATTGCCAATGGTTCTGATATTACATTTGCCAGTTCTTTTAATACCCTTGGATGTAATTCATCTGGTCCTGGAGACTTATATTCATCTAGATTAACCAGATGTTTCTGTACTATCTCTTTACTTATTCTGTGCTGAAATTCTCCTATTCTGTCCTCTGCTCCATTATCCTCAAGTTGAGCACCCTTTGCCTTTTCTGAGAAGACTGAAGCAAAGAAGGTGTTGAGTAATTCTGCCTTTTCTCTGTCCCCTGTTAACTTTTTGCCATCTTCTCCACACAGTGGCCCTACCATTTCCTTCTTTTTCCTTTTGCTACTGACATACCCCCAAAAGCCCTTTTTATTGTTCTTAACTTCTCTAGCAAGCCTGATTTCATTCTGCGCTTTAGCTTTTCTGACTTTACCCCTACATGTGCTAGCTATTTGTTTGAATTCCTCTTTGGTGATTTCCCCATTTTTCCATTTCTTATACATGTTCCGTTTAAAACATAGTTCAGTTGCAAGTTCCTTAGTCATCCATCCTGGTTTCTTGAGACACCTCCCATTCTTCCTCCTTGTTGGCACGGTTTGAAATTGTGCCTTCAGTATCTCCCTTTTGAGAAACTCCCATCCGTCTTGAATTCCCTTCTCTTTTAGTATTCCTGTCCATGGGATCACCCTCAGTATTTCTCTAAGTTTAGTAAAATCAGCTTTCCTAAAGTCTAGAATGCGTGTCTGAATATGCCTGGCTTCTCCTTTCCACTGTATAATAAACTCCAGGAGGACATGATCACTCCCGCCTAAGGATCCAACCACTTGCACCCCATTAACTAGGTCTTCCCTGTTAGTTAGGATCTTATGGTTGGCCTTCTGTATCCATGGATTCTTTATCCACAGATTCAAGCATCCAAGGCTTGAATGAATACATACACACTGTTACCCATAGTGCTGCTGATATCAAAAATATAAACTCCATGAATGACCTCCAGATGAACTCTGGCAGTGGACATAGAGGCAAATGTCCTCCACACTCGAGGCATGGGCCAACCACCCTTAATCCTCAATGTATGCATAGCCCCCAGATAGTCTAGGAGAGTTGCAGATGGAACTATCTGATGGAATCATCAAAACCATCAGAAGGTGTAGTGTTTGTATTGTGCCAACCAATCACACACACACACACCCAGGATATTGGCCCTTTGGATTAAGACTAGAAGACACAATATAACCCTATACAGCTGGGTGTCATCTTTGCAATTATCACCTTTTGCCTCAGGCCCAGTTTGGCCCTATAAAAACCCCAGATTTTGGGCAGTCAGTGTGCTATCTTCCTGGTCTAAACGACTCCACATCACTCTGACCTCTGAAGCTAGTCAGCGGCATTTCTGCTCAAACCCATGCTGCGGAGCAGACTTGTCTCCATATCCACTCTTCCCATCCGGACCCCAAAGGCGAGCCTAGTCTGTTGGTGAGTATATCCCTAGTGAAGCCTGTATTCTATCTCCATGCTAACCTCTATTTTTCCTGAGCCTGTATGAGTGTGTGAGCGCATGTATTGTGTGACTTTGCCCTATAATAAAACTAAGACATTCATTGGAAGTATCTGTCTCAGCCCCATTTCTGGGACTTCCCTGGTCTGCTCGGTATACACATTGGGAAGACGGTTCTGCAGGGCATAGTAATAATAATAATAATAATAATAATAATTTTTATTTATATCCCGCCCCTCTGCCAAGCAATCGGGCGGCGTACAAGTACAACATTAAAAAATTACAAACAACAAAACAACTTGAAATCCCATCCCTCCTTTACCCACCCACCCATCCCCCAACATATTAAACAAAATCAATAACAATAATAAAATCAATAACAATAATAAAAATATACAAATTTGAAAGTAGCCAGCCCGTCTCGCAATATTGGGCTAATCATAAATTCCCCTTAAAAGGCCCGTGGCTACAACACACACATTCCAAAAAGCAAACCTTGATTTTTCCATCATATAAGGGACACCATTGTATTTATTGGGACTTGAGCATCTATGGATTTTGGTATCTGCAGACTGCCTGGAACCAAACTTCAGTAGATACCAAGGGCCCACTATACTAGCCACCCCTCTTCTTCTTATACCAAAGTTCCTCCAGAATTCTTTTGCCCTAGATTTTTCTCTATTTGCTCCCCAGCTGCACTGAATACTGCAATACTATTCAGTGAGTCAGTTTTCATTAGCATCACCCACTTGCCGTCATAGTAAGGATGTGAGTAGAACTGTAAGGAATCATGGCAAGCATGACCCATCAAGCACACAGGCAATGAACAAATCCAGAGAAAAGGAGGCAGGGTCCCTTGAGGTCATTTCATAAGCACTTGCATGAGAATAACATGAGAATAATAACGCAAGGTAGATTTTGCCCCATCTCTCAAAGAAACAGGTCCTTCCCATGAACAATAAAGGAACTTGAAGGGTTTCACGGCCAGCATCCATAGATTTTTGTGGGGGTTTTGGGCTGTGAGGTTGTGTTCTAGAAGAATGTATTCCTGACATTTTGCCTGCATCTGTCTGGCATCCTCAAAGAAACTTCTCTGAAGATGCCAGCCACAGATGCAAGAGAAACATCAGGAATATATTCTTCTAGAACACAGCCTCACAGCCCCCAAAACCCTAACAAAGCAAGTGTTTTCTAAAATGCACACAGTTTTGCAGCAGTGGTCCAGGAAGCTTCCCACATGTGGTTATTCCCACATAAATAGCACTTCAACACAGGAAAAGAGTACAGAGTTGTAGGTTATGATACATATCCGAATAAATATGTATTCATGTGGAGCTGCGGTACTTATAAAGCACAAACTACACTGTGTAACAATGATTCTAAAGAAACTAGATACTGGCTAAATACTTTTTTCTGCATTTGCTTGTTCTATCTTTTGTGGAAGGGAAACAAGTGGAACAATTAAATAGGGCTGCTATTTACCTATATCCTACTCTACCACCTTGGTTAAAAATACCATTGCAATTCACAGTGCAAAAATTGGAACATCTGTTTCTCTTAATAAGGTTTTTTTCTTTTATCTCTTTTTTTTTTTTAAAAAACTTTCCTAATAATTTATAGGAAATGAAGGAAACGGAAACTATAAGCTGTCACTAATTAATGGTGGTCTAAAATGAGCAGAGATTTCAGACTTTCAATGTATTGACAAAGCACATAATGTCTTCCATCTGGAAATCTTCTTTAAAAAAACATGCCACACAACATAATTAATATTTATTGGGAAATTAATTATCTTAAATTGAATGGCGCTTTCTCATTAATGAGTAAGCACATTTATTTGGGAGATAGTCCCAATGAACAGTTAAGACAGACTTGCAAATAAATATACACTGGATCATCTTACATCAGTGAGTAAATAAGGGTTCTAATAGTCTCAGTGCTCTTCCAGTTTCATCTTTTTTGCAAAAGACTGGTCAACAGAATTATGATTTCTAGTTCTTTGGGGATAGGGATTTAAAAATAATGTTGATTGCAATCCTTGGTATACTAACCATGGAATAGTCTCATGGTACCAAAAAAAACCCCAAAACCCAGCTACTTCTGAATATAAAGACAGAGAATTGGAAGATATATTGGCAGTCACTTAGTCCAACCCTCCCAATGGAGGATCTCAAATGCAACTAGAGGATGCAACCAGAATAACTAAGACACATGGCTGTCCAGCTCCTGCTTAAATATCTCTTGCAAAGGACAGCCTAGTCCAGGAGTAGGCAACCTTTTTGAGCCGAGGGCTGGGTTGCTGTCCCTCAGATAATTGGGGGGGGGGGCGAAGCACCATATATATATATATATATATATATATATATATATATATATATATGCATGCACACTCTCTCAGCCCCAGAAAACCCATGGCAAAACCCCTGTGGAGATTTTGCCAAGAAAACCCCAAGAACAAGTAATAACAACAATAATCAATATCATTATGGTGGGGGGCAGCTGCGGCAGGGGGCAACGGGGGTGGTGGCGGCGGTGGCAGGACCAGCCTGGGGCCCAGCCCCCGGGCCTTAGGTTGCCTACCCCTGGCCTAGCCCCTTCAGAAGTAGACTATTCTACTGTTCTTGACATTAAGATTTTTGTCCAAATATTTAGCCAAATCAAAGTCTCTACAATTTCTATCCATTGGTTCCAACCATGCCCTGTGGAAGAACTGAAAGCAAGCCTGCTCTATGTTCTGCATGATGGCCTTTCTTATATTTGAAGGCAGCTATTACTCATCTCTTTGATCACCTCTTCTCCAGACTATGCATACTTAGCACTTTCAAGCATGCCTAGTTTCCAAACCTCTTACCATCCTCATTGCCCTCCTCTGTAGATACTATACTTTTCCAGCATCTTTTTTAAAGGACTGGACACAAACCTGCAGAGTAAATACATAAGATTGCACTGTATGTTCAGAAAGCTTGGTCTTAAATGAAGTTAATATATTTCTTTGAACTAGTAGTGCTCCTTCTTGTCCAATATTGCTACCTCTAATAAAAACCATCTTGCCTTTAAGACTGTCTTTAGTCATCCCTAAAGTTAAATATTCTACAAAAATTAAGTATCAAAACCAGTAGCCCATGTGATACAGTACATAGTTTGGTCATGGATCTTTTGAGTTCCAGTTCCAGCCTCTATACCTAAGAAGGGTCTGTGGACAAGTTGCTGTTCTTTCAATCAGACCTGGACAGATACAAGAACACAGGAAGCAGATACCAAGTCAAACCATTGGTTCATCTTGTCCAAGCTTTCCTACTCTGACTGGTAGCAGTTTCTCCAGGGTCTTTCCCATGACTAGCTACCTGATCTCTCTTAACTGAGGCTAGAGGTTGAACCTATATGAAATTTACCTTTGCTAAGATGCGTTCAGAAAGTAATGAAATGACACCAGGGAGCCAATAACCAATAGCTGTTATGAATTAGCAATATACTCAGTGAGTAAATTCCCTTTCAAAGCTGTTGAAGCTAGTGGTTATCATACCTTGTGGTAGTGAATTCATGAACTGATTGTGAAGACGTACTTTTTGACACCTGTCCTGACTTTTCCACCAAGCAATTTTACTGGATGATTCCAATCTAGTATTATGAGAAGGAGGTAGGAAAGCAATTTCTATCCATTTTCATACATAATTTTCTGAACCTCTGTGATGTTTCCCTTTTGTCACTTAGTTTAATATGCCAGGTGAGGAAAGACATGAAACAATGCACATTATCTAAATACATAAATAAATAAATTCAAATTATAGTTTATGCATTGACAATATGGTTAAATTAATGCTATTCATATATTTCTTCCAATCATAACAGATAATCATTTAATTATTGTTTTCTTTTCAACAAAATAAATGCAAACGGTTTGTGGTGCAGACATAGGAAAACAGGAAATTGTCTTTTATTGAGTCAGACCATAGGTCCATCTAGCCTAGTACTGCCAACTCTTTTCAGTAACTGTTGTCGAAGGTCTCAAACAGGATTTTGTACTAGCCCTTCCTAGTCCTGACTATGCATCAGTGGCAGCTGCCTGTGTCAGGAGATCCTTGGCAAACCCTGTTTGTCTTCCATCCAAGTGCTATCCAGCACTGATCCTGCTGAGCAGTTGAAATCAAATGATTCTGGGTGTGCTTGGGATGCTATATTAACACCTTTTTATCAAAGAAATGGTATAATGAAAACAGTTTGTTCAGTTTTTTTAAAAAAAACTGTTCTGGGGATGTCACAACATGCAAATAACTGCCAGCAGATCCTTTATAAATAAAATTAATTCTTAATATATGCTTACCTTTCTTTGCTGTAATCTGTGGATATTTACCAACATTTGTTAGACTTTTAAAAAGCAGTAATTTGCAGAGGATTTGCAGCAATCTTTAGCACAGCATCTCTATATAAAAAGTATCCTAACTGTATGAATATTGATTAAAATGAATAGCAGCTGAATTATCACCAATCTCAGTTTAGTGGCAAAGGAGGAATGTCTCATCCTCTATCTTTGTGTAGAAGGCAGTGTAGAAATGTATAGGTGTTCAGAAAGCCATGAATACAGGCTTTCCTATACAGTATAAACTATAAACTTCTTTTCTTTGAGAGGGAAGAAACCAGTGAATTAGGCTGTCATACATAAAGGTGCTAACTACCCAATGTGCTAACAAATATATATATACACAGTAATTTCTTCTTCCTCAGCAGAAGATGCAGCAGAAGTAACTGAAGAGAAGTATCTGCATGTGAAGAATTACTGGCATTTCTGTATTTCTTCTACGAGCATCAATATCTGGTGAAACCTGGGTGTGAAAGTAACTTTTAAATTGGCATACATCTAATCACTCCTAAGATGACACTGGCATTAAGATGGGAGAAGGGAAAAGGAGTGGTCACTGGCAAATTAGTAGACGATAATTCTTCAGGTTAACTGTGATGTTACAACAATGACTTGGGTTTTTTAAGAATGTTAAATAACTTCTTTTAAAGATGAGTGAGGGCCTTTGCAGACTGCCAGAAATAGTGCAAATTGAGTCCACTTTAAGAGTTAGGGTTAGGGTATCATGGGAACTGTATTTTATTGTGGTACCAGAGCTCTCTGACAGAGAAGGCTCAATGTCTCAGAAAAAAAACCAATTCCCATGATTCCCTAGCACTAACCCTAACCCTTAAAGTGGACTCAATTTGCACTATTTCTGGCAGTCTGCAAAGGCCCTGAGTTACAAATATTATTCTCTTATTTGGTTAATTAGCATTACTATTGTTTCATGAAGAGCCTAGTGACACATTCCAGTATTGTTGTTGTTAACTGTCATAAGTTGACTTAAGAGTTATGGTGCTGTCCCCATGAAAGAGAGAACTCCAAGTCAAACTTAGGGCTGTGACTTCTATGACTGTATCTATTTAAACTGTTTTCCTGAAGCTTAAATGGTTAATGAATTGGGGGGAAAATGACCACAGATAAGGGTATAAATGAGTATAACAGAGAGAAGAACTGAGGCTAGTGGTGTTTGCAGCATTCATCCTTCAACCAAACCCTCAGCAAGGAAGATGGAGGAGGAGGAGGAGGAGGAGGAAATACTACAGGCCTTATTTGGCAACAAGAATGTTTTTCTCTTCAGACCAGTGCTAAACAGAATATTTTGCTAGGTTAGGACTTCTAAAGCTGTCTGCAATTCATTTCTGCTTTAAATTAATACAAACACATATCCCTGTAATATCTCTCTTTTGCTAGCTGCAATAGCAGTATACAATGACACAAAAACCAGAGATGACCTGTAGATTAGAAAGCATTAACATTAAAGACACGAAGAAGTGAATAGTGAATTCTATAGGAAAGAAAGAGTTTGATCTGGGAGCCAGTGTGGTATAATGGTTTGAGCATTGGACTACAATTCTGAAGACCACAATTTGGATCCCTACTCAGCCCAGGAAAACTCACTGGGTGACCTTAGGCAAATCACATACTCTCACCCTCAGAGGAAGGTAAAAGCAAACCCTCTCTGAACAAACCTTGACAAGAAAACCCAGTGATATGTTTGCCTTAGGTCATCATAAGTCAGAAGTGACTTGAAGGCACACAACAACAGACAAGAGAATAAGAACAAAATGTTCTGATTATGCTGAATCTAAACAAAGTACAAAAATCAGAGTGCTACATTATATCCAGTGCACTTGTGGACTAAACTTAAATTATAAGTTAAATGTGTATTTGCAGTTATGATTTTTTGTTATTTAAATAGCAGCCTCAGATAATACTGGGACCACCAAACCACCTCTGAACAAATCTAGCCAAGAAAACCCCATGATAGGTTCACCTTAGGATCACCATAAATCGGAAACGACATGAAGGCACACAACAACATTCACAAGGACTATCTCCATGACATGCTCATGATGAACACACACACTCATTCCCAGACATAAGTTACCATTGGAACCAAAGGCAGCTCTCCTTGGGCTGAAGAGCATCTGGAGATGGAGAGTTTTTGATCAGGACCACAGCACAGGAGGTATCTATTTACTATCATGTCTTTCTTCAACATAGAACTCTTGGTGGCTTAAGGAAAAATAAAACAAAGTACTGCTAAAAAAACCCACGCTATTAGTACAAAGGTTAGAACAGCAGTGGAATAACAATTCTATTATAACTACCAAATTTAATTTAAAATACAATTTAAAATACATTTAAAACTTAATTTTAAAAAGACAAAAACATAGTCTATTCCTTTAAAAGCTTCTTCAGCCGCGACAAGTCAGGAGCCAAAGGCCTGCCTAAATAAAAAAGTCTTGCCTGCTGTCGGAGAGAACAAAGAGGTGGCCAACTAAACCTCCACAGCCTGAGAGAAGCCATGAAGAAGGCTCACTCCTGTGTCCTCACCAAATATGCCTGGGATGGTGGTGGGACCAAAAGAAAACATAACCAACCTCCATAGATCTTAAAAACCAAGCATATATATATATATATATATATGGAGATAATAGTCTTTCAAGTAATCTGGACCCAAGCTGCATAGCGCTTTAAAGCTGATAACCAGCACTTTGAATTATTCCTGGGAGGGGATCGGTAGCCAGTGAAGTTGTTTCAGCAAGAAAGAAAGTTGTTTTCCCTATAACCAACCCCAGCCAGGAGCTTGGCTGCTGGATTTGGGACCTATTCAATTTCCCTTGGAGAGCCAGCATGGTGTAGTGGTTGAGTGTTGGACTAGGACTCAGAGACCAGAATTTGATTCCCAGCTCAGCCATGAAACTCACAGAGTGACCTTGGGCAGTCACACTCTCTCATCCTCAGAGGATGGCAATGACAAATCCCCTCTGAAGAAACTTGTCAAGAAAATCCTATGATAGGGCTGCCTTAGGATCGCCATATGTCAGAAATGACTTGAAGACACACCACAACAAATGAAATTTCCTTGTCTGCCAACATACTATGATCTCCATCCTTCTTGTGTGCTGCTATTTAAATATTTTAAAATCAGGTACTTTTGATACATTCATTATACACAAATTAACACCAATTGCCCTAATAAATTTTGTTAGCTCAGGCCAAATGTAAAACTGAAATCAAACCTGGTCCTGCACTGCAAGATTTTCCCCTGACCTGTTTCTGAGATTTATGAATGGGTCACATTTAGGGGTATGA
Source organism: Phrynosoma blainvillii (assembly GCA_026167975.1). Classification (NCBI taxonomy): domain Eukaryota; kingdom Metazoa; phylum Chordata; class Lepidosauria; order Squamata; family Phrynosomatidae; genus Phrynosoma; species Phrynosoma blainvillii. Next base: position 323,544,258 of record JANUYF010000002.1, on the reverse strand, counting down.
AAAACAGAATGCTGAACACTTTAGATCTTGTTTTATACTACAATGTGACAGTATAGAGAAGGTTGTTTAATATCTTGCAAACCTCTGAAACTAAGGTTTTTAAAATGTTGACAGTGTATGAAATACTAAATAATTAAATAGTACCAACTGGAGGAAGAGAAAACAGTATCTCAGGACCTAATACGTCCGTGTCATCACTGGATGTCAGAATTCATTATCATATTTTAGGAGAACCTCACAGTAAAGAACAATGAAGAATCTTATGGTACTGTAAACAATTTTATTTAGCATCAGATTTCCTAGACAGCTGTCCACTTCCGTCAATCAGCAAAAGTATAGGATAAAGATTTCTTAGTGTTTGGGGTACCCAGGTGCCGCCTTGAGTCCCTATATTGGAAGAAAGGCGGGATATAATAAAATAAAATAAAAATTAAAAAATCCTTTTTTTCCTGCAACAAACCAACATGGTTACTTGGAGATCTATAATTAAACAGCCATTTAATCACACATCCCCTTTTAACAAGTCTCAACTATTTTTTTAAAATAGTGTTTTCAAATCAAGAACAAGCCTATGAAGATAGCACTTTCTCCTGAGTACTATTTAAGGCTATTCAGTCACTTTTGCTTCCACTTTTTTCTCTTTTTTGAATTATCAACAGAAACTAAAAAGCAGAGTTACCCCACACATGTCAAAGCTTTTGCTCATTTTCACACCAACAGGTTTGATTCAATGGCATATGTCCAGGTCTATCATCTGTTCATGTTAACAAAAGTTAAACGTAGATCTATGGCAACTATATACAGTAGCCCTGTGTATCCACAGATTCAACCATCCATGGCCCCAAAATATATATTGGAATATATATATTCCAAAAAGCAAACCTGGATTTCGCCATTTTATAGAAGAGACAATGTTTTACTATGCCATTGAATATAATGGGACTTGAATATCCATGGATTTTGGCATCCATGAGGGGTCCTGGAAGCAAACCCCAGTGGATACCAAGGGTCCACTGTATGTCTTCCATCAGATAATTGGAGCACAAATCCATGAGTGTTTATACCATGATAACTCTGATACTCTTTAAGGTGTCACAAGGATTTTTTGTTAATATTTAAAGACATAGTTATGTTAGTCTGTTTTAGCATAAAAAGATATAAAGGAATCCACTATCACCTTTGAGACTTAGAAAAATAAATTTCAAGCCTAATCTTTCATGGATCCCAGTCGAAACATTTTGTGAGAAATGAATGGGACTTGCACAAGAGCATGTTTCAATAGATCTTCTTGGTGGATTATGCTCTGCATTTTCTCCTTAAAAACAACTTGTGGGCTAGGCTTTCATGGAATGCACTTTCTGAATAGCCACTGCATAAATAAACACAGAAGCTTAAAAGATTTAACCAAACAAATGTCTCAGTATGTGTGATTTAAGCAGGCTTTCTCTAAAAGGTCTTGCCGCCTTAGGAATTGTTTTTAACTGGGCCTTCATTAAAGAACACTTTTCAAAACTCAACAAAGCATGCATTCCCCCACTCACAGATGGTTACAAAAATGGGAGACAGGGGATGAGAGGTCTGATTAATTGGAATGTCTAGTGTAATCTAAACTATGGGAAGATGTATGCCAACTATCTTGCATAAAGAACAAGTCTGCAAAATGATCAGCAGACTACCTCTTATTGCTTCAACATGCTCAGACGGCTGCATAACAGTTTTTAGCACATGCACAGTCCTGATGCCTCTGTAAATCTAGGGACCTGTTAGTTTTACCTGGAAGGGCTGGTTTACTTAGAAATCATCCAATGAGAAACAGTGGATGCTGCATACATGTGTAAACCTAGTTACAACTGTAAAACAGACAAACAACTGCCTGGGGTGGGACTTACAGGCTGCATATAAGAACAGCTTGGCTTCCTCCCATGGGCCTCAAGTCCACATACACTGGCTTCTCTGGTTCCATATCCATACAAAATTCCTTTTGTGTTCAGGATGCTGCCATATCACTAGCTTCAAACTACTGCTGAAAGCCCTTTATCTGGATGAAAAAAGCTAATATTTACAACAGTATGCAATTTTCTTCTAATGCACACCTGTCTGAAATGGAATCACTTAGTAGATTAGAATAGACCTATCAACCCAACTAGAGAGCCAAACAGAATAGGCCTATTGAGTTAATGGGAACTTGGTAAATATTTTGTCATGGATTCAGTGGGTCTACAGAAGTTGGGAGTAACAATTTGACTTAGGCTCGAATATTTCAATTACATTAAAATGTATTTACAGGAATAAATATTTCAACTATACTTCAGATGAATAATTTTCAGGAATAGAATCCAGTAGCAGCTGGTGGCTTTCATGTCAGAGGGGTGGTGAAATAATTCCAGATTTTAATCCAAACGTGAAAAGAGCTTACCAATGTGCTGAAACTATTCAGTACCTTGGATGTTCAGTACCTTGGATGTTTCCTTTAATTTTTTTAAAAAAAAAAACACACAATTGATTTATTGCAATACAAACATAGAAACCATTCACCACCAGGATAGCATCAAAACAGACTGAGCAATAAGTTACACATTATTTTTTTTTACAGTCCATACACTACCCAAATGGTGATGTTCAGGGATACAATAAAGGAAGAGCTAACCTCTGCCCCCCGCCCAGTCTGTTACTCTAAATGGATCACAGCTTTATACATGTAGATTGAGGGAAATAATAACACCACTCTATTCTATTTTGGTGAGACCTCACCTGGAATACTTTGTCTTTTTTTGGGCACCACAATTCAAGAAAGATGGTGAAAAGTTGGAACATGTCCAGAGGAGGGCAACCAAAATTGTGAAAGTTCTGGAAACCATGTCTTAAGAAGAGCACCTTAGGGAACTGGGTATGTTCAGCTTGGGGAAGAGAAGGTTAAGAGGTGTCATGATATCCATGTTTCAATATCTGAAAGGATGTCATATTGAGATGATGGAGTAGATAATAATAATAATAATAATAATAATAATAATAATAATAATAATAATAATTTCTTATTTTTTTAAGAAAGGTTTATTGAGTTCTCATGTAAAAGAAACATAAGACATTACAAACACTACCAACACACAAAAAATTACATGAATACATACATTTACAAATCCACAAACAATAAGACTATAAAACAATACATTAAACAATACAGTACCAACAAGACTAACACCAAATTCTAAAAAAAAGACTTCCAGAATCAAAAACGATGGTTATACTTTCCTTTAGTCAATACTCCCCTTATTCCGAAATAAACAGAGTAAATTTTCCTATAACCATCATCTTATCCGATTAGCTAACTTCCTTCTAACCTCAGATAAATCAATGAATAGAATGGGAAATCTTTGTCAAGGATCTAATAATTCTAAAGTATATCTTCTCAGATCCCAGTTCACAAAATTGATAATAATTATAATTTTTCGGTTAATCATGAGAAAAACAAAGAAAGAGTTCCTTTTCGTATAACTCCATGATATATTATTATTACTATTAGATTTAACCATACAGATAGGTTGATGTCCTCCTGTTCTGGAGGTTAAGGTCCATCAATTCACAGAAAGTCAATATTCCTCTTCCAATTCCAGAGCTTCTTTTAAGGCAGGGGTAGGCAACCTTTCCCCTTTAAGGGCCGAGGGACTTCAGCTCCCAGAATCCCAGGAGCTATTGGCCAACATGGGACTATTGGCCAACATGGCTGAGGTTTCTGGGAGCTGAAGTCCCTCGGCCCTTAAAGGGGAAAGGTTGCCTACCCCTGTTTTAAGGCTTCCAAAACTGGATTCCAGTCTTCAACAAATTTCTCTAATGAGTTAAATTTAATCAAATGTGTCAATTTATCATTGGCAATCAAATCATAGAGTTTCCACCTCCATTCTAAAATAGACGGGATCTTTTCTGATTTCCAAAATTTTGTGTAGACTATTCTAGCCGCTGTTAACATGTAAAATAAAACTCTGCCACATTTCTTCTCTAATTCCTGGTCAACCATACCAAAGAGAAAACATTTAGGGGTTTCCCTCAACTCTATTTGAAGGATATCTCTAATACTTTTTTGAATTTTGTCCCAAAACTGCCTAGCCTTTGGAAATAACCACCATATGTGTATAAAAGTTCCTTTCTCTTTACCGCACTTCCAGCAGCAATCATTAGCATTCTAATAATAATACTAATAATTTATATCCCGCCCCTCTGCAGAGCAATCAGGGCGGCTTACAACATTAAAATTTCCATAAATTACAATCCCAGTCATACCCCAATAAACCCCCAAAATCCACCCACCCTTCAAAAAGATATTAAACAATATATTAAAAAAAGATATTAAACAATATCATAATTTAAAACGTACTTAAGATAAAATTCACTAAAAGGAACAAATAATCCTGGCTGCACCAGAGACTAGGACATAGAGCAGTGGATTCAAGCTACAGGAAAAGAGATTCCACCAAAATGTTAGGGAGAACTTCCCAATGGTAAGAGCTGTTTGAAAGTGGAATACGCTTCCTCAGAGAGAGGGAGTTTCCTTTGAAGGGTTTTAAAAAGGGATTGGATAGGCATCTGTCGGGAATGCTTTGATTGTGTATCCCTGAATGGCAGGAGGCTGGAATGGATGGCCCTTGGGGTCTCTTCCAACTCTTATGATTCTATATCTTCCAAGAGAATAGAGATCTTTTCCTCAGTGCTTGTTCCCACTCTGGCATGAAAATATGCTTAAGTCATGAGCCCCTGCATCTCTGCCTTTGACCTGTCAAAAGAGAATTAAATGACAACCCTAGCTCTCTCTTATTTTAGAGTCTAAAATATGCTTTTCTCAACCTTTTTGACCTGGAGGAGTTCTTGAGCTAATTTTGAACACCTGCTCAAAAAAATTATAGCTCAAAAACCTGTTTAATTTTTTATTTCAATCTTAATAATAATAATAATAATAATAATAAAATTTATTTATATCCCACCTCTCTGTAAAATACAACCAAGGCGGCTTACAAGATAAAACATACAATCCCATCCCCTAATAGCCCACCCCCAAAAAATACAATTAAAGAAACAAAATATAAAAACATACTTAAAAATTACAAATAACAAATAATTTAAAATAGCTATAGCAGTAATCAGGGACAGGCATAACTATTTTTGGTGGCTGGTTACCTACTTAGGAAAGGCCTGATCTCTCATGGAACCCCTAGTGATCTCTCATGGATTTGTAGTTTGGCCACTGAACTCCTATGTTGAGAATGCAGCTTTTCTTGCACCTGTAAATATGCATTAGCAATAGTATTTTTATTTTTTACAAACTGAATTTTTTAAATTTAAACATGCATGGTGCACAAACATTTGGTACTATCAAAAATACATGGATTTTTCTTTTCTTTTATAGGCATTAGCTGAATTTGCAATGTCCTTCCTTTCCAGCAATTAAAAGCTAACTCAGTCTGTTAGTGCCACAAGGATCCAATTGTCTGTGCTTCCAGAAAAGAAAGATAATTGAGAAAATGTCAGGAAGTTGAACAAACCCCCTTGCCAAGGGCCAGCAGAAAGCATTTTGGGGATTGGCACAAATCCATAGACAAGTGTTTGAAAACCATTCTTGTAAAACATCTAGCTCTAATGTTATTATGATTAATAAGCTGTGTATAAAAAAGAACTTCATTGTCAAATACCCTGTTATATGCATGTTTCCCAAATGGTCTTTTGGCTTGGCTTAAATTAATTAAAATCTATCCCACTTGCTATTTTAGTAGATCTGCCTTTCACAGTAACACTGCCAAAGTCAGATAGGCTCCTGTATAACTAACAGTTGGAGAAAGAAGCTCCTTCTTCAGCTATTATTCTTTCAAGAATAAAATGTTGTATGGTTCATACATACATATTCTTAGTATGATCTCCCTTAACTTTTTGTTGCTGTGGTGGTGGTGATGATGATACGTACTGATGATGATACGTAACAGACATCCATGTGTGAATCAACACTTAGAAATCTTATTGACAGCAAGATGCTCCATCAAACTGGTTAACATTAAATAGCTAGGTAGTGTCAAAAAGAGGCCTCCCAAACAAACTGGAGATTTTTAGGTAACTAACTTGATCATTTTGTTATAGGTGATTTGATATTATACTGATATCATTAATATTTAGATTGTTGGGTCAATAGATTCTTATTACTGTACATCACCTTTCTATCTGGGCTCTTGTCAATCCTACATTTCCTTTGACGCTTATCAGGGATTCCTCATTTATCAATCTAGTTGTATCAGCTTCTCCTAAGGACGTTATCACACGGGGTCTAAAGCAGCCCCACCCCTTCGCCATCGCTGCATCATTCCGGTTCCTTTGCCTCCGTGATCAGACGACATCGTGGCAAACCCCGCCCATCCCTGCATCATCCTTGCGACATCGCTGCATCATTCCGGTTCCTTTGCCTCCGTGATCAGACGACGTCGCGGCAAACCCCGCCCATCCCTGCATCATCCTTGCGACATCGCTGCATCATTCTGGTTCCTTTGCCTCCGTGATCAGACGACGTCGCGGCAAACCCCGCCCATCCCTGCATCATCCTTGCGACATCGCTGCATCATTCTGGATCCTTTGCCCCGTGATCAGACGACATCGCAGCAAACCCCGCCCATCCCTGCATCATCCTTGCGACATCGCTGCATCATTCCAGCTCTTTTGAATTCCTCTTTCAAAGAGGAATTACAGCCTGCGCGACCAGAATCATTCCAGTATGGCTCTGGATTGATTCCTTGCCGCTTTTCTTGCCGCTGGTGTGATAACGTCCTAAGATACAGCTTGTTTACCATCAATCCTTGGAGGGAGACAGGGAGAGGGACAGTGCTCTAGGCCTCTGCCTCTGAAATTATCTGATGTGGGGGTCCAGTAATTACTCCCCCCCCCAATGTGCCGTGACTTGTTCCATATTTGTGCCCATTGGCTATAATTGTTTCTTACATTCCCCAAAAACTTATCAGGAATCAGCAGCCAATACCTTATGGACCAGCTCTAGACCAAGGACCACCACTCTGAGCAGCACTCCTTTAGCCCTTAATCTTACCTCATATGGATATATAATGACCCAATCAACTGCCCAGCACTCCATGGAAGGGTTTCTAAACAGGCAAGATGATATGAAAAGTATAGCCTGACAACACAAAGTTTGAAAAACAGACATAGAAAGTGAAATATTCTGGCTTTGAAATCTTACAAGGAATACACCAGGGAAACCTGTTTTCATTTATAAATCGGTCTGATGCTGGAACTGATAGATCTGATTCTCTCTTAAGAGTCGCTAGTGGGTTAAGCATAGCTTGTGCTAGTGACTTTTCATCAAAAAGGGATGGCAGAGGGCGTGAATGAATGAATGAATGAATGAAGAGTTACAGATTTATTCTACCAATTTATAGGCCTGCTAGGTCTATATACTGAGTTCATTTTGCAGCAGTCACAAACACATTTTATAAAAACATATTAATATTATACTAGTTTATGGGAAATCTAGTTCACTGGTATTCTGAAAATTGCCATTGGTATTTATGACAGAACTTTCCTAGCTAAGTGTGGATACTGCCGTTCCATCTAAAACACTGCCGATTCAGAGTTCCCTTCTTGAATGTAATACAGTGGGCCCTTGGTATCCACTATGGTTTGCTGGTTCCAGCAAAATTCTCCATCAAAATAGGCATCCATCACTGGCTGACCAGATAATACTTATCACATAAATATCTTATGTACAGAAAAATAGTTTCTAGTTAGTTACAGTGAGGTCATCTTTTCCCTAGCATTCCCACCATTGGCCATGTTTACAATTTGTTGATGACTATAATACCTGTTAGCGATTCTTCCCATTTTGGGCACCTTAATGCCAGTAGAATTGGCCAGGTGGATGAATGTAACTAAAAATAGAGAGTAGTGGAAATACAAACAAAAGAAAAAAGGTGGTCCCCTGACCCCACTGATATGTAACATGTCCATCCAAAAATAATCCTGTGTGCCAACTGAAATATGCACAGCACACCTACAGCAGGGTGCAATTGGCTGGGCTGGCTAGGGCTGCTGGGAGTTGTAGTCCAACAATATCTGGAGGGTCTCATGATTCTCAACACTGATCTGGAGATGCACTGAGTCAATGGATGTAGTGACACAGGTCCAAAATCCAGTTTGAAACCGCTTTAACTGCCCTGGCCCAACACTAGGGAATCCTGAGAATTGTAGTTTATTGTGGCTGCAGAGCTCTCTGACAGAGAAGGCTATTTTTTTCAGAAAACTACAGTTCCCAGAATTCCCAGCATTGAGCCAGGGCAGTTAAAGCGGTCTCAAACTGGATGTTTTCTGCAGTATGTTTTTGACCTAAAAATCAGGACCTATGCTTGCTTTGTATACAATCAGGAGTTGTGCTTCCTTATGTACAAAGTGTTCTCAGTGAGTCTATGCTGTTATTTTCTAAATCAACAGTTCCTAAAATTAAGCCATTAATCAATTTAGGAATGAGGTTCCTTAGATTTCATTGACAGAAGCCAGGTACTGTTTGCCACACCATAAACATCTGCATCCTGTTCTACAGCAGCAGACATATTTTCCTTCCCAGTGAGCTTACCTGTGGACAGGATTTCTTAGGCTCAAGACCTTATTTATTTATTTCATTTTTATGCTGAAAGGGACTCAAGGCACCTCACAAGATAAAACATTCTAAAAAACTTTACAATAAGAATTTAAAAACAATTAAAATCATCCATTCAAAACAGTATAAAATTAACATAAAAACATTAAAAAGTTAAAAACATAACTAAAACACACACCCCATATAAAAACCACCCTGTCATGATTATATATTAAAAAGCCTGCCTGAATAAAAATGTTTTTGCTTGCCAGCAAAAGGCAAGCAGAGAAAGGACCAGCCTAGCCTCCCATGGAAGGGAGTTCCAAAGGATGAGAGCAGCCACCGAGAAGTCTCTCTCTCATGTCCTCTCCTGTAATGGTAGCAGGACTGTGAGAAAGCCTTCTACTGAAGATCTCAGGACTCTAGCAGGTTTGCATGTGGAGATGCGGTTTCTCAAATAGTCTGGACCTAAACTGTACAGGGCAGGGATAGGCAACCTTTCCCCTTTAAGGGCCGAGGGACTTCAGCTCCCGGAATCCCAGGAGCTATTGGCCAACATGGGACTATTGGCCAACATGGCTGAGGCTTCTGGGAGCTGAAGTCCCTTGGCCCTTAAAGGGGAAAGGTTGCCTACCCCTGAATTAAGCTGTCCTGGAGGCAGGGAAGAGGAGGGGCAGCCGCACGCTTGGTGCCCCTTCCTCCTCCCAAGGTTGCCCTCGGAGCCGCCGGCCCTCCGCACGGCCGGTGCTCCGAGGGCAACCTCCCACCGCAGCGTCCGGACACGGTGTGGCGGAAAAGTCAGTGAAAGTGTGCTGCAAGCTTTTGCGCCGCACTTTCACTGACTTGTGAAAGGAGCACTATTTTAGCGCTCCTTTCAGGGACGGGGAAGGTGCGCCGCTGGATTGAGGCGTGGGGATGCCTCGGTCCCGCAGCGCACCTTCCCAGGGCGGCCCCGTGCCGCCAGTCTGCTTCCCCCCTCTATCTTGTCTGGATTAAGTTTCAATTTGCCCTCATCCAGTGAACTGCTGAGAGCTGACATTGATTCAGTACAGACACATTGTCCTTGGAATCGGATGGAAAGGAGAGATAGGGTTGGGTGTCCTCCCCAAACTGGTGACACTGCCTTTCCCCCCTCTTCCTCATCTAAATGTGATTTTTGTTAGGAGGTTTTACTAATAGACAACAGGAAACATAAAGACACTTCCAACAGACAAAACAAAAGTGAAGAAACCATGGATGACAGATAAAATGCTACAAGCAATAAAGAAAAGAAGAGATACAAAACAGAAAGGAGATAGGAATAAACTAAGAACCAGGAATGCAACAGTACAATGGCTATTGCACAAAAATAAGGAAAATTACGGTACTACAACGACAAATGCAGAGAAATAGAAGACAACAACAAAGAAATAGAAGAACAACAACAACAAGCTTCAAGAAATCAAAAGAAAGTTCAGAAAAAGGACCACGATGCTTTACGACAATAAAAATAACACAATTCAAGACCAGGAAGAAATAAAAAGACATTGGTTGCAATACACAGAAGAGTTATATAGAAGAGATAACAGTATGAATGACACATGGATCAAAGAGCTATATGAAGATGGACCCCAAATTCTAAAAACTGAAGGAAATGGCAAAAAGCAAGACTCCAGGAACAAAGATATTTCAATAGAACTGTTGCAATCCAAATTGACAGTCAACTCTAGTTCTAACCAACATATGTCAACAAATATGAAAAACAGAACGATGGCCAATAAATTGGAAAAGATCAATATACATCCCTATCCACAAAAAAGGAGACACAAGAGACTGCAGCAACTATAGAACCATAACATTAATCTCCCATGCAAGCAAAATCATGCTCAAAAATCTGCAACATAGGCTCCAACCATACATGGAGAGAGAAATCCCAGAGGTCCAAACAGGGTTCAGGAAAGGGAGAGGCACCAGGGATCACATTGCAAATATATGATGGCTAATGGAGCATAGCAAGGAGTTCCAAAGGAAAACCAGCATGTGCTTTATAGACTACAGCAAAGCCTTTGACTACATAGATCATGAAAGGCTATGGAATGCCCTTAAAGACATGGGAGTGCCAACACATCTGATAGTCCTAATCAGGAATCTGTACTCAGAACAAGAAGCTACTGCCAGGACAGAACACAGAGAAACAGAATGGCTCCCAACTGGCAAAGGAGTCAGACAAGGCTGCATCCTATCACCCTATTCAACTTATATGCAGAACATATTGTAAGGAAAGTAGGCTTGGACATGGAAGAGGGAGGAATGAATATAGGAGGAAGAAATATCAACAATCTGAGATATGCTGACCACACCATAATATGAGCAGAGAACCTCACAGACCTGGAACAACTACTAAGGAAGATCAAAGAAGAAAACGCAAAGGCAGGCTTACTGTTGAAAAAATAATGATCACAGAGATCTTACACACATTCAAACTAGACAATGAGGAAACAGAAATAGTAAAAGAGTTCTCAGATCTGGGATCAACACTGATCAGAATGGGGACTGCAGCCAGGATATGAAATGAAGATTAAGAATGGGGAAGGGCGGCTATGAAAGAATTAGAAAAAATACTAAAATGCAAAGATATACAACTCAGCAGAAAAGTCAGAATCATACAAGCCAGTGTATTACCTATTACCATGTATGGATGTGAGAGCTGGAGAGTCAAGAAAAAGATAGGAAGAAAATCAACTTATTTGAGATGTCGTCTGGAGAAGAGTGCTGTGGATTCCATGGACAGCCAAAAGGACAAACAAATGGGTCCTACAGCAGATCAAACCAGAAATATCTCTAGAAACCAAGATGACAAGATTTAGAAGTAGAAAGAGAGGAAGGCCACATGCTAGATAGATGGACTTTATTAAACAGGCCATGAATAAGAGTTTGCAGGAGCTGGGCAGAGCATTAGAGGGCAGAGGGGCCTGGAGATATCTCATCCATAGGGTCACCATGGGTCGAGATCCATATGAAGGCAGTTAACAACAACAACAACAAACAGGAAATGGTGGGCAGAAATTCAATCTCACACTAGAAGATTTTAGTAGCATAATTCTTCTTTCACCTCTCTCTCCTGAAACCTTCTATGCTGCACAAAGGAGACAAACTATGAGGGCACATAAGGTTTCAGAGGTGGTGCGAGAATTGCTTCTCTGAATTCTGCTCTCCCATACATTTAGCCCTTGTCATGCATTCCTATTATACACCTAATGTTCTTCTACAATACGAGTGGATAGGTAGGCAGGTAGGGAATACAAAGAGAGAGAAAAATAAGTGACTTTCAGAAGTTTTTTTTTTTTTAAATCAAAGAATATGAAAATGTCATCAATATACAAAGATATAAGATGCCTTGACAAAAAATGTGGAAAGAGTAAATAAAATTTGTTTATGACAGCACCTCAACTACAAAGGCTTTTTCATCATTTTCTAACAAACTCTGCAAACTGTCAAGAACTGTTTATATCCTTCCAAACACAGTATGATAAAAAGCTAGTGAATTTCTCTTGATCTTGAAGTACTTGGGGAAGAAAGTTTTAAGTATCCGCAAGAGATTCAAATTTCAGAATTTTAATAACTAGAATAAAGAAAATACTTGAAAAAAGCCATGTGTTTACATATATTTTGTCAAGTGTCTACATGATTACACCAATCCTAGGTATCTACTTGAAGTTAATCCTTTTCAATTTAGTAGGCCACACTTGAATCTCAAGTAAATAATAGGTTCAAAAGTTTCTATATCTGGAAGTCAGTGCCAGTCAAGGATATATTTCATTCCAATTAATTAGCCTTGGGTTTGCTCTTATCTACGATCCCTGCCACTAACTAGAAGCTTGCCAATGAAAAACTGTATAGTTTGTTCAAATCAATATGTAAAATACATCACTTCTTATTATATTTTGCCCACACTGTGACTTTAAATGTTCACTTAGGGTTGCCAGGTCACAATGCTACAATGATGCAGAAAGCGTGGGTAAAAAATGTCTTAAAGCCAGAAGATCACCTTGAGGCCTGTCACCATGGCATCCTAACCCATAACTCCAAGCTTTTTCCTTTGTCTCTTTCAAGTATCCTTCAAACAGGCTCATATATTTTACTCCAACCTCTTCTGACCTTTCAGCTACCTTGGCTCTAGGCCTGTGGTGGAACCTATGGCACATGTGCCAGAGGGGGCACTCAGAGCCCTCTGTGTGGGCACACACGCTGTCTCTCCAGCAGAGTTGGCCAGAGTTTGTTACTAAAAAGCCAAAGGGACATGGCACTTTGTGATAAATAAGTGGGTTTTGTGTTGTAGTTTGGATACTCTGTCTCTAAAAGATTCGTCATCACTACTCTAGGCTCTCTCCTGCTCACACCAGTCAGCTTTCTTTTTATTTTATTTTATTTTATTTTCCTTTTACCTTTTTTACCTCATTATGTCTTAAATGTCAAAATTCAAAATGACTTGAACAGACTAGAAAGCTGGGCCAAAGCTAACAAAATGAAATTCAACACGGAGAAATGTAAGGTACTGCACTTAGGGCGGAAAAACGAAAAGCGCACAGGCCTCACCTGGAATACTGTGTCCAGTTCTGGGCACCACAATTCAAAAAGGATGTGGAGAAACTGGAGCGTGTCCAAAGGAGGGCAACTAAAATGGTGAAGGGTCTGGAAACCAAGCCCTATGAGGAACGACTTAGGGAGCTGGGGATGTTTAGCCTGGAGAAGAGAAGGTTGAGAGGTGATATGGTAGCCGTGTTTAAATATTTGAAGGGATGTCATATTGAGGAGGGAACAAGCTTGTTTTCTGCTGCTTCAGAGACTAGGACCCGAAACAATGGATGTAAGCTCCAAGAAAAGAGATTCCACCTCAACATTAGGAGGAACCTCCTGACAGTGAGAGCTGTTCGACAGTGGAACACACTCCCTCAGAGAGTAGTGGAGTCTCCTTCTTTGGAGGTCTTTAAACAGAGGCTGGATGGCCATCTGTCGGGGATGCTTTGATTGGGAGTTCCTGCATGGCAGGGGGTTGGACTGGATGGCCCTTGTGGTCTCTTCCAACTCTATGATTCTATGATTCTATGATTCTATGAAATGTGGTAAACTGTTTTAACTTAGTATCTTTAACATAATTGTCTGTTTAAATGCTTTTAAACTAACCATTTTTACCTTTACTTTATTTTAATTGATAATAAGCCACATTGGGTCCTGAGCTGGAAGAGAGGTGGGGATATAAATTAAATAAATAAATAAATAATCTTTCCCTACAGCATCTCAGTGATAGTTCAATGCCAGACCAATCTACAGTTTTCACTGCAATTCTCACAGAAACCATACTCTGAACGTTTTTTCACTTTTGGTTTCCTGAGCAGCAGGATCATTAATGGACATTCTGCAATATCATGCATCATCTCAAGAAAGCCCTTCTTTTTTTACTGGTATGATACAATAATTGCCCTGTCTGTGGTGATACCATCTTCCTCAACAGATGTCCTATTGCACAGTCTGCTGGATCTAAGTGTGTGTATTTGAACATGAGAGTCTATTGTGTACTTAGTGTCACCCGGTGCCGTCATTCATGGTGTCACCCCCCATTGATCTCCTCCTCCCATTTCACACCATACAGAATCCTTAGTAATGCTTTTTTGCACTAATGTTACTCATAAATCATAATTCCCATATACCACTGAATGTAATGCTAATAGTTGTGACATAAACAACTAGCAGAATTAAAATTATACCTTCAAATTACAGTACCATGCACACAACTTAAATGTATTTACATATACATCATGAAGATTTTGTTAAAATGTGATGTTTTTAAAAAACATTTTAAAAGAATAAAAATTCAAATAATTCAAATAACTCCAATTTTTTAAAGAATTGACATTTTGAAATTTGAAATTGTGATTTTAAAAAAGTATGGGGCTTTCTTTCTCCTCCTACTGAACTTCACCCTAATCCCACCATATCTTAAAGCATTTTAAAGGGAATCGGATGCCACAGCCCACTTCTGCCAAAAGGTAGGTGTTTAAGGAGCAGCAGTGTCTCTTCCCCTCGGGGTGTCACCTGGTGCAGTCTGCACACACACACACCCCATACACACCTCTAATGTGTGTACTGGCCATTCTGCTTCTCAATAGTCTCCCTTCCTCAGCTGGCAGAGTTCATCTTGGCAATGCTGTTGAAGTCCCTTGGTTTGTTGTGCTGGGGTACCTCAACATCCATGTAAAGACCACTCTGGCAAGAGTGGTTCGGGACTTCTTGATCTCCATGATGAGCATGGGTCTATTTCAAGTAATATCTGGTGTCACCCATGCACACTCTGGACCTAGTTCTGTGCTGGGGGGAGATAATGATGATCTAGGAGTGGAATAACTTTCCCAAGTTCTGTTGTCATGAACACATCAACACCTGGTAGGATTTAGATGCACCGGTACCCAGAGACTCTGCAAAGGTAGGGAGCTAATTAAGATGGTACAACTCCCCTTCCCCATTCTTCCGCATGGATTCTTGATGGCTCTGTGGAGTTTCCTATTGCCTTGGCAGAGAATTCTTTGGAAACCCTGCCTGATCTCTGCAGTGGGGAAATAGCCAGGGCAATGGAAATGATAGCTCTTGAGTTTCCTCTCCATGGATCACAAACAAGTGAACCGCCTCATTTACTAGGAATCTGGTGGCAATGAAGCAAGCCTGGATGGAAACCTTGGAGCAGGTCTGACCAAGCAAAGGTTAGAGTCCATTGGAAAACCTATCTGTGGCAATGGTGACAGCAAATAAATTATAGTAGTATATAACTTATTATAAGTTATGAAGAATTTGCACAACACTTTACAGACAAAACCACTCAAAACTATGCAGACATGTATGTTGTAGTTGATACAGATCTAATAGATGTACCTTGGCTCCTGCTTGTCCTGGATACATTTCAAATTGTGCACCCTGAGGATGTGGACAGGATCTTTGGAGACGTGAAAGCTACATGTGTCCACTGGACCCATACACTTTCTGTCTCTTAAAAGCAGCCTAAGGGGAAGTGGTTCAGTGGGTAAGAGGAGTAGTGAATGCTTCACTGCAGCAAGACAGTTTTCCATCCTGTCTAAAAGAGGCTGTGGTAACACCATACTAGAGAATCACAAGCCAGTCTCCAATAACTTTCTTATGCAAGGTTCTAGAGTCTGTATTGGCCTCCTGGCTCCAGAGGTTTCTGGACAAAATGGATTATCAAGATCCATTTCAATTTGGTTTCAGGTCTAGCTCTGGGGCAGAGAAAGATTTAGTAGTCTTGGTGGATGACTTACACTAAGAAGTAGACAAGGAACAAAGCACAGAGAGAGCTTCTAGAGAGTTTTAAAATTATAAAAAGGGTTGTTTAAGGCCATAGTGAAAGGAAGAACAAGGAAATGGCTGCTGCATATGTGATAAATGGGTTCCGGTTGGAAGCATGGAAGCATGGCCCTGAACCAAAGGTAAAATGACTGCACAGCAAGGCATTGCTGAAAGACAGTGAAAGCAAGAGATAGCAAAAAATGATGACTTGGCCAGAGAAAGAACTTACAAAACAAGAAAGAACTTGTACAAACACTGTCTGCTCCGAGCTGCATATGACGTCAACAAGATAGTAATGGATATGAGATCTTGGTATGATCTGTCTATATTATATGGCACCCCTCCACCATACATCACTATAGAGGATTCCTTAAGCAGGAAGCCAGGTGTAGAGTCCACCATGCCAGAAGTACATGCAAACTAAGGACCAAATAGTCAAAACAAACAAGCTGGGCCAAAGCCTTTGCAGACTGCCAGAAATAGTGCAAATTGAGTCCACTTTAACTGCCCTGACTCAGTGCTAGTGAATCATGGAAACTGTAATTTATTGTGGCACCAGAACTCTCTGACAGAGAAGGCTCAATGTCTCAGAAAAAAATACAATTCCCATGATTCCCTAGCACTGAGCCAGGGCAGTTAAAGTGGACTCAATTTGCACTATTTCTAGCAGTCTGCAAAGGGCCTAAGTTAGCAAAACCAGGACTTGCTTCATCAGCATAGCATATTGCAGGCATCCAAGCCAAATATTTAAAATTACCCATACAAATCAGGAAATATTCACTAAATTGAGGTTGGCATTTTTCTTTAAAGGTCTGTATGGAAATTATTGTTAAAGAAATCTTTGCTTGTTAGAATTCTGACACATTCCCCAGATGCATATTTAGTAGGTCACCTGTGTGCTATTTCACACACCACCCCTAGCCAAGATTTAAAGAGACCCAGGGGCCAGTCGCAAATTTATGCCACTGAATCAGATCCCCTTTGATGTTCTCAATAAAATGCTATTTCAAATTTCACCAGACTGTGATTAAATCATGATTATATAATTGGGCTTCAGTTAATTGACTTGCAACACCATCCACAAAATATATCAGTAAAAATAGCACACCCATTTTCCTTTGCCGAACTATACCACAGTGCAGCTGCTATCTATTAAACCTCTAAATTATCTTGAAGAGATGCTGAAAACACAGTAATAAAAGGACAAAAACTTCCATCTTTGAGTTTCTAATTCTGTTAAGGTTTTTAAAAATGAGTGGTAAGGCATACAGCTATCCTACTCCATACATATATACACCCACAAACCTTAGATTGCCTCAAACTGGGGAAAAAATGAAAAATGAATCAAGAGAAAGAAAACATAAATGTAGTTCCAGTTTATGTTTCCACAATGAAATTGTACACAGGAGCAAGGTACCTCAGAATGAACTCTGCCTTACTGCACAGATCCATGATAAAATGTGTGGCAATTATAATATAAATGAAATCTTACAGGCCATCTAATGGTCTTGCACATCTCTCAGACATCTGTACTGGGTATTTGCATTGTCACATCATACAGACCATGGTTGCTTCCCATTCATGTCTCTTCTCACTGAAAAAGGCTTCATGCTTTTATTTTCTCTGTAATTTTGCTGGATCTTTAGTACTAAAAGACATGAGGGTTGTGTGCTCACTAAGGGTCTGAGCTATCTTAGCATGAGAGAGACAGAATAGTGTAGTGGTTTGCATGTTGGACTAGGACTCCAGGAGTCCTATCAGAATTCTCCCTCATCCATGGAAACTCAGTGGATAACCTTGGGCAAGTAATTCTCTCTCAGCCTCAGAGGATGGCAATGGTAATCCCCTTGTGCTAAGAAAACCCTGTAACAGGGTCACCCTGTATGTGTGTATGTCGCCTGTTCACCTTATGGTGACCCCATGAATTTCATAGAGTTTTCTTCAGTAGGGACTATTCAGAGAGGTTTTTGCCAGTTCCTTCCACTGAATATAGCCTATAACCACATCAAGGTTGTCACATTTGGAAATTACTTGAAGGTATACAACAACAATAATAACAACAGATACCTTAATATGTGATATGCTAACTTTGTAGAGGGAAATGTAAACACATGGGTACACTGTCAAGTTTAAATACGGCTAAATGTGTCCATTGTTCCAAACATGTGGCAAAACAAGCAAATGCATGACCTTCAAAGCAAAAGCAGCTTCATTTATATACCGCTTCATATCGCGCTATGGGATGTCTAAGCAGTTTACAACTGTAAGCTCCTTGGCCCCCAACAGTTGGGTACTCATTTTAGCGACCTCGGAAGGATGCAGGCCTGAGTCTAGCCTGAGCCCTGGCTAGTACTGAACTCTCAACCTTGTGGTCTATGAGTGAGTGACTGCAGCACAGGCAATTAACTACTGCACCACCATGGCACTGTACATAACTACGTACTGTTTGCTTATACTTAGGTGGCTTAATTGGTAAACCTTTTCATATGAATTGGCTTGCAGGTGCCAGATCTTGAGAGAGGAATTACAGTTTCCTCTAATAAGAGTTACATACTCTAATAAGAGTAAAAGAGAAAAGGCTTGTGAGAAGTAGATTTCACTCGCAGAGACATTTGGTACAGGATGTACCATGGTTACCTCCAGACAGTGGTAACCAAGAAATGTAGCAGTGCTTTGTAGCTTAATGGGAAAGGATTGGTTCAGGGCAAGAGGTCTTAGGGATTTAAAGACTATTTTAAAACATTTGGATAATGTCAAGCCCATTTTTTTTCAAGTGTCAAGAAACCTTGACCAGGAGAATCTTCTCCATTCAGGACCTATTCTGTGAAATGCTTGCACACCGAATTTTTGTGCAGAAAATAATACTTAATAATAATAATAATAATAATAATAATAATTTTTATTTATATACCGCCCTATGGCGGACCAATCCGGGCGGTGAACATAATGATTAAAATATACAATAATATAGTGTAAAACAACATTATTCCCCCTCCCCCCCCCTTAAAAATTATTAAATCAAATCAATGTAAAACTAGGTTAAATTTAACCCAATTATAAATTAATAATTAATAAAAATAATAGAAAATTTACATACAAACCAAACCTAACCCCTGCTAATGGGAAATTAACAAATGCTTGTTAAGCATTCAATCGCTGATCACAGGTCTCAAGACTGGGTAATTTAATCTGGAAAGGCCTGCCGGAAGAGATCCGTCTTGACAGCCCTTTTAATGCTGTCAAGAGATGTTAATTGACAGATCTCATCCGGCAGGCCGTTCCAGAGTCTGAGAACGACGACAGAGAAAATCCTCCGGGAGGTCCCCGCGAGCCTTGTTTTTTGAAGCTGCAGCAAGTTCCTCCCGGAGGAACGGAGAGCGCGGGGAGGATTATATGGGAGAAGGCGGTCTCTGATATAACTTGGACCCAAGCCATTTAGGGCTTTAAAGGTAATATCCAACACCTTGTACTGAGTCCGGAAACCAATAGTCAGCCAGTGGAGGGACCTCAACACAGGGGTGATGTGATCCCTCCTAGATGTTCCTGATAGAAGCCTGGCTGCCATGTTTTGGACTAGCTGTAGTTTCCGAACCAGGCACAAGGGTAGCCCCATGTAGAGAGCATTACAGAAGTCTAAACGTGAGATTACCAGCGCGTGCACCACAGTCTCGAGATCCCTTACTTCCAGAAACGGGCGCAGCTGGCGTATCAGCCGAAGCTGATAACAGGCGCTCCTGACCGTCGCATTAACCTGATTCGTCATCAGGAGCGACGAGTCAAGGAGCACCCCCAAGCTGCGAACACAGTCACTGGAGGAGAGTGTGACCCCATCCAGGACTGGAGGTTGCAACCCAATTCCTGGTTTCTGAGGAGACAACAGTTTCTTGGCCTTTTGGCTAAGATCAAGTGTTTTAAATACAGAAAAACCCTTTATATTTGCATAGAATCCATTAGAGTTACCATTTGTCCCCCCAAAAATGGGAAAGTCCTGGTTTTTAAAGCTTGTGGAAATGTCCCGCCGGTTGCAGCTGCATGTCCTGTTTTCCAAGGTTTCCAAGGGAAACAGCAACTGTGGTGTTACTCGATGGACTTCTGAGTCCTGCTGGAAACGGAGGAGATTTTGGGATTCCTCCTGGACAGGAGGCTGAAATGGAGGACAAGGAAAATACCTGGCCACCCTATTTTGGGGTGGGAGGCTGGGTGGCTACCCCTAGGGAAAGCAGGGTCTCCTCCTCCTCCTCTGCCTTTCCCAGCCAAGCGCTTTCTCCCAGGCAGGCCAGGCCGACTCCTCCCAGCAGCTAGTTGCCCCTGAGACTGACCAGCATCAGTAACAATACCCCGGAACAGCTGGAAGAAAACATTTGAAGAAGGAAGAGGAATGGGAGGACCCTCTCTCCCGTGTAAACATAGAGGAAGAGGAATAAGCCACTGAGGGGAGGCCACGGTGGGATTTGCCTGGGATAAAAAAGTGCTGAGATCTGTTTGTATGTTCCTTTCTTTCAGAGTATGTTCAGGGGCTTTGGGGGGCGCTTTGGGGCAGGGGGTCTTAGAGGACTCCCTCACACTCAAAATGTAGGACATTTGAGAAAAATTGAGGACATGACCAAAGAAAAGCTGCAAAACCAGGCTATGAATAGATGTTATAGCTGCAAAATGTAGAGCATTGAAGGAAAAATGGAGGATGTGACCAAAGAAAAGCTAAGGAAAAAAACAAATTATTCATATAAATATAAATTCCTGCTTAGAATGGAGAACGTTTTTTGGAATTCCTCCTGGGCAGAAGGTTGGAATGGAGGACATATCCTGGGAAAGGAGGACACCTGGTTGCCCTGCTCACACGACAGGATTTAGTGGCACTTTTATGACTCACAATTGCATTTGGTCCCTTTGGATCCAAGGCAGCAGGTTGCTGTTGGTTGTGGGCCTTCAAGTTGTTTCCGATTTATGGACACCTTAACATGAGGCTTTCTTGGTAAGAATTCTTTGGAGCGGATTTGCCATGGCCTTCCTCTAAGGCTGAGAGAGTGTGACTCATGGATGATCACCCAGAGGGTTTCTATATGGCTGAGCTGGGATTCAAACCATGGTCTCATTTCCATACCCACAGGATTTTGAATTTGAATTGACATTCTCATATACACATGACTTATATAGGTCTGTCCCTGGGCTTTTCACTCCACCAAATGCATCTGATGGAAGTAGGATCAAGTCTAGGAAAGCTCATGCTATCAGCTTTTCTCTTTCTTTTAGTCCCAAAGGTGCTACGAGAGTCCAAAACGCACTGCACAAATAATCCAGTTTGACAACACTTGAACTACCATAGCTCAGTGCTAGGGAATCCTGGGAACTGTAATTCATTGTGGCACCAGAGCTCTCTGACAGAGAAGGCTAAATGTTTTACAAAACATTTACAAAACTACAGTTTCCAGGATTCCCTAGCATTGAGCCAGAGCAGTTAAAGTGGTCTCAAACTGGATTATTTCTACAATATGTTTTTATTTCTACAATAAAATCCAATATGTCTTGGATTTTATGTATCCCAGTTCAAGAAAGGTTTTTGTATCTGTGGAGAGCCAGCTTTGGAGGATTTGGCTCATTATATACTTGAGTGCCAGTTATATGCTGGTATTAGAGAAAGTTATTTAGAAAATGAAATACTGGGGTGTGAAAGAGAAACTTGGTTACTTGTAAATAATCAACATGTGATCCAAAGGGTAGCAGTGCTTGTGGCAAAAGCTACCAGGTGTAGAGAAAGGTTCTTGGAGACCATCTTAACTGACATAGAAACCTGAGTATATGTATTTTTGAAATGCTTCTTGTTATAACACTAATGGTTAATAGGCTCTCTTTGTTATTACAATGGGATCTGTTTTATAACACAAGACATATATCTTAAGCTTAGGTATGTATTTTATTTATTTAGTTAATTCTAATTTTAATGTTTTAATGTTGATTCTGTAATCGTAATTGTATGAAAGCTTGGATGTTTTGTTTGCAATGGTCTTTGGACTAAGCAATAAACTATCTATTGTTGTACCTGTAAAACACCATGTATACTGATGGCAATATATAAACAAACAAACAACTGAAATGTGCAATCCAGCAATGTTAAATGTCAAAATGTGGTGTGTGCATTTTGGTTTTTTGGGGGATGGATTATTGATAATACGTCACATTGGCCAGAAAGGAGGAGCTACATTTCAACCTTCTGTCCAGGAAGAATGTCAAAATCTCCTCCATTTTGAGCATAACTGAGAAGCATGAATTTATATTAATGATTTTTTCTAATTTATTAATGTTTTTGGCTTTTAGTTGGTCATGTCCTCCATTTTTCTTGAACGTCCTACATTTCCCCTGGTTTTATGGAAGAGAATTATGGCAACCCGAAATCCATCCCAAACTGATTTGTCACAATGGGACAATGGGAACAAAACTGATAAAATTGCTTCCTTTAAGAATAAAATTAATGAAGAATGGCACCTCTAAGAGGTCTCCATTAACCTACCAACTGCATAACCAGAAATGTGTTTAAAGCCAGAGAAGACCCAAATTGGGGGTTATTTTAATTTGCTTTCTTTCCTTATTTTCATAACAGCAGAAAGAGACAACTTCCCCACCATCTTTTTAATAAAGTAATAAGGTACTATATTTTTTAATCAGAAGCCAATAAAGGTTTTCTATTTGAAAATCCCCAAATTTTTATCTCTGAGGAAGCGACAGAGTGAGGGTAAAATAAACAAAACATAACATATATTTTAAACATCGTAAACATTTTAAACACTTAATCAATGACTAGTCCAGCTGAGGTTTACTAGAGTACAAATTAAACATAAGACTAGTAATTATTACACAGTGGCTAGAGCAGACGTTTTAAAAGGTGTTTAGAGGAACCACAGAATTATGTGAACAAGTATGAAAACTGACAACTACTGTCACGCCATATTTTTTTAAGTGGTGTGACAGAGATTTCTAAGTGGTAAAGATGACGTTTCTCTCAAAACAGCTCCACCCACCCTTCCTGGGGGAAAAAATGAATTGCACCAAGCTGCACAGCTCAGATCTGAGAGAAATACTGATTATATTGAGGAAGACAGAACACTTCCTGTTACTTTTTTTAAAAGAGCTTTTTTTTCTGGAATATTTGCTGGAACAGTGTGAGGATTTGTTGGGGCGAGATGGATGGAGATGTCTTTTTTCCTTAAACCTGAATTATCTATATCTGCTAAACATTCCTCTGTTCAGTCTCTACCAGATGGACACACACTCCACTGACACCACTACAATTTTGATCATTCATGCATAACACCCTCAGTTCTCATGCTGGGAAGCCTAATGAGAGCAAACACAATTACAGCTCTTGCTACTACTGCTTTGGTTATTTGAATAAGAATATAACCATGCCAGTACAGATGTTGCTGGCATTGTTGTTTTTGTTGTTGTGGTTAACTGTCATCAAGTCAATTTCAGCTTATGGTGATCCTATGAATGAGAGACCTCTCATTACCTTGTCATCAACTGCTGTGCTCAAATCTTACAAATTCAAGGCTCCCTTGATTGAGGCCATCTATATATAAGGAAGCCTTCCTTTTTTCCTACTTTCTACCATACTACTACTACTACTAATAATAATAATAATAAAATTTATTTATATACCGCCCAATGGTAAACCAATCCGGGCGGTTTACAGCATAAACACAAATTACAATAAACAAGATATCCCTCCCCCCCTTAAAACATTATTAAACAATAGCATAATTAAAATCCCATTAACAAATTAACAAGAAAATCATAAGAATTAAAATAACTAAAACCACATCACATTACCCCGTAGTTAGATTACGAGGGGAACCAGGGTTCAAATAGTGTTGCAGAGGGAAGAGGGGACAGCCCTGGGCCGGGGAATTTTTAGTAATGTAGTAATACCAAGCCTTACTACATTTCTATTGAGTCATGCCTTCACATATGTGCAAAAGAAAACATTCTGTTCAGTCATCTTGGGTTCTAGGTGGGATCAGGCTTGATTTGCTCTAGGACTATTTATCTTTTTAGCCATCCATGGTCTCTGTAGTACTCTTCTTCAGCACTCATATCTAATGAATTGATTTTCTTTCTATCAGCCTCCTTCACTGCCCACTTTTCACAACCATACACAGAAATTGAAAATATGATGGCATGGGCAATCCTGACTTTACTATTCAATGATATATCTTTACACTCCAGGATCTTTTCTAGCTCATTCATACCTGCCCTTCCAAGTCCTACTCTTCTGCATTTTTGACTGCAGTCTCCATTCTGATTAATGACTGAGTCAAAGCATGGAAAATCTTGCACTACTTCAAGATCTTCATTGTAAATCATTGATATGCAAATCATTTGTGGTCATTATTTTTGACACTTTCCTCCTTGACTTTCTTCAGTAATCATTCCAAGTCTTTGCTATTTTCTGCTAGTAGTATGATGTCATGTGCATCTCTTAAATTATTAATGTCCCCACCCCTCCAGTTTTCATGTCCTAGGGCCTGCACAACATATGGCCTGGGGGATGCATGCAGCCCGCCAAAGTATTTTGGGCAGCCCACAAAGATGTGCAATGACTTCGAGGCTCCGCCACTGCTTGGCCTCCTCCGGAGGAGAAGGTCATGTGAAGAAGGAATGCTCAGCCTGCAAGGTTCCTCTGCTGCTCTGCTTTCTCCCAAGGAGAAGGCTATATGGTGGAGGAGGAGAACGATTGGCAAACACTTACGGTACATGTCAAGGCTCCTCCACTGCCTGAGGAGAAGGCCAAGCAGTGAAGGAGGGGATGGGCAAATGCTTACCTTGTGAAGCTCTGCCACTGCTTAGCTTTCTCCTGAGAAGAAGGCCAGGTAGTGGCGGTGTAGGAGGAACCTGCACTGCAAGGTTCCTCAGCCGCTTGGCTTTCTCCTAGGGAGGACAGGTGGAGGAGGATGGGCAAATGCTCACCCTGCAAGATTCCTCTTTTGCTTGGCTTTCTCCTGAGAAGGGTGGATGGCAGAGGAGGAAGAGGGGCAAACACTTGCTCCTCAAGGCTCCTCCATTGCTTGGCTTTCTCCCGAGGAGAAGGACAGACAAGGCTCCTCTGCTGCTTAGCTTTCTCCTGAGGAGGGGGCTGGGCAAAGGAGCAAGGGGATGGAATTAATATTGATAATATTAATAATTAATAATTAATTAATTAATTAATATTTAATTAAAACCAATTTGCAGCCAAAGAAGTTTAGCCTATTTTAATTTTGGCCCCTACCTCCTGCCAAGTTGTGCAGGTCTGCCTTAGGGTGGCAAAACGTCTTTTTACATTCCCCCCTCATTCCTGTCCCTGGCTTCAGTCCAGAGTCAATTAGGTTTAATAGTGAAAATGTATTTTTACATTATCTTTAAATTCCACAGGGATGTTTTTCTAGTGTTATTTTGACAAAATGGTTGGTTTAAGTGTTCTTCTTTAGCTTTACTTTCATTTTTTAATCTCACAATTCATGGTCTGTGCCACTATCTGCTCCTGTCTTGGTTTTGCAGAGAAAATGGAGCTTCTCCATCTTCTGCTTCCAATTATGGAGTCTATTTGATTTCTGTATTGGCCATCAGATAATGTCCATGTATATAGTTGCCTTTTTGTTGCTTGAAGATTGTGTTTGCAATGAACAAACCGGTGGCCTTGCAAAATTTAATCAGTCATACTGCTACTTCAATTCTCGATCCTAGGCCCATGATGGCAGACCTATGGCACACATGCCAGAGATGGTACACAAAGCCATTTTCCTTGGAGGGTGGGGAGGAGGAGAAAGAGATGCATGCCTGTTCCTCCTCCTTCCCAACCCAACCAGGCCTTCAGCTGCCTCTCTGAAGGCAGCTGAAGGCAAGGAATGATGCGGGGGGAAGAGGAGGAACAGGCACACACCTGTTCCTCCTCTGTCCCAACCCGACCGGGGAATGGTGCAGAGGATGGAGGAGCAACAGGTGTGCATCTATTCCTCTTCTTCCCCCCTCACCCCCCGGGCCTTCAGCTGTCTCTGGAAAGGCAGCTGAAGGCCTGAGAGGCCAAGGTGAAGAAG
Source organism: Phrynosoma blainvillii (assembly GCA_026167975.1). Taxonomy (NCBI): domain Eukaryota; kingdom Metazoa; phylum Chordata; class Lepidosauria; order Squamata; family Phrynosomatidae; genus Phrynosoma; species Phrynosoma blainvillii. Next base: position 323,518,251 of record JANUYF010000002.1, on the reverse strand, counting down.
TCCCACCCTGAATGTCCCACCCCTGGAGGGAGGAAGTCCCACTCCCGGCACCAGGTAACACCCAATGCCAGGAGGCCTTTTAGTTTGGGCACTCGGACCCTAAAAGTTTCGCCATCACTGTCCTAGGCCAAATTTTCTTACTATCTTTGATTCTGCTCTGTTTCCTGCTTTCACATTCCAATCCCCTATGGTTAATAATAAGTCTTATTTTGGTGCGTGGTCAATTTCCTCCTGGAATCCAGCACAGAATTTTTCAATATCTTCTTCTGTCTCTGTAGTTGGAGCATAAACTTGGATTATAGTTCTATTGATAGTTTTTTCCTGAAGGCTTATTGATATTATTCGGTCAGATTTTGCATTATATCCTTTGACTGCTGTTACTACATCTCTCCCCACTACTATTGCCACTCCATTTCTACTTAGATTTTCATTTCCTGAATAAAAAAACTTTAATTATCTTACTCAAAATGTATCATTCCTGTCCACTTTAGCTTGTTCACCCCAAGTATTGCAATGTTTATACAGTGGACCCCTAGTATCCATTTGGGTTTGGTTCCAGGACCCAGTAGTGTCACTGGAGGGTGCAGGGGGTGCGCACCGCATCAGGTGACACCTCAGAAGGGGGGTGACACCCAAGAAGGGGAGGTAACATCAACCTGGCTCCCCGCCCCTCCTGGTGCTGTTTCGGCCCTCGTAGCAGCTCTTTAGGGCTGCGGTGGGCACTCTAGCTGCAGCAGGTGCTCCTGTGCCCTGCCTGGGCTTTTTCCTCACTGGGACAGGCACTCGTGGGCCCTGCCTGGGCCTTTTCCCAGCTATGGCTGACACTCCTGGGCCCTGCCTAGGCCTTTCTGCACCACAGTCAGTGCTCCTCAGCCCCACCTGGGCCTTTTCCCGGCTGCAGCTGGTGCTCCTCAGCCCCACCTGGGTGCTCTTTGGGACCACAGGGGTGCCGCTCCAGCCCGCGGGGGTGCTTCCATGTGCCCCCCTGTGGTGAATCCTCTTGCCACCTTTCACCTTAGCACTGACTTTTTAAAGATGGCAGTGCTGGGTTTGTTTGTTTTTTTGTTTTTTTGTTATTCCACCGCTGCCACCCAAATATGTGTAAAGGACCCACACTAAAAGCTTTAAAGCACGGTTTGGTTTGAAAACATAGGCCAAGTGATGTTTAAATGAAAATAAAAATTTATTCTAGAACAGAATGGAATAAATATAACTTGTATCAAAGCTTGTCACTGTAGTTTCTCTTGGTTACATATAAACAACATTTGTTTCCAATTCCCTCTTAATATTTCAGCCACGCAGGCTAGCAATATCCCTCAGGATATAACACAACAGCAACTCCCTTCCTTAGAGTTCTGTATGTGTTCCGAGTCCCTCCCGTCTGGACTCCAACTAACAAAATTTACAGTTCCCTCAGGAACTCCCAGAAATGCATCTCTCTCTTTCTCTCTGGCTTAACTTAACTCTCCCAAATCCCCAACTGCTCTCTCCAACTGTCAGTTTGATTTTTTTTTTCCAAGTACTCCCAGCTTGAATTTTATTTGTTGACCCTCAGCTGCCTCCTGATTGGCCAGCTGGACATTCTATTCACCACACACCACACCCCAAAAACCCCACCAGAAATCTGGGGCTGGAGGTCTCACCCCCAGAAACCCTGCCAGAAGTCCCACCCCCCACACCCACACCAAGCCTGATGACGCCACTGCCAGGACCCCTCATGAATACCAAAAACCATGGATGTTCGAAACTCATTAAATACGGTGGTATAGTAATATAGAAAATGGCATATATATACACCATACACACACATAAATGTTTTCAAATCATGAATGGTAGAATACATGGAAAAGGAATCTGAGGATACAGAGGACCAACTGTAGACACCATTTCTTGTTTTACTATATCTAGCTTCTCTTGATTCATGCTTCTCACATTTCATGTTCCTATGTGTTTACAGCTTTGGACTTTCACTTCTAGGCAAGTCAACAGCTGAAGGTCATTTTAGCTTGAGTCCAGTTGCGTCATTAGCCACAGCACGACTCGTAATTCTCTTTTTCTGTATCCCAGTAGCTTGTTGAGTGTCATTCAACTTGCAAATATCATCTTATGACATGAACTCTAATTTCATTTTGGACTGTCTCATCATAGGATTTTCATGGTAAAAGACATTCAAAAGGAGTTTTACTATGCCTCCTTCTACACAGTACTAACAGGTGTTAGCTATGCCATTGTCCCAGAGAGATCCTTTGTTAGTGTCACGCTCCACTACTACTGCTGCCCAGTAGCTGTTTGGCACATTTAGTCTGGCTCCTCAGCAAAAACCTGTCTGACAGTACTCCCATCAACATAGCCTCTTTCCTTAATGGAACACACAATCCCACCACCATGGAAAGGCAATACCATGGTGAGGTTGTTACTGATGCTGAGTAATAATAGTTTATTTAAAAAGTCAATGATCAGAAAGTTCTCAATGGGTAGTCTTTAAAAAAACAAAGGAGCTATAAATGCTAGAGAACCACTTTGTTCTATTTTAGCCCAGTGGGCTCCTTTGGCTATTAGTCTGCATGGAGGGCAGGGAAACAATCTGTAGCATGTTTTAACTTTTAACTGAGAAAGACAGACAAGGCACAGAAAACAGATTTTGTTGAAGGGGGCATCTTGGACTGCAGCGTAAATACAAATTTTATGCACAACTAAGATTTTTTGTTTGGTGTTTGATTCCAATATGCTTGTTTAGTTGTAACTAAAACAAATATTATAGCAGGGGAAGTACTATTTGGCCCACATGGCTATTTTTTAGACTCCTACAGGAATTGGCATACTGTCTTTTCTCTTTGATTAAAAAAAAGGTGTTCCTGGAAGAAGCAATTCACCTTTTAAACAGTTGTAGCCCCTTGTCTGCACAATTTAACCCCATCCCACCCAACCCACCCATACACAATCAAACACACAATTTTTTAAACTCCAAAGTGGAGCTGCAGGTATTTCATTTTTTTGGCTTTGTTTCCTTTTGGGGCATTTTGGGGCACCAGTGCCACCCCCAAGGCAGGATGTCAGCCGCTGGACTAACCATTGCCACTTCTTTTTGACACAGATACTACTAGCCTCCAGTTCTCTCTAAATTCCATGGCACTCCTGTAGTGCACAGAGGCCAAAGAGTCATCGAGCACAGGGAAATGATTTTTGAGGTCAAACAACACTAACTGGCTGCACATTTGAACAATTTGAAAAGATAATCAACTTAGCTAGTTCCTGTGACTCTGTGGTTGTGTGCCTTTAAATCGTTTCCAACTTATTGTGACCCTAAGGCAATCCTATCCTGGGTTTTTCTTGGCAAGAGTTCTTCAGAAGGGGTTTGCCATGGCCTTCCCGAGGCTGAGAGAGTGTGAATTGCCCAAGGTCACCCAGTGGGCTTCATGGCCGAGCTGTGAATTGAACCCTGTTCTCACAGTCGAACCACTATGTCATGCTGGCTCCCTTCCTGTGACTATCCCTCCCCCAAAATACCAAAGAAACCCTGGGCTTCTTTAGTGGAGGCTACTGATGGGATACCATAAGGTATACTGTTATTAGCAATTAGAAACATAAGAGTAGACAAATTATTTTTCCAGGCCAGGGAATGCATCCAGCAGACTAAAATAAATATATGTTTATTATCTTACTGTCTTACCTTACTATGTTTACTATATTTCTGTCATTTGACCTCAACAATCATTCCCCTGTACTCAAGATAACTCTTAGGCCTCTATGGACTACAGTAGCATCATGGAATTTATTAGAGAGAACTGGACACTAGGAGTGTCTGTGTCAAACAGAGATGGACAACCGTGGGTCTGGTGGCAAACTTTCTGCCCTGGCAGAGGCATTGGTTCCCCAGAATGCCCCAAAGGCACATTATTACCTTATCTCTATCTAAGTGGGGCATGTAAGTTTCACTGCTGTGAATTTTAAAAGAGAGGAAAAAATTCTCTACCTGAGATGCTAGCATGATAATATCATTTTGCAATACAAAAAAGGGAATGGAAATAGGGATATTATACAAATAATCTGAGACTGCAAATTCTACCAGTGTCTAAATACTGCTAATTAGATTGCTATTTTAAAAGTGAGATTTCTGTTCCTTTTCCTTCTTGTGTGGATATTTAATCAGAAGGAAGCTGCAAATACTAGCCACCTTGGGGCTTACATGATCATTAATTTTTGAAGCTCAGCTATTCAAATGCTGGCATATTTGGGAAACAAGCTACTGTAAACCCTAGCAAAGGGAAACTGCATAGTTCAGGTGAGTGGGTGGTTTAACAAAGATTGATTTAAGCCAGGCACAGGCAACCTTTTTGAGACCTGGGCCGGTCTCCCGTTGCCCAGGTCTCGGCTGGGCCGAGGGGGGGGGAATGGCGACGCGCGCACGCACCCTCCGCCGCCGCACGTGACCCCCCGCGCATGCGTGGCTGCCATTTTGGTAGTCCAAATCGCGGCTGTGACGCGTTTTGTGTCACGGCCGCAATTTGGACTACCAAAATGGCGGCCGCAAGCGCTACAGCGGTGGCGGCGGCGTGTGGGGGGGTCACGCGCAGCGGAGGAGGGTACCCTCCTCCGCCGCGTGCGACCCCACCCGCACACACGCCGGCCGCCGCTGTAGCCCTTGCAGCCGCAGCCGCCACGGCACATGTCGCGGCCGCCATTTTGGTAGTCCAAATCGCGGGCGTGACGCGTTTTGCATCACGCCCGCTATTTGGACTACCAAAATGGCGGCTGCGGCCGCGAGCGCTACGGCCGCCGTGTGTGCGGGGGGTCGCGCGCGGAGGAGGAGGGTACCTTCCTCCGCCGCGTGCAAAAAAAAACCCCCGCACACGCGGTGGCCGCCGCCGTAGCCCTTGCAGCCACAGCTGCCACGGCACATGTCGCGGCCGCCATTTTGGTAGTCCAAATCGCGGCCGTGATGCGTTTTGTGTCACGGCCGCGATTTGGACTACCAAAATGGCGGCCGCGAGCGGTACGGCGGCGGGGGTGGTGGCAGCGTGTGGGGGGCCCTCCTCCGCCGCGTGCGACCCCCCGCACACGCGCCAGCCGCCGCTGTAGCCCTTGCGGCCGCCGCTGCCACGGCACATGTCACGGCCGGCATTTTGGTAGTCCAAATCGCGGGCGTGACGCGTTTTGCATCACGCCCGCGATTTGGACTACCAAAATGGTGGCCGCACATGTGCCTTGGCGGCTGCGGCCGTGAGCGCTACGGCCGCCGTGTGTGCGGGGGGTCGCGCACGGAGGAGGAGGGTACCTTCCTCCGCCGCGTGCGCCCCCGTGCACGCGGCCGCCGCCGCCGTAGCCCTTGCAGCCACGGCGCATGTGCGGCCGCCATTTTGGTAATCCAAATCGCGGCAGTGACGCGTTTGCGCATGCGCAAGAGTATTGCACATGCGCAAACTTATCACGGCTGCCATTTTGACATCCAAAATGGAGGCCGCAGCAAGCGCGATCAAAAAATGCGCCCGGACGGCGGTGCGTGGGGCGCGCGGGGGCGCGCGGCAACCGACAGCCTGGGCCAGTAAGTCTGGGGAATGGGGCCTTTTCCGGCCCGCGAGCCGTAGGTTGCCGACCCCTGATTTAAACAGACAAACAATATGGACAAGCAGACAATCAAAATCAGGGGTAGGCAACCTAAGGCCCGGGGGCCGGATGCGGCCCCCCGAGGCCTTTGGACCGGCCCCAGGCCGGTCCTGCCGCCGCCGCCGCCGCCCGCCATGATGATATTGATTATTGTTGTTATTACTTGTTCTTGGGGTTTTCTTGGCAAAATCTCCAGGGGTTTTGCCATGGCTTTTCTGGGGCTGAGAGAGTGCGCGTGTATATATATTTTTATTTATTTATTTATTTATTTTAAAATATATTATTTATTTATTTATTTATTTTTGGTGCTTCGGCCCCCCAGTTGTCTGAGGGACAGCAACCCGGCCCCCGGCTCAAAAAGGTTGCCTACCCCTGATCAAAATGCTACTTTCTATACTCATACACAGAAGTAAAAATACAGAGGCATTACCACACACCCCACATAAAGCATGTTATAGTAACCCAAGTGTAGAGCATAGTAATTCATGTAGTAGTCTGTCTGGGAGGTGATTAAAGCATGAACCATAGGGGACAAATCTCTGTTTTAGGAAGGGCAGGGCACCCAATGAACTTGGGCAAAGGCCACAACACACATGTGCCCTTCCTTGGGCAATGTTGAGCATCCCCAGGCTATAAATCTAGTCCTTCAGAGGGAGAGTAATCCAATCCAATAAAGGTTTTAGTCCCAGTCCCAGGTTAGCCCTTCTGCTGACTGACAGAACTTTTGTCTTGTTTGGAGCCTCCCCAAGTGTACACCTACATCCTTTTGTTCACTACATGCAAACAGTGTGTCAGTATTTCCACAACCTCTGTGGCATCAGCTGAACAAGAAAGGCAAGGCTAGAAAGCGCTGGCATGGTGGTTAGACCCAGTTCCAGGTCCTTTCTTAATCTGACCCACAGCCTCACTAAGCACAGATTCAAAACTTTTTTTCCCCACTGTAGCCCCGCTCTGGCAAATGGATACTGGTTTATGCAGTAGAAGAGGAGAGGTAGGATAGCATACAAAAACTGAACTTCACCAATGAAACTGATCTTATCTGCCTGCCCACCCTCCCACCAATGATTCCACCTGCCTGCTGAACTACAAGCACTATGAGAAAGGACTACTAGACCATGGCCTAATATGTAGGTCTCTATGTAGGTCTCTTCTGCTAACTGAGGGTGACAGTGGCACCCAAAGCATCCACACAGATTTGCTGCCCTAGCCATGTCCTATCCGCACAAGGCATCTCTACATGAGTGGTCTTTGAGGGGAAGAAAAATTCAATGGGCTGTGCATCTTCATCAGTTACCAAACTGACCTACCACAACAGCCAAAAGGACTGGCGCCTTCCCCACCTTCTCAGAGCCCTGCAGAGGCATAAGCAAGATTCCTGATAGCAGAGACCTGGACTTGTTTTGGACAGAATTCCCCTTCAGGGGTAATTAAAATGGCCAGAAGAAAAAGAAGACTCTTCTACACAAGTATTAAAGCCTTGCTCTTTTTATTTTCCTCCTGGCAAACCTAGTACCAATGGGAAATTTCCCCTGAAAGCAAAGACAAGCTTCAGGATCAAAGAGTATAAAAACTGTCAGAAATGGTACTATGTTTATAAGCTAATATCTCAGAGAGTGGGCCTGAATGTGTGTGTGTGTGTGTGTGTGTGTGTGTGTGTGTGTCTTCCTAGTCACCTGCCGACTTATGGCGACCCCATTAATTTCATAGGGTTTTCTTAGGCAAGGTATATGCAGAGGTGGTTTTGCCAGTTCTTTCCTCTGAAATATAGCCTACAGTACACACTATTTGTTGGCCATCTCCCAATCAAGTACTAACCAGGGCTGACCCTTCTTAGCTTCCGAGATCAGATGGGATCTGGTATATTTAGGGTATTTAGGCCCTGAACATATATTTAATATGTTTAATAATGCTTTCAGTTCTCTCTATTTAATAATGGCACCCAATCAAATGATTCACTTTTTAGAATTGTCAGCTTACAGACTGAAAGGCAAGCAATTTGTATCCAAAGCTCAGAAGTCTTACCTTTTCATAGTGATGGCTGGGAGCTTCTAGGTCACTAAGAAGCTGACCACATGGGTTTTGGTTTGAATTTAACAGTAGCTATTCAGGATATTGAACCTATTTTGAGGTTATGGATCCACACCCTGCATAGTCCTTTAAAAGATTGAAATTAAGAATGGTTTCACTGCCCCACTGACATGGGTCCCATTCACCCCACACAATTATAGCCCTATTATTCCACTTTAACTTTAACTGGTTCCATCTTATAGAATTTTGGGATTTGTAGTTTGGTCAGAAGCCCTAGAGGAGCTGTTTGGCTGAGAATTCTAAATGCTCTCCCTAAACTGCTGACACTAGAACTAATGGTAGGCTAAAAGTGTTGTAAGTCTGTAATGTGAATTGGCCAATGGAAGCTACCAGGCACCACTGCTTTTGGGGGATTGTAGCTGCCAAGAATCTATAAAGCAACAGAAAAGCATATCTTTCAGCATCCCCACTCCCTGATGATTACAAAGAAGGGAAGAAGATGACTCCTCCCCTCCTCTGCTCCACATTGATAGCCAAGTAGCTTCTACCAGTGAATTGCTTGGCCAGCTTCTGCTTCTACAACTCAATACTCAAATGTTTGTTCTCTTTAAGTGGAAGCAAAAGAATCTGCTTTTAGTCAGCAGGTATTTGGTCTTGACTGGCAAGACACATATCACCACGTACTGGCACAGAATTTGTACAACGCACATCTTCATCTCAACATATTAGGAAAGACTCTTCCAGACAAAGAAAAATTCTACAGTAATCATTATCTGAAATTTCAATTCACATGAAGCTGCTCAGAGGCATTAGTTTATTTCACAGCACAGTCACGTTCCATTCATCATATAATCATAGAGTTGGAAGGGACCTCATGGATTATCAAGTTCAACCCCCTGCTCAGTGCAGGATCTCCAGCTAAAGCAGTAGCTATCAAGCCTCTTTTTGAAGAAATCAAAAGAAGGAGACCACAACAACTCTATAGTCAATTGATTCCATTGCCAAACCACTCCTACTGTCAAGAGGTTCCTTCAGTGTTCAACTGAAATCTACTTTCCCGTAATTTAATACCATTAGACCTGGTTCTACCCTCTGGAGCAGCAAAGAACAGACCTGCCCCCTCCTCTCTGAGACAATCCTTGAGATATTTAAAGAGCACAATCATGTCACCCTTCAGTTTTCTCTTCACCAAGCTGAATATGCCCATTCCTTCAACCTTTCCTCATATGTTTTGATCTCTATACCATTTATCATCCTTGTTGCCCTTCTCTGAACCTGCCCCAACGTGTTTATATCCTTCTTAAAATTAGGTGCCCAGGAGTGAATTCAGTACTCCACATGAGGCCTGACCAGCATAGAATATAGTGAGACTATTACTTCCCTTGATTTGGAAGCTATGCTTTTATTAATGCAGATTAAGATAGCATTCAGGTTTTTTAGCTGCTACATCACACTGCTGGCACATGTTGAACTTATGATCAACAATAATGCAAAGGTCATTTTTGCATATGGTCATTTGTCTCTATTGAATTTCATTTTACTAATTTCTGCCCAATTGTCTAATTTACTTGTAGATTTGAACTACAGCTCTCATAATCCCCCAACCACCAGTGGATAAGATGGCTGTGAGCTTCTAGAGATCCAAAACAGGGCTCTTCCCAACTCTGGTCCATGTCTAAAATGCCGATTGGCTGTGGCTCCCAGGGTCTTTCCAAAATGATCTAGAAACCCAGGTTCTGAAGGTGGGACCTTCATTGCATTGAAAGCACATGCTCTACCACCAAGTAGTTCTCAGGAATAGCTTCTGAATTGACTCTGTGTATTCTATTTTCTAAGGAAATCTACATTTTCAATTATAAGCCCTTAAAAGTATAATTCAGAGCATAATTGGTGGACTTTAAATTTAGACTGTACTGTACTTGTGTTCCCTGTAAGTTAGTCAACACAGCCAGAGATGTATAATTATGTTTAAAGGTTTAGCAAATGTAATACGTGTAACAATGCTTATGCAATTGATATTCACAATTTGTATAAGTCTACATCATAGCTGCCAACCACAGTCAGTTGTGGCACATGCATTTATGTAAGATTCTTTCTTTCTGAATAGAAGAGGCTTCTCACTCACTGTCTTAGAAAGAGGCTCATTTTAGATTCAATATATTTTAGTAGGTAGGTAGATGAAAACAAGTGTACACATTATTATATTTATTATACTTAAATGTGAAACAAACAAGTTTATTTATAACCTTATTATAAACTGAACTGGCTTACCCACAGTAAATTAATGTTCTTTCACACATCCAAGATAGATAATTTGGACTGTCTTTGATCTCTTTTGTCAATATTGAAAGGACTGTGACACCAGTTCCATCAGCCCGAATGGGGCCTTAATTTTGCAGAAAGATTAATCTCCCTCTGACATATGACAAGCTGCTTCTGGAAGTAGGGGGAATTTAACATTATGATACAGCATGCTATTCAGAGAAAAAAGATGTGATTGTAAGCCCACAGGCTAGTTAGCCTAGTTGCTCCCCGGATCCAGGCTTTTGTTTATTTTGCTTATGTAAATACAAAGGTTTGGAGTTCACATGTGTATGCAACAAGAAGCATGATGAACAATTATAATCGCCTCCAGTAACCTTTCCATTTACTGAGTTTATCCCTCCCTGATTTCTTTTATTCAACATTTCTAATGTTGCCCAGTAGGTCTTTAACTGTAGCGAACACTTCTGTGATATCCATAGGCCTGTTAGCTTCAATGGTCTTGAGCTGTGTGAGAAAATGAAAATGCTATTTTTGCAGAATAGAAAAAGGCTGGGCTCAGAGTAAAGGAACCAGAGGATTATTTTATTCAGTAATGACTACCTTGGTGATTCAGTGCATATCTCTCCAATCTTAGGAATATACACTGAGTCAGGCACTTGATCCCTCTAGTGCAGTGGTTCTTAACCTGGGTTCGATCGAACACCAGGGGTTCGGTGAGTCAGTCTTGTGGGTTCGGCGGAAGTATAAATATATACCTATATTTTGAAGTTGAATAAATCATATTTTATTTTTCAAATTAAGAAGGGTTCGGTGAATGCGCATATAAAACTGGTGGGGGTCAGTACCTCCAACAAGGTTAAGAACCACTGCTCTAGTCCAATAGAGACACTTCTGACTGGCAGCATCTCTCCATGGCATTAGGGTTTCCCCATCCAAGCAGTAATCACTGAGATGGGAGTCTATAATTACCGCTGTTATATGTGATTGATGATGGCATACTACATCAAGGCATTTCATGCTTTGATGTGTCTTCTGATTTCTTACTAAATTTCATGTCCATTTGCTGTTCATTGTTTTTAATTATTTCATCCAACACCACCAAATTTATAAATAAGCAAAATGGCAAGAGCCATTTCTGGTCAACTTGAGATTTACATTCACATCACAAGGGCAAGTGAAGCAAGAGTAGCTATAATCCTCATTGCATTCCTACCTAAGTCCCTATGCATTCCTAAATCCCAATGCAATGAGATTTAGGAATAGAAATACAGTGGTGCCTCCACATTTGCTGAGGTTAGAGGTGAAGGACCCCCGTGAATGTACAACAAATAAAAAAAAATATTCTTTTTACCTTAGAGAACCTAGTACTCTCCAGGTCCTCCAGTGCAACTCTATGGTCAACATCTGCCAAAAGCTGATCATAGAATCATGCTAGAGGACCTACACATTCCTAGAGAAGTATTTTCTTTAGGAATGTCTAGGTTCTCCAACACAACTCTATGGTCAACTTATGGCAGAGCTGCAATGAAGGAACAAGAGATTCCTAGAGATAACTTATGAATCAAAACTGCAAATAATCTAATCTGCAAAAGTCAAAACTGCAAATGTGGAGGGACAACTGTATACAGGACACTGTCAGGCTGTTAAGGCAGCTTTCTAGAATGATAAGATTTGACCAGCAGCAGATAAGCTCCTGGGAGTTATAATTAAAACTTCCCAGGCCAAACGTCCTTGACTCCACCATTCAACGTAGGGTAAGATATTTAACTCCTTCTATGCCACTTTCTATTCCGCTTTCTCTATATTATTTTCCCCTCCAATTCCGCACTGTATCAATAACATATTACTTCTGACTTTTCCTCTTTCAATCCAATCACGAATGGGTTAGGATCTATTTCAAATAACTCAGTCCAGTAAACATCAAAGTCACTTTATATTTAGCAATGTTTTTTTTTCCAGCATAACCCTAATATTTCATCTTCATCTTTAATAAAACTATTCATCTTTAATAAAACTATTTTTCTTATAGAATAGTTTTTATGTCTCATTTGATCTTTTGGCGTAAATGTCACCAATGTTTAGAGTCAGTACCAACCAAATAGGAATAATCCAATCTAAAACTTGCTCTTTCTTTGTACCTTTGCAATAAAAAATTGATGTCCGACAAGCCAGTAGAATCAGCATACCTGTTTCTGTCCAATGGCCCCCTCCACTCTTCTCTCTTGTAATTGCCTCCACTGGTGAAATCTGAGCTAATCCAAGCTGAAGAGCAGGCTCTGGACCTCAAAAGGCCTCCCTCTGAACCCCCTGTGCTGGGGGGCGGGCGGGGGGGTTGATCTCAATCATTCTTTCTTTAGAGATCTTAACATTATGCTAATCAAGACCACTCTTCACTACCATCTGAAGAGTGTCTCCTTGAGACACCATACCAACTGGAAGAAACTCTGGTTTCTCTTCAGATCGTATAAATCTTTTGCCTTTTACTTATCCTTTTTCTCTAAAGCCATCAAGCCTCTCTTAACACATGTTTGCAGCTAAAGTGTAGAATCAGGTACCAGTGATCTTAGTAGGCTCTCTCACCACGAAAAAGCAACACTTTCTACAGCAACAAATGTTCCTTTCCCTAGAGATAAGATCTTCATTTGATTTTAACCTCAAAAGCTGTGATGTTCTATATTTACAACCTGCCAGATTTGGGCTGGTGAAAAGGTTCAGGATTGTTGTTAACAACAAATTAAGAAAACATATTAAATCCCACACAAATAATCCATCAGGCTGGAACAAAATAAGATTTTAAAATCCTAGATTGTTATCAGCTTTATCCCCCCCACCCCCCGGCACCAAATAACATGCTCATGTAATTGTTCTGACTTCTAAATACTAACAAGATTCAGAATTTTCAATGCATAAAATGTTCTTGCCCCACAATTGTGTAATCTACTCTTTCTACTCACATGCAGAGACAACTGAGACACTTCCCAACTGTTGCTCACAACAAGTGGCAGTATAAACTAAATGTTAAAGTCTATAAAAATCTGTGTGTGAAAAGTAAATCTTAACGTCTTCAGAAGAAAATGGAAGTACACTACTGGTATTTTTATTAGGTAATAATGTTTGCTCCACAGTGCCTTTATATAACCATCTTATGAAAATAAACTTGTATCAATGTCCCATAAGTGCAAACCAATAAAAACAAGTACAATCTTGCTGCAAGATAACACTGCAAGCAGAATGAAAAAGAAATATAAACTAAGGCCAGTGTGTGGATTTGAAAGAATGACTTTCACAACTATTTTCATTTACTGCCATACTTCAGTTAACAAAGGGGGAAAGCAGGCTGGAAGTAAGAGCCAGCTTGGGGGTGGCGTGGGGGCATGGGAACTGCACGCTGCATGCCTTGACTCCATCCCCAACCTGGCGTCACACTGCCCGCCAAACCAGACAGCGGGCAGTGTGGGAACACTCCTGTGGCACAGCAATTAGACGCAGCACGCCGCAGGAGTGGAGAAGAGCCACAGCAGCAGCAAAAGGGGCACATTTTTTCCAGCACAAAAAGAAGTGGCATTTTGCTGGAAAAACACCAGATCAGGGCTGCAGCATGCAGTTGCAGCGGCCCTGATCTGGTGCTCGAAGGGGAGATATTAAGCTGCCCCTTCACAGTAGTCTGTTTAGCCTCAAAGACTCGACAAAGAAGCTCCTTTTTACAAAGTCTTTTAATACCTGCCCAATCCCATTTTTCCTTCTCATTCTCTCTAGCTGGAAGTTTTTTAGCCTCATTAGCACTGGGAGGAGGATGAAAGAAGGTGGAGAAACGCATACTTTTCAGTGTTAGGTTGCAGCAGCATGTCTGCAGCAAACAATTCAAAGCTTGAGCTGGGAAAGAACATTCTAGCTGATCCTACTTTAGTAGTAATAATGTTCAATGCACAGTTTTGTAGCAGATGCCTCCAGAATATCTTACTGCGAGCTTGGTGAAAGAAAAAATAATAATCCCTGGATGCATTTTGGGAAAAAACTTTCAAGTGGTCTCTAAAAGGTTCAAAATGTTTTGTGGAATGATGCAAGGCTTACCTGACCTTTCACGTGCACATTTTTTAATTATTATTTTTGTTTTGTTTTGAATAAAATCTTTACTAAAACCTGTTGAACTGTTCTTCTTTTTCATGGTATAGGAAACTATCCCTGCCCTTTTACATGTTATTTCTGCTTCTGGTGCCAAAGTTTTTGTTAAAGCAGTCATGCCCAGGAACATATATATTTTATTAACTAAGGTCTACCTGTATTTGTTTCTTGGTTATTTCATGGTTGAAATATTTCTATCTTGCATCTCAGTCAAGGACACTTAAGATGGCAAACAGCTTTTTAATAAGCAACAGACATGTGAAATATGGAAACGAACACATCAAATAATGAATTACTAAAAAGATTAACTTGTTCATTACTTGACGTGTGGTAGAACTTGATATGATTATAAAAATGCTCATAAATTTCAGATCTTTAAAAAGTAGATACTACAAATATATTTAGCATACCAGAGGCTTCTGAATATGCAACTGGACATTTTCAGGCTGAATTGGGTAGTGGAGGGGGTTTGGGACAGGAGTCAAAAATGGTGAAAGCAGGAAAGTTTCAGTTCCTAAAACTGGGTTACAGCCCTCCTAACTCCTTGAATACATGGTTTATGTCAATTAAACTTATCCATCATCACTGTAAGCTTGCTTTTATTGACAAATCTTCACACTAGATACGGTTAGGTGCAGCAGCAGTTTGCATGCCATCTGCAAATTTAAAGTATCCCTTCTTATCACAAATGATCAGTACTGCTGGTACTAGCAGCACTGAGACTTTGGGCCTTTGAAGACTGCCAGAAATGGTGCAAATTGAGTCCACTTTAAGGGTTAGGGTTAGTGCTAGGGAATCATGGGATTTTTTTTTTTCTGAGACATTGAGCCTTCTCTGTCAGAGAGCTATGGTGCCACAATAAAATACCGTTCCCATGATTCCCTAACCCTAACCCTTAAAGTGGACTCAATTTGCACTATTTCTAGCAGTCTGCAAAGGCCCATTATAAGAGAAGAAGGAGCGTCTAGAGTGAGCCATTGCCGCTTTCTCCATCCCATCCCCCCAAAAGAAGTGAGCAGCTGAGAAAAGAGCAGGAGTACAGACTGGCTGCTTCAGCCCACCTGCTGCTAGAGAAAGAGATATCTGTCCAGTCTGTATTTTGTTGGTTTGTTCATTGTTTGTTTGTTTTGGATACCCTCTCTGGTACTGCTTCACTAGAATAGTGCAGGTACCCCAACAAACTGAAGGGTAAATAACTCCCTTCGTGATCCTGTCCTTTATTTGCCATCATTGTTATTATAATGAACATCACTAAGAAACTATAGCAGAGGAAAGATCATAAGCAAATGGAGTTGTCCATTGGGTTACTATCATTTATATAATAACCTGACCGACTGGCTAGGGTTTTTTGTTTTTTTGGTGTGTGTATGTATGTGATGATAATTTGTATTCACTTCCTGCAACTGGTTGATTCAGAACTTACATTGTGAGTTTCCAGGAAGAAGAAAGGAAGGAAGGAGTGTACAGAAGAGAGATAAAATCAAGTGGCCATGCCATTGAATATAGACATCTATACTATAGAATAGGAAAAGATCCATGCCATGATACAAAGGTGAACTAGCTGGTTTGCCATCACCCACTAAGCCCCACTTTTTATACTCCTAAAGCCAGGTTTATACAAATATCTTAAGCTTGATAAAACTGCATGGCAGTCACTAAGCAAAATCATAGGCCATACCCTATATCTTTACATTCCATATTCCTGTATTTTGTGGATGATACAATGATTTTTGTTGAAGTATTTATTTATTTAAATTATTTCACTTCTACTCCTTGTGAAGGAGTAAGTTTCAGAAGTGTAAACAAGGGAATGGGTCCAAATAGATGTATGAATAGTCTGTTAATACTTGGCCTCAAAAAAGCAAATTTTTAAAGGAATATTAACATCAAGCACATGATTTGTAATGTGCACAACAGTATTACTGACACATCAACAGTTTATGATGTTTAAATATGTTTTACTAAAATACATAATTCAAAATAAGGAAGCAAAAAATGAAATATTAATTTGAAATTACATCTAGCTTATAAATATAATGCTATCCCCCCCCCCCAAAAAAAAAAAAAAAGAAAAGAGAAAAACCCACCTGTAACTATAAATGAGTGACCCAAAAGCAAGGCCACATTATAAATACAACATCTTTATTTTCTATCAGTTAATAGACTCTGACACTGCAGAACAGACATCTGGCTGTTCAAAGATGAAATGTATTTAAATATTATATGGCAAACACTGCAGGCACCAACCATGTAATTTACATAAAAAGCTACAGTCCAGAAGTACTTTGTTCAGCATGAAAAATTGTGACTGTACTATGAATACCAAATAAAATGATCACTTTTCTTAGAGCTATCTGTAATGTCAATCAAACACAGCATGTGCAGTAGTAAATAGTGGTATTCACAGAATATAGTATACATGAATTAGTAAAATATACCTAACTACTGTGACATACTGACATGAACATGAAACACAAATATCTCCCTTTTTCTTTGAAAGATTATACACCAGAAGTCCAATGTTTATGAATTAGCACCTTGCTTAATGGTTTTAAGACAAATTGTTGCATTCCTTTTTACAGCTACCATCTATGGGTAAAAACACAACCAGTAGTTTACAAGCTAATTGGCTTTGCAACTAGCACTGAAATATAATCCGAAGAGTAGGAAGAAAAAAAAACAGCAGGATTTCCCTTTATGAATCCGAGTAAGAGGGGATGTACAATATTTTCAGAGAGTAACAATTTTGGAAGGTGGTCCAGGGAACACTCTGTAGGTGAGCTTATTTGATTTGATGATGCTAGTAAGGAAACATAAATGTTTCTTTTGATGCTGTGCTGGTAATCACGCATGTAACCTTTTACAGAAGGACTCTTCTCAGACATTACTCCAGAACATGAGAGCATGGCAGCACCATGCTTTGCCCTCTCTGTTGTCACTTTCCTTGCATGGAAAGGAAGACATTTGAGAAGAAGTTCCTATCCTTCAGAGACTGCTTCTTCAAGTAAGACCCCTGATTTTCCAGAGTTCTTGCTTGCATTGAGAACTGCCATGTGAACAGAAATTTCAGATACATCATTTCCCACAAGAACTTAACAACAGAGGTGAGAGACCCTTGTCACAGGTGTGCTCAGGAAACTAGGGTACAACACTTGAAATACCATTTTTAATTAATTTCTATGAAAAGGGTTTCCCAACACTGACAAAACCCTGTCAGGAAAAATAATGCAGCAGTATGGTTCAAATTCCCACTCAGCCATGGAAACCCACTGGGTGACTTTAGACAAGTCACACACTCTCAACCTCAGAGGAAGGCAAAGGCAAACTCCCTTTGAACAAATCTTCCCAAGAAAACCCTGTGGTAAGTTCACCTTCTTCTTGTTGTTATTGCTGTGTGCCTCAAATTCATTTTTGACTTACGGCAAATCTATCATAGGGTTTTCTTGGCAAGTTACTTTAGAAGGGGTGCGCCATTGCCATCCTCCAAGACTGAGAGAGTGTGACTTCCCCAAGGTTATCCGGTGGGTTTTTATGCTCATGCAGGGAATCGAACCCTGATTTCTACAGTCATAGGGCCTTTGCAGACTGCCAGAAATAGTGCAAATTGAGTCCACTTTGGGGGGAAGCAGACGACTGCTTTCGGGACGCCGCTCATGCGGCTGCCCCTCCTCTTCCGGGCCTCGAAGACAACTCTATCAGTCGTCTGCCGAGGCCCTTTAAGGGTTAGGGTTAGTGATAGGGAATCATGGGAATTGTGTTTTTTTTCTGAGACATTGAGCCTTCTCTGTCAGAATGCTCAATTTTATTATTGCTACAATAAAATACAGTTCCCATGATTCCCAAACCCTAACCCTAACCCTTAAAGTGGACTCAGTTTGCACTATTTCTAGCAGTCTGCAAAGGCCCATAGTCTGATGCTTAAACCACTACAAAGCATAGGCTATTAGAGTCACCATAAACTGAAAATGACTTGAAGGCACACAACAAGGTTTCAGTACTGTTTTCTTCCAGTATACACGCTTGGCAAACTTTCCTCTATTGTCATTATTATATGTAGAACTATTCTGCAAATATCTGGGGGGTTTTTTCTGTGCAAAACCCAATTTTATCCCCACAAAAGCTTTTTGTTATTTTGCTTAAAATGTCATTCCTGCATAGAAAAATTGCTTTCTGTGGAAACAAGAATACTTTGGAACCTAAAACACCTGGAGGATACTGCCTAGAAACCTGCTCTTCTGAGGTGCAGAGTAAAATATAGAATTATTTGTCCTTCCATGCAAGGACAATAACCTGAACAAGGCTTAGGTGACTGTTAATATCATTAAAGATTTTGACAAGGCATTGTATAGGGAAGGATGAAAGAAAGCAGATTATGAGGGATACTACAGTCTTTGCAACTTTATTAAAGTATGCACAGGTAAGAAGTAAAATACACTCTGTTCATGGAAGCTTACTCTCAGGAGAGTGTGACTGGCATTACAGGCCTTGTCTTGGCATTACAGGCCTTGTATTTGCATTTAGCATTTTAAATTTTCAAATAAACACTGCATGCAAAAGGATCTAAGAAAACCCAACTGTATGTTTTATTCCTATAACTTTGAAAGGGAATCTGGAGTGAAAAGTCAGCAGAGAAGTAGTGCCTTAACCCTTTTCTGACTCTCTACATGATTTGCATAATTAGCAGATAATCTACATAATGTGCATGTTAGGCCAACTGGATTTGGAGAACTGGAATAATGTGTACCAGATGAGTAAAGATAAAACGAATATATGTTCCATGAGTCGGATATATGAGTTTTTATCTCTGATTCATTTACCCAATTGCTTTCTCTGCATTTCTAGACCTTACTTACAGGGATATAATCCACTGCTACCCATTTTCATCCCATAGTGATGCGTGATGCTCAAAAAAGACAAAATAAGAGGTTCCACAAAGTTCTCGGCCTTTACCCACTTCCCAAAATCTAAGTGTAATTTTGTCACCATAGCTTGAAAGAGTGATCTTTTTACTGTAAACTGCCAATTTGCAGGATCGTAAACTCCAAAAGGAAATCCTTGAGTAAATGATACACACACTGAGTAAAAAGTGCTTGTCATATGCAACTGTGAAGAAGTGGTGCAGCAACTTTTAATGTGGGGATTTTGAGACTGGTCTAGGAGGCCTTCAACAAAGTCAACATCTGAAATTGTTAAGGGTGTTCGTGGCCTGATTTTGGCAGCTCAGTGGATCTCAGCTAAAACAATTGCTGAGACTCTAGAGCAGGGACCGGCAACCTACGGCCCGGGCGCCGGTTAAGGCCCCGGGCCCCGGACTTACCAGCCCCGTCCGAAGGCTGCCGCCGTCGCTGCCGCCGCGCGCCACCCCCGCCGCTGCGCGCCGCTGCCGGGGAGCGTTTTCGGGCGCGCTTGCCGCGGACGCCATTTTGGAAGCCAAAATGGCGGCCGCGACGCGTTTTGCGCATGCGCAATATTTTTGCGCATGCGCAAACACGTCGCAACCGCCATTTTGGCTTCCAAAATGGCGGCCGCACATGAACCATGGCAGCTGCGGCGGTGCGCGCTACGGCGGCTGCCGCGGTAGAGGCTGCGCCGGCAGCGTGCACGGGGGGTGCGCGCGCAGGAGGAGGGTGTGCGCACGCATGTGCGCGCGCGCTCCGCCATTTCCCCCCCCCCTTGGCCCAGCCGAGCGGCAACCTTTTTGAGACCGGCCCAGGTCTCAAAAAGGTTGCCTGTCCCTGCTCTAGAGATATCCTGGGAACACACTGGATTTATAATTCATGAGCAGTTTGCTATGTGTAAGCTGGCAACCAAGTAGGTGCTGAAATGTTTGAATCCTGAGCAGAAACAAAATCAAGTAGATACTTCCAAGTTGATTTTTGCAGCATTTTGAATGATCTAGTGATAATTTTTTAACAATTCATCACTGTTGATGAAACACGATTACACTGCTATGATCCAGAGCCAAACAACAGTCCTTGTAGTGATAGCATTCAGGATCTTCATGGCCAAAGAAATTCAAGACTCACAGGTCAGCAGGAAAGGTCAAGGCCACAGTTTGGGAGCATGAGGAAGGTATTCTGATGACTATCTTCAGAAGGACCAGACAGTTGATGCAAATATTACTCTAACTTTCTGTGTAAATTAAAGGAGGCACTGAAAGGAAAATGGTGAAGGAAACTGTGGATAAGTGTTCTCTTTTTTCAGGACAATACACTTGCTCACAAGGTTGGCAAGATAATGGATGTTTTGAAAAACTGGGGTTTGAGTGCATACGCCATCCACCCTACTCATCAGATCTTGCCCCATCTGACTACTTTCTGTTTCAAACCTTTAAGAGTTTGAAAGGAGAGAGATTTTCAAATGATTCAGAGATTATAGCAGCAACAGCAGAGCAGAGCATTATTTCAGACATGGGAGGGGGGGGTTTGCATGAAATGTGTGTCAAACCTTGGGATGAAGATGTGGAGTAGTATTAAAGGGCCTAAGCAGACGGTGCAAAGCGCTGTCTTCAGGGCAAGGAAGGGGAGGGGCAGCCACACGCTGGGCGCTCCAACCCCTTCCCAAAGACGTCGTCGGAGCGCCGGACCCTCTGCATGTCCGGCGCTCCGAGGATGCCTATCCGCCGCAGCGTCCACACACGCTGCGGTGGAAAAGCCACCGAAGGTGTGCCGGCAGCCTTTTGCGGTGCACCTTCGGCGATTTGGGGTGGCGAAGCTATGCCATGGGGCCGAGGAATGCGGATGCCTCGGTCCCGATCCGCAGCTTCCTGGGGCAGCCCCGTGCCGCCCGTCTGCTTCCCCCCTTTTTTCAGGACAATACACTTGCTCACAAGGTTGGCAAGATAATGGATGTTTTGAAAAACTGGGGTTTGAGTGCATACGCCATCCACCCTACTCATCAGATCTTGCCCCATCTGACTACTTTCTGTTTCAAACCTTTAAGAGTTTGAAAGGAGAGAGATTTTCAAATGATTCAGAGATTATAGCAGCAACAGCAGAGCAGAGCATTATTTCAGACATGGGGGGGGGGGGTTGCATGAAATGAGAAACTATGTGCTAAGTGTGTCAAACCTTGGGATGACGCTGCGGCGGAAAAGCCACCGAAGGTGTGCCGGCAGCCTTTTGCGGCGCACCTTCGGCGATTTGGGGTGGCGAAGCTATGCCATGGGGCCGAGGAATGCGGATGCCTCGGTCCCGATCCGCAGCTTCCTGGGGCAGCCCCGTGCCGCCCGTCTGCTTCCCCCTCTTTTTTCATAGATCTAGGTCATTCCCTTTTTGGTCAGACTGAGAACTTTTCAACACCCCCCTCACAGAAGTCATTGGATATGATCAGAGGTGGTGTACCCACACTTTCATTTTAGTTCCAATCATAGTTTACAGAGATAGCTATGCTGGCTAGGGAATTCTGCATGTTGTAGTCCAAACAAGTAACATTTCCAGCTTCTGAAACTACTCCACTCAGAGTTGTTTTACAAGTACATTTTCATTATTTCTCTAGGAATATAAGAATCCTACTGGATTAGACTGAAGACCTAGCCTGGCATTCTGTCCAGCCACTCACTCACCAGATCTCAGAAAGATCTTGCATGCAGTGACATCTTACTGCTCATGTTCTCTAGTAACTGGTATTCAGAGCCACTTTATGGTTTGAAGTGGAGAGTTTAAAACATAAACATTAACTGGAATAAAGGTTAGTGCTGTTACTTGTGACTGAGTATACAAAAATGCAGGCACTGGGAGCACACAAAGAGAACGTTTCTAGTGCCTAGCTGAGAAATTTAACTAGGCCACAAATATAAAATCAAAAAATGAGTAGTTGGAAGTGTTTTAAACTTGATTGTACCCACATAATGTATATCTGAAATTGTGTAACTAAAATAACAGGAGAACAGATTGACTCCAATCAACCAAGAAAAAGCAAGCAATCACAAGAGGGAAGAGCAATAACTGGTCTTAAGTTTTTGAATGATTAAGTTTTAGAATGATTGGGTAAATGTAAAGGTAGTCCCTTGACATGAATGTGTACTTGTAACCAACTGTAGGGGGCACTGCTTATCTCTGTTTCTAAGCTGAAGAGCCAGTGTTGTCCGAAGACGACTCCAGTGGTCATGTGGCCAGCATGACTGCACCAAACACTGTTTACCTTCCCACTGAAGTGGTACCTATTTATCTACTTGCATTTGCATGCTTTCAAACTGCCAGGTTGGCAGAAGCTTGGACTAGTGAGAGGAGCTCACCCCATCATGCAGCATTCGGGCCTCGAACTGCTAAGCCACCATATTCCATAATGATTAAATGATGCAATAATTTTTCTTTAGAGTCAGAAATAATGAAAAATAATGGTTCAGGAAGCACTGCAAATAATGTCCATGTGCCTAGACTAGGAGATAACCTAATGTTTGTTAGGAAGGATCTAATTAGAGTAATTTATAATTAGCTCAAATATGCAATAGTGGGGTCCTAACAAAGCCCTGCGGGACCGGGTACCGATATATATACCAGAGGACTAAGATCCCACGATGGATGACGCTGAGACAGGCTTCTCCAATTAAAGTCTTTAAATATTTATTAACAGGGGGAAATTGCACACACACAAATATGGCACTCACACTTAGAGATAAAGGAGTGAAAGCGGGAATAGCTTAAGTTGGGCCAGACTGAGGGAGTTACTCACTTCTGAAGGTTTCTCTGGGATCCGCTGTGGATGTTGATGACAGTGATGATGATGATGCACGGCCACCGAAACGGGGGAAGGGATCAGAGCACAGACTGACATGGAGCCAAGCTGCACTCCAAAGATAGCACATGGAGCCTAAAAATTTCAGGGTTTAAATAGGAAATTTATACCTTCTGGCTATTGACTGAAGGGCTTGGCTGAAACCTGGACAAAGGTGTTGATAGTCTTAGCTTTGTTAAACCTAGGTGTGAAAATAGACTAAACAATGCATTTGGTTTTGAGACTCTCAAGGAAGGGAGGCTAGAGAAAAAGGTGCAGTCAAATCTGATCACTGCCCCATTAAGTGTGAGACTCAAGACAAATAAGCACTATTATGTGTCTTTTCCAGTATAATGGTTTTTCCCTTTTAGCAACTGTCTGGGAGGGAATTTTCCAGCTATCCTGGGCAGATCGCTCAGTGCCTACATGACCTGCCATCTAGGGGATTATGGCCGACATCCCACAGAGGTCAGTCTGGGGTCATAGAGGGAACTCCACATGTGTCCAAAATTTTATGAAAAATCACATATACTAACATGTTGGCACTGAAAGTTTAACTTTTGTAAGTGTTCTAATATACCTTTGGTGTGAGTAGAGAATTTTTAAATCTGGCCTATAGTTATGTCTTTCCTTTGTTCTTACATTTCCAGACAGATATACCTAAACTGAATCAAATCTTGTGTGTACTTGGATCCTCAGGGAATGGGCTGGTTTTCCTGATCCTAGGGTGTTTGGGAGTACAGGTTGAGCCCTAAATTTAGCCCTATAGTCATAGAGGAGAGCTGGACTATAGTGCCCTTACCACCTCAACAGTGGAGTCACTAGGGATGCAGGCATCACCAGGTGACACCACAGGGGGGTGTAACCTGGTAGAGTAGTACACCCCGGGGGAAGCAGGTGGCTGCCTTCTGGGTCCCTCACGGCCATGGCCATGCGGGACTCAGAAGGTGGGAGGAGGTGGTTGCCTTCTGGGTCTCATGCAGCAATGGCCATATCGGACTTGGAAGGCCGGGGGGGGGCTGCTGAAAAGACTGAGCACACACACACCTCACTGCTGTGGCACTAATTTATGAACCGCAGCAGCGAGGTGGGAAATTGCCCTTTTGGCCTCACCCCCTGGAAGCCCTGCCTCCCCACACTTGGTGACACCTTGGGTGGGGATGCCACTACACCTCAAACATTATTCTGTCTTCCTCCCCCAGAATAGGGAGGGAGCAGCCATTAATTTCAGTGGGCTAATGTTCTGAGTGTTGGACTAGGACTCTGGAGACCAGGACTGAACTCCTCGCTTAGCCATGGAAACCCACTGGGTGACCATGAGTAAGCCACACTCTCCCAGCATCGGAGGAAGGCAAAGGCAAACCCCCTCTAAACAAATCTTGCCAAGAAAACCCAGTGGTAGGTTTGTTATAAGTTGGAAACAACTTGAAGGCACACAACTACAAATACTCAATTATATGCTTATCTAAATAGTGATCTTGCCTTGGCTTTTAAAGCATTTCAGTTATCTGTCTCATAGGGCCACCTACAAAGCTAACTGCACTGTTTTCCGCTTTGCTCAAAATAGAATAGTATTTGTATATTCAGACTTGCAATAGAAAAGTTAAGCAATTCCAGCACATTAAAGAAACAGAACAACAACAAACTTTCCCTGGTTGCACATTTCCAGGTGGAGAAACTAAAGCCTACTTAACAAGTCATTTTCAACAGTCACACCTGATCTACTTTTAATTTAACTATACTGTTTGCCACTATTATACTCAGGCCATCCCAGTTCTGAATTTCTGGCCATAGGATAAACTCCTACTATTCTGCTTCAGTGGATAATTCCAGGTTCCCATATTATGAAAGTGAGAGAGAAACCTCTCTCCAGACTTTTTTTGTAATACATAATTTACAGAGTAATAGACTTGCATCATGTCTCCCCCTTTCTTGTCTTATCTAAATCACATTACCCCATGTATTGTAATGTGTTGCTCCAGACCCTTGATCCTTGCATGCATATGAATGAATGTGCCACAGATAGAACTTCAATATCACCCAGCGGCAAATCAAATGCAGTACTTTTCAGTCAAATCAATTCATATACATGGCTGCCAGACATCGAGTTCAGTATTTCACCACTCACATGTGTAAACTGGCTTGTAAGATCTTGTTTAAGACTATCTCAAAGTGCACGTCTGAGGTGCTTTTATGAAGAGAAAAAGCAGTTATAGATTAGTTCTTTGTACTATAAGAAATTATCTCTTTAAAGTGGTGAACTTCTATACATACACTAGGACAGGCTAAAACATTTTAAGATGTGTCCATTGACCCTTTTGGCAATGATCACCTGCTGGAAAGGCTTTCATCAGTAGAATTAGGATGCCCTTCTCCCCCTCATACACACATGAATTACAGACACCTTAACATCTTTCCTGGAAGTACAGATATTCAAGTGGTACATAGACCTGCAGAAGGAAAGGACAAAAGGCAGAAAGTCCTGCTGTACTAGCAGAAGTCCACTAGCATAACGTTAGATTTCAGCCTTTATATTTTCCCTAAAACTTCCATTTTTTCATGTATAAATAAAGAAAAACTCTACGACTTTTACAAGCTGTCAAAAGAAAGAAAATGTTTGCTCTTACGTGATAGTGGCAGCATGAGGCGGAAGGCATGAACCCTTACCTAACTCTTCCTGCTACTTGATCTGAGTTTGGGTAAAAAGCATCAGTACTCAGCTGACCTCTTTTCGTCCAACCTTATTTTTGCAAATGCACATCAAGAAAATGTTGTTTCAGGGGTTTTTTCCCCCTTCACAATTACATATTTATCTTCTTCCAAACATATTAACATAAAACAACTAGGGGCATTCTCTAATAAACTTGTAATTTGCTAATGTGATGCCTAATACATTCCAAAAGAAAAGAAAAGAAAAGAAAAGAAAAGAAAAGAAAAGAAAAAGGGTAACATCAAATGTACTTGGATTGTCTGAAAAGAAGAGTTCTATCTATAGCAGAGCGTTGTATCAGTCTGTAAAATCTTTATTAAACTTTATAAAATACAGAAAAGTCTGCACAAAAATATGCAATTTTTTTTACACATTTCTCCCTCTATATACATTCTTGTGAATTTTTCTAAAATGGCATACAATACAAGCATGTACAAAAATGGATAAACTACTACTTCATGAAAAGAGCAAACCATCACATAGAGCTGAAATATGTGAAATATGCCAATATTTTCCTTTTTTTTAAACAAGAAACATTTACCTCCCACTTCTCCAATTTCTCCTATAATAATAATAATAATAATAATAATAATAATTTATTTTTACCCCACCTTTAGCCGAGGCTATCAAGGCGGCTTACATTAAAATTATAACCCACACATTATAACAGACATATAACCCCCCCTTAAAAATACATTAAATTGGCATCAATATTAACATCTAATTTAAAACACCAATAACGATAAACAGTGAAACAATTTCCAGGCTACGTCGAAGGCTAGTCGAACCCAGCGGGAAAGGCCATATTAAGAAAAAAGAAACAAAAAAGAAGCAACTACTGGGGGAGGATTAGATCTCAAGTTAGCTTTATTCTGAATAAGCTTGCCAGAAAAGATCCGTCTTGATGGCTTTTTTAAAGCCATCTAAGCTGGATATCTGACGGATCTCTTCCGGCAAGGCATTCCAGAGTCTGGGAGCAGTGGTGGAGAATGTCCTCTGGGAGGTTGTAGTCAATCTAGTTCTTGTTGACTGAAGAAACTTCCTCCCAGAGAACCTGAGGGAATGGGGCGGATTATATGGAAGAAGGCGATCCTTAAAGTAAGCTGGGCCCAAGCCATGGAGGGCTTTAAAGGCCATACTGTGCTCAGAAACCAATAGGCAGCCAGTGGAGAGATTTTAGAATCAGTGTAATGTGATCACTTCTCGATGTACCAGTGATCAACCTGGCTGCCATGTTTTGTACTAGTTGCAGTTTCCGAGTTAGGTATAAGGGTAGCCCCATGTAGAGTGTGTTGCAGAAGTCGAGTCGTGAGGTTACGAATGCATGTACTACGGTTTCTAGTCTCTGGTTTGGGGGCCCCTACCATAAGTAACTCCATTTTGTCTAGATTCAGTTTCAGTCGGTTTCTCCTCATCCAGCCCATTACCGCTTTGATTGAGGGGAGAACCGCCATCTGCCGTCATGGCAGCTGACCAAGACATGGAGCAGAATATTTGAGTATCATCATCATATTGGTAACATCCCGCTCCATGTCTCCTGATGATCTCTCCCAGCGGCTTCATATAAATGTTAAACAACATCAGGGACAGAATGGCACCCTGAGGGACGCCATATTTTAGCTCTGTTTTTGATGAGCAACTGTCCCTGAGTGCCACCTTCTGGAATCTGCCTGAGAAAAAGGAGTGGAACCACTGAAGAACAGTGCCTCCAACTCCCAATTCTCTCAGGTGCCCCAAAAGGATGTTATGGTCTAAAGCAGGGGTTGGCAACCTACGGCCCGCGGGCTGGTGCCGCCCTCCCCGAGGCCTTTGGACCGGCCATCGCCGCCCCTCGCCGCCATGCGCATCACAGCCGCCATTTTGGAAAACAAATGGCAGCCACAATTCGTTTGCGCATGCACCGCACATTTTGTTTTCATAGAATCATAGAATCATAGAGTTAGAAGAGACCACAAGGGCCATCCAGTCCAACCCCCTGCCATGCAGGAACTCCCAATCAAAGCATCCCTGACAGATGGCCATCCAGCCTCTGCTTAAAGACCTCCAAGGAAGGAGACTCCACCACTCTCCAAGGGAGTGTGTTCCACTGTCGAACTGCCCTCACTGTCAGGAAGTTCCTCCTAATGTTGAGGTGGAATCTCTTTTCTTGCAGCTTGCATCCATTGTTTCGGGTCCTAGTCTCTGGAGCAGCAGAAAACAAGCTTGTTCCCTCCTCGATATGACATCCCTTCAAATATTTAAACACGGCTATCATATCACCTCTCAACTTTCTCTTCTCCAGGCTAAACATCCCCAGCTCCCTAAGTCGTTCCTCATAGGGCTTGGTTTCCAGACCCTTCAGTATTCCAGGTGAGGCCTGACCAAAGCAGAATAGAGTGGCACTATTACTTCTCTTGATCTAGACACTATACTTCTACTGATGCAGCCTAAAATTGCATTGGCCTTTTTAGCTGCTGCATCACACTGTTGGCTCATGTTCAACTTGTGGTCCACCTGGATTCCTAGATCCCTTTCACATGAAGTCTCATTCAGCCAGGTGTCCCCCATCATATATCTGTGCTTTTCGTTTTTCTGCCCTAAGTGCAGTACCTTACATTTCTCCGTGTTGAATTTCATTTTGTTAGCTTTGACCCAACTTTCTAGTCTGTTCAAGTCATTTTGAATTTTGATCCTGTCCTCTGGGGTATTAGCTACTCCTCCTAATTTGGTGTCATCTGCAAATTTGATAACTATGCCCCCAATACCATCATCCAAGTCATTAATAAAGATATTGAATAGCACTGGGCCCAGGACAGAGCCCTGTGGCACCCCACTGGTCACTTCTTTCCAGGTTGAAAAAGAGCCATTGTTGAACACCCTTTGGGTTCGACCAGTCAACCAATTACAAATCCATGTAACAGTTACTTTGTCTAGCCCACATTTTACCAACTTGCTTGCAAGAATGTCATGGGGAACCTTGTCAAAGGCCTTACTGAAATCAAGGTATACTATATCCACAGCATTCCCTTCATCTACCAAGCTGGTAATTTTATCAAAAAAAGAGATCAGATTTGTCTGGCATGACCTGTTTCTCTGAAACCCATGTTGACTTTTTGTGATTCTGAAATTATCTTCCAGATGTTCACAGACTCTCTGTTTAATGATCTGCTCCAGAATCTTTCCGGGTATTGATGTCAGACTAACTGGACGATAATTGTTGGGATCCTCTTTTTTCCCCTTTTTGAAGATGGGGACAACATTTGCCCTCCTCCAGTCCGCTGGGACCTCTCCCGTTTTCCAGGAATTCTCAAAGATTATTGCCAATGGTTCCGATATTACGTTTG
Organism: Phrynosoma blainvillii; assembly: GCA_026167975.1. Taxonomy (NCBI): domain Eukaryota; kingdom Metazoa; phylum Chordata; class Lepidosauria; order Squamata; family Phrynosomatidae; genus Phrynosoma; species Phrynosoma blainvillii. The sequence goes on along the minus strand of JANUYF010000002.1, from coordinate 323,489,484 downwards.
CCAGTTCTTTTAATACCCTTGGATGTAATTCATCTGGTCCTGGAGACTTATATTCATTTAGATTAACCAGATGTTTCTGTACTATCTCTTTACTTATTCTGTGCTGAAATTCTCCTGTTCTGTCCTCTGCTCCATTATACTCTGGTTGAGCACCCTTTGCCTTTTCTGAGAAGACTGAAGCAAAGAAGGTGTTGAGTAATTCTGCCTTTTCTCTGTCCCCTGTTAACTTTTTGCCATCTTCTCCACACAGTGGCCCTACCATTTCTTTCTTTTTCCTTTTGCTGCTGACATACCCCCAAAAGCTCTTTTTATTGTTCTTAACCTCTCTAGCAAGCCTGATTTCATTCTGCGCTTTAGCTTTTCTGACTTTAACCCTACACATGCTAGCTATTTGTTTGAATTCCTCTTTGGTGATTTCCCCATTTTTCCATTTTTTATACATGTTCCGTTTAAAACATAGTTCAGTTGCAAGTTCCTTAGTCATCCATCCTGGTTTCTTGAGACACCTCCCACTCTTCCTCCTCGTTGGCACAGTTTGAAATTGTGCCTTCAGTATCTCCCTTTTGAGAAACTCCCATCCATCTTGAACTCCCTTCTCTTTTAGTATTCCTGTCCATGGGATCACCCCCAGTATTTCTCTAAGTTTAGTAAAATCAGCTTTCCTAAAGTCTAGAATGCATGTCTGACTATGCCTGGCTTCTCCTTTCCACTGTATAATAAACTCCAGGAGGACATGATCACTCCCGCCTAAGGATCCAACCACTTGCACCCCATTAACTAGGTCTTCCCTGTTAGTTAATATCAGATCCAAAATAGCTGACTCCCTCGTTGCCTCTTCCACCTTTTGAACAATGAAATTGTCTTTTCTAAAATGGCGGGCACGACTCGCTCGCGCCTGCACAGTACTCCAGAAGTACTGCGCATGCACGAGCAAGCGCGCGCACGCAGTACTTTTGGCATACTGCGCGTGAGCGAGCGCGCCACCATTTCCCCTACCACCATCGGCCTGCGGAAGACCAGGGGATCCCTGGCCCAGCCCCAGGTAAGGGGAACTTCCCGACCCCTGGTCTATAGTATCGAAGGCCACTGAGAGGTCCAAAAGCACCAACTGGGTCACACTTCCCCTGTCGATGCTCAGGCGAAGGTCATCTACCAGAGCGACCATGGACATCTCCACCCCATATCCAGGCCTGAAGCTGGTTTGAAATAGATCTAGAAAATCGGTTTCATCCAAGATCGCTTGGAGTTGAAAGGCAACGGCTCGCTCAATCACCTTGCTCAGGAATCGTAAATGTGAGACTAGTCTATAGTTTTTCATATCCAGGGGGTCCAGGGAAGGTTTCTTCAGGAGTGGTCTAACTACCACCTCCTTTAGGCTTGATGGAACAACTCCTTCCCTAAGGGATGCATTGATGACCCTCTTAAGAAAGATCATCAAGGCATCACCTCCCTGGACGACCAGCCATGATGGGCAGGGATCGAGGGAGCACATTGTCTTCCTTACTTTTCCAAGGATCTTGTCCACGTCATTGGTACTCACCAACTCAAACTGATCCAGTTTAATCTCATAAACAGGTTTACTGGACACCTCATCAGTCACTTCTGTTGTAATCCCGGTGTCTCAGTTGGCTCTTATCTGAGAGATTTTATCTGCGAAATAGCTGTTAAAAGCATCACAGCAGGCTGTTGTTGGGTTAAGTAAAGGGTTCTGCACAGGTGGAGCCTGTGTCAGTTCCCTCACCACCCTAAACAGTTCTGCTGGACGAGATTCCACAGACGCAATATGGGCAGAGGAGAAAGACTTCTTCGCTGCCTGTATTGCCTCTCGATAGGAATGAAGACATTTCCTATGACGAGTCTTGTCAGATAAGAGTCGAGTTTTCCACCAGGTGCACTTTAGTCATTGTCCACTCTCCAGTAACTGACAGCAAGATTGATGAATGGCATAACTGTTACATGTATAAGACCAGAACTGAGTACCACACAGATCCTGCAGATCCTCTTTTAAAATTTCTCTAGAAAATGCATCCATTAAGTCAGATGCAGCTTGACACTGGGCAAAATAAAATGGCTGGCACAACTAAGGTACAACAACAGCATTTTAGGATGATAATATATGGAGGAAAGGGGATGAAGATAACAGGAGGCAGCAAAGAACTAAAGAAACTAAAAGAGAGAGACATGGGATACGCATGAGATTTAGTGAGCAGTTTAGTGGCTTTTAATATATAAGGCATTATTTCATACTCTAGTTTACATTTAACACTTGCAATGTAAATTTCTGTCTCTCAACCTCACATGGTTGTTGTGAGAGTGGTCTGTACCCATCCACAGATTCTCAATGGTCCAACCGAGTCTTTTTCTTCCCCTGCTTCATGCATCCAGGTTCCCTGAGGGCAGAGGGATATTAGGAATCTGGCATGGTGTAGTGGTTTGAGTATTTGAGCATGACTCTGAAGATCAGGGTCTGAATCTCCACTCGGGTCCAAAACATACTGCAAAAATAATCCAGTTTGAGACCACTTTAACTGCCCTGGCTCAATGCTAGGGAATTCTGGAAAGTATAGTTTTGTAAGACATTTAGCCTTCTCTGTCAGAGAGCTCTGGTGCCACAATAAACTAAAATTCCCAGGATTCCCTACCACTGAGCCAGGGCAGTTAAAGTGGTCTCAAACTGGATTATTTCTGCAGTGTGTTTTGGACCTTGGTCATGGAAACCCACTGGGTGCCCTTGGGCAAGTCATACTCGCTCTGCCTCAGAGCAAGGCAAAGACAAAACACACACTGAACAAATTTTGCCAACAAAACCCCACCATAGCTTTGACTTAGGGCTGTGTAAGTCAGAAATGACTTGAAGGCACAAAGCAAGAACAAACAACAATCTCCTGTATGTTTATCCAGAGCTCAGGAAAGTTACATTTTCAGCTAAAGTTCATAGAACCCCCTAGCCGGTGGCTGCGCTAGCTGAAGGATTCTGGCAATTGCAGTCCCCAGTAGCTTTTCCATCCATCTCATCTCACCTCAAATCTCATGGAACAGGAGACACACACTTGCTGTGTTCATCCCAATGACCCTTAAAGCTGCCTGAACCTATGAACATGGTGGGAAAGGGACATTATCTGGAAGAGCTGAGGGAATAAAAATGATAATACTTCCAAAAATGAAATGTCTATTCCAGTGTATCCCAATCATACACAATACCAAGCCATTTAAAGAGTGGCACAAAGACTTAACAGAATTCATTTGGAAACCAGGAAGAGCGAGAATTAATTGGATGACAATGACCAGACATAAGAAGAATGGTGGAAGAGGAGGTCCCAGCTCTGGAAATATATCACAAGGCAAATGCTCTAAACTGGTTGTTGGATTGGATACAAATTAAAAATACGAAAATTTTGAATATAGAAGGATTCAACAACTGGTTTGGTTGGCATGGTTACTTATGGTATGATAAAGAATTGATACATAAAGAATTCAAACACCATGTAATAAGAAGGACACTGCTGAATGTTTGAAAAAAATTTAAAGAAAGAACATACAAAAAAATTCCACAATGAGTATCACCTCATGAAGCCTTTTTTGGACGATGGACAGCATTAGACACATGGTTGAGATACAATAACATATTGAAAAAAACGGAAGGAAGATGGGAACTAAAGTCGATGGACGAATTAGAGCAACTTGACTCGCAAATACATTGGTTGTTATACACACAATTAAGAGAAAGGTTTAAAATGGACCAGAAACTTGAAGATTTCAAAGGAGAATCCTTGGAATTTGATAAAGTTTTAACAAAACCAGAAAAAAAGAGAACGAGTATGCTGTACAAGATGCTTATGGATAGGAAACAAGAAGGAGAAAAAATTTCAAATAATGTGATCAAATGGGCAACAGAATAGGAAGGGTTATTGAAATAGAGAGCTGGGAATATGCTAGGAAAAAGACAGAGAAATTTACAAAATCACAGGACTTGAAAGAAAATTTTTAGAAAATGGAACATAGATGGCATCTGCCCCTGCAAAAATCACAAAAATCTACAATACTAAATCAAACAAGTGTTGGAAATGTAAACAGAAAATTGGGACCTGGTTTCATGTATGGTGGAAATGTCAAAAATTTTAAAAAATTGGAAAAAGATTCATGACACAATACAGGAAATTTTACAAATTAGATTCAAAATGAGACCAGAAATTTACTTATTGAATATGACAAACAAATTAGATCCAACACTTGAAAGGAAATATTGGAGGATGCTCCTATATATGTAGCAAGGTTACTCATAGCTAAAAATGGAAAAATCAAGAATTACTGATCAACTGGATGAATAGTTGATAAAACTAACAGAGATGAAAGAAATGGAGAAATTAATGGCCTTATTAAATCAAAAAGATATGGAGAAAATCAACAAAGATTGGTCACTTATGGAAGAATATGTAAAAATAAGATGGTGTTTAAAAAGCAAATCTGATATGATTTTGAAATAATGAATTATATTATTCACAATTGAAAGTAAGATTAAGTAAGATTACTTGCCTCTTGGTTTTTTGTTTGTTTGTTTTTTCTCTTTATTTTATGCACAAGAGACGATTATTAGCTTCAGAGAAAAACTAAGTAATAAAGCACTGGTAGATGAGTATTTAATGTCAACAAACTTATGGAAGGTTAACTATGAATGCTAATTTAAGATGATATTATGAAATAGAATCAGCTTTGTAATTTTATATATTTATGTTTAATCTTTTTATAAATAAAATTAATTTTTAAAAACATGGTGGGAAAGGGGACAACAAAAAGAATCTCTCCAGCTTGTTTGAGTCCATGAAGTGGTCTGTTTTGTACTTTCAGGATACAGGATAGGTGTACCTGCCTCATGCCCCACCCAACATGGTTCAACTAGACCCTTTATTTTCTGAAAACATTTTCTCTCTATTACACTGCAAAAACAATTTTCAGTTCAGATTTCTATTTACAGAACACTATATTTCTTTTTTACACATTTTATATTGCTTGCTCTCAGGCCTGAGTTGATGGGCTCTGACACAAATTTCCTACCAAGCATTCATTATTTTAAATTCACTGCTCAGTGGGCAGGTTGGTAAAATTGCTGAAAGCCTCTTCTCTGCATTTGTAATTCACTTCCACACATAGGAGAGCCTCGACCCCTTCAAATGAGAGCACCTTTCAAAATGATTTAAGCTTTTTACTTATTCTGCACCATTTGATTAAGTCAAGGAACATCCATGCAACTCATACTTTTCCCTTTGAATAAGAAATAGTTTCCATCATAAAACTTAAAAAGTGAACAAGACCAAATTGTTGCTTTACCTAGAAGCTCTGGGCCTCGGCAGACAGCTTATTAAGGCGTCCTGGAGGCAGGGAAGAGGAGGGGCAGCCGCACGCTCGGCACCCCTTCCTTCTCCCGAGGTTGCCCTCGGAGCCGATGGCTCTCCGCATGGCCGGCGCTCCGGGGGCAACCTCCCGCCGCAGCGTCCGCACACGTTGCGGCGGATAAGTCAGTGAAAGTGCGCCTCACGCTTTTGGGGCGCACTTTCACTGACTTGTGAAAGGAGCACTATTTTAGCGCTCCTTTCAGGGACGGGGAAGGAGCACCGCAGGATTGAGGCGTGGGGCTGTCTCGGTCCTGCGGCGCACCTTCCCGGGGCGGCGCAGAGCCGCCAGTCTGCTTCCCCAATCTGTCATGCAAGATGAAAACTATAAGGCAGTGGTCTATAATTTACCGTATGTCAATTCTAAAATCATTTACAAAGCTCTCTGCAATCCCCTCAGCTGTCTCCATTGACAAGAAGCAAAAACAATGAGAAGGAAGCATAAATAAAAGAAAGTAGTGTTGCAACTATTTTTTCTCATTTTTATTTATTTATTAACTCCCTTATCTCTACATTACTCAGAGGGTAATGTATGTCACCTTAACAGCAAATTCTGCCTTTCTTTGGAGAACCCATCTGGTTTTGAATGTAGCCCACTGAATACAACTTGTTCAGTGAAAAGGAAATCTTGAGGCAGACAAGAAGACAACAACAGGCTTCTTCTTTCCCAAGGAACCAACTATTATCTTCAGTCCTTGAAGCTGACAGAGGAAAAGTAAGAAAGTAAGAAAGAGACCCATCAGTTCATAGATTTTCAAAGAACCCAAAGGATCAATGAATTCATTTCACGGGGCCAGTTATTTATTTATAACATTTATACCTTTTCTTTCAGAAAGCTTATGGTGATAGACTTCCATATTCCCTGTGGTCTCCCTTCCATAAACTGATCAGATCCAAACTTGCTTAGCTTTAGCAAATTTGTGAGATCACGAGGGATCCTACCCTGGGAGATAGAACAACTTTAGTCAAGAACTTGTCCCCTACCTTTTTGCAGCATTGCAGGATTGGATAATAGTGTCAAAGACATGTCAAAGCCACTGTATAAAGGGGGAAAAACACTTGACACAAAAAAGGAGCTACAAAAGGAAGGAAGGAAGGCATGTTCCTCATTTCCCATCCCATCTGTATTGACCTGAAGCTGTGGGTCATGTTCATTGAAAAATAAGAGCTAAATATAAAAAGATTTCTGTTGCTATTTTTTTAAAAGTTGGAGATACATGAAATAATACACACTTTCACAAATTATTAAGCTTTCTTCAAATAAACACAGTTATTATTTTTATTTTTGTTCTAGAAGATTTTATTCCTGCTCAGGGGTCACATAAGCCTTCGACTTCACATTAAACACCGTTATGCTGTCAGTCTTTTTGTTTTTTATATTTTTTCATACACTAGAGGATGTTATTTCAATTGAAATGTATTTTATTATCTACACTATCATAAGGATAGTATTTTCTTATTAGCATTTTTCTTTACGTTTACCACAGATTATACAGTTGGCCCTCTGTATCCACAGATTCTTTATGCACAGATTCAACCACCCAAAGTTTGAAAATATTTTTAAAAATCCAAAAAACAAAGGGGCACCATTTTACTTTGCTAATGTATTTCAAGGGATGAAGCATCCATGGATTTTGATACTCACAGAGGTCCTGGAACCAAACCCCAGAGGAAAACAATGACCCACGATATTCTATTTTCCACTTATAATGCACCACCTCCATCACACTGATCTGTTGTTATTTTTTAAAATTTAATATCTGATATAATGAACTGTCAAAATGTTATTTTCTATGTTCTATATTATTTTCTGCTCTCTGAAGATTATCGCAGTTATCTAATTCATAATAATAAATCCACAACCACAACCTATCATGTTTCAGAAGAGATGGAGCAAAGAAGCATTTTATATGGCAGATATCTGAGCAACAACTATAAAGAAACTTTTGAAATACTGTATCTTCTATAACAACAAATTTACTTTTATTTATTTGTTAGATTTATGTCCCACTTTTCTCTCAATGGGAGAAGCAGCTTACAATATAAATTAAAACAGAACATCTAAAACAACATGGAGCACAAAGGTTTAAAAAAGCATTAAACCTAGCATCAATTAAAACACTACTTTTAAGACAATAATTGTATGAATAATGGTATCCTCTTGGGCTGACTCTCTGGTACAGGACTTGGGGACACTGTTATGCATTGGTTCTGGTCTTTCTTAGAAGAGCAAAATCAGAAGGTGGTGCTGGAGGACTCCTGTTTGATGCCCCGGCCATTGGCCTATGGAGTCCCTCATGATTCTGTTTTGTCCTCCATGCTGTTTAACATTTACATGAAACCACTGTGAATCCAGAGTTTGGGGGTGTAGTGTCCCCAATATCTTGATGATACCCAACTCTACATACCTCTCCTTGTCATCTGATTCCTAAGACGCTGTCTCAGTACTGAGCCACTGTTTGTTATCAGTAATTGAATGAAGAAGGACAAACAAATTGAAATTTCATCCACACAAAACAGAGGTGCTCTTGGTCAATTAAAAGGTAGATCAAGGAACAAGGGACTTTGCCTGTGCAAAGTTACACTCCCCCCCCCAAAAAAAAATCTCAGGCACTCAGATTGAGTGTTCTCCTGCACTCAAGTGTGACCGTAGATGCCCATGTTTCAGCAGTGGCCACGAGTGCATTTGGCTGGATAAACTAGTGTGCCAGCTGCACTCGTTGTTCAAATGTCAGATCTGGCTACAATGACACATGCCCTGATTGCATTCTGTTTAGACTGCTGTAACACACTCTACCAGGGATTGTTTTTGAAAACTGTTCAGACACTTCAACGGGTCCAAAATTCTGCAGCCAGAATGCTGACTGGGGCCAGTTAAAGGGAGCATATACCTCCTTTGTTAAAACAGCTTCACTGCTACCAGTTCATTTCTGGCCACAATTTAAAGTGCTGGTCATGACGTACAAAACTCTATACAGCTTAGGTCCAAACTGTCTGAAAGACAGTGTATGACAGCTCTCCTGACAGTGAGAGCTGTTCGACAGTGGAACACACTCCCTCGGAGTGTGGTGGAGTCTCCTTCTTTGCAGGTTTTTAAACAGAGGCTGGATGGCCATCTGTCGGGGATGCTTTGATTTTGATTTCCTACATGGCAGGGGGTTGGACAGGATGGCCCTTGGTCTCTTCCAACTCTATGATTCTATGATTCTGTAAATCTATGAATCTGCCAGAGTCCCAAGATCCACAGAGGAGGCTTTCTCTCAGTGTTACCACTATGACAGGCTCGCTTGGTGGGGACACAGGAGGGTGCCTTCTCAGTGTCTGCTCCCACCCTCTGGAACATCAGTCCATGGGAGGCTAGCCTAGCCCCCTCCTTGTTTTCCTTTTGCCAGTAGGCAAAGACAGGCTTTTAATGTATAAGCAGGGAAGCTTTTTTATTGGGATGTTTTATCTATCTTTTTAATTTTGCATGTCTTTTAAGGTGGCAAACGAATTAAATGAATGGATGAATGAATGAATAAAACAACTGAAATACTTAAAATCTGCATTACATATTAAAAATAGCACACCCAATTGCACATCACTCTACCCTAGTCAGCTATGATTGAACGCCTGTTTAAGCAAGAAAGTCTTTGCCTGTTGGCACAAAGACAGCAGAGGGGGCAGATCTGACTTCTTTTGGGAGGGGGTTCTAAAGCACAGAGAAGGCTCTCTCCCATGCCCTCACCAGCCAAGTCTAGAAGGGTGGTGAGATGGAGAGAAAGCCCTTCCATTAAGATCGTAAGAGTAAGACAGGCTCTCAGATAGTGTGGACTTAAGCTGTATATAGGGCTTTATAGGCCAAAACCAAGACTTGTGTTAGGAAACAGATTAGCAATCAGTGCAGCTTTTTCAGCAAGGGAGGTATAAGCTCGCTATAACTAGCCCCTGTATTATGAAACAGTGTTTAAAATCTTTCCATCTTAGCAGCATGGCTATTGATAAACTCTTCTGCATCACCTCCGTGCCCCAAAGTAAAATATAGAGAGCTCCCTCCTTGGTATCCACTGGGGTTTGGTTCCAGGACCACCACCCTGTGGATACCAAAATCCATGCATGCTCAAGTCCCATTAAATACAATGGCCTAGTAAAAATAAAATGGCAAAATCAAGGTTTACTTTTCAAAATGTATATATATCTTAAATATTTTCAAACCGTGGATCAGTGGTAGGCAACCTTTCCCCTTTAAGGGCCGAGGGACTTCAGCTCCCAGAAGCCTCAGCCATGTTGGCCAATAGTCCCATGTTGGCCAATAGCTCCTGGGATTCTGGGAGCTGAAGTCCTTCGGCCCTTAAAGGGGAAAGGTTGCCTACCCCTGTCGTGGATACTCAAATCCATGGATAAAAAAAATCCGTGGATATGGAGGGCTTACTGTAATAAATGGGGTTAATTCCAAGCATATGTATTTTAATATATTTTATGAAATCACTTGTCACACTCCTCTAGGGAGAGCTATAAGAACTTGCCATTTGTTTCACATTCAAGTAAAAATTCAGCAGAAGAGTCCAAGCCAGATAGCTTTGGTTTTCTTCTCTTAAGTCATGTCATTCCACATATCCTTTCAGACCAACCAAACACCTATCATTCCCTTAACTTATTTTTACAGACTAATCTGGCTGCAGGCTATCACATTAGTATTTGTGTTCCTTGACAGTTGCATAAAGGCTAGAAAAGAGATTTTAAGTAGTTCTCCAGAGAAAATGTTTAGCCAGAGGGTTTTGAAGGGATTGGATAATATTATCTTGCAAGTGTTTTTCACTGTAGGTTTCAGAAAGGCCGAATTGCTGCCCCCATTACCCTTCCCCCACTCAACAGTATTTACATTTTTCACAGTTATTCACTGGCATTCACAGTCCCTCTTAGTTGCTTCTTTGAGTCCATTTGTTCCACTTTAGATATATTTTCTTTTCTCTAGAGATGGATACATGGAAAATTTTGATACATATGAAGACACTACTGTATCACAAAAAATATATGAACGTATAATATTTTTACGATAATTATTATGAAAGCAAATCAAGTACAGCCGCCCCTCTGTTTTTGCAGGGAAATCCGTTCCAGACCTCCCCCCCACAAAAACAGAAAATCACAGATATCCAAGCCCCATTGGCTTGAATGGCTGTTCACTCCTGCACATGGCCCTGTGCATGCAATGGGGCTGGTTGGTCCACAAAGGACTGAGACTGCAGACTCAAAGTCCATAAAAACAGAGGGACAACTGTAATTTCCCTCTTTCTAAATTGGCTTTATTATGATACCACACAGCCAATTCAGAATGAAAGTCAGAAATGGCCTTTTCAAGTGGATGCCACAAAGGGAACTTTGCTCTGAACATTTTTGCCATTTTCTCTCACAAACAACAATTAGTGAAGAGATCAGATTTCAGGAAGAAATTTGTGAACCGCATTCCCCAACTCCCGACAGATAGCCAGCCTGCCTCTGTTTAAAGACCTCCAAGGAAGGAGACTCCACCACACTCTGAGGGAGTGTGTTCCATTGTCAAACAACTCTTACTGTAGGATGTTCCTCCTAATGTTGAGGTGAAATCTCTTTTCCTATAGCTTGCATCCATTGTTCCGTGTTCTAGTCTCTGGAGAAGCAGAAAACAAGTTTGCTCCATTCTCAATATGACATCCCTTCAAATATTTAAACAAGACTATCGTATCACCTCTTAACCATCTCTTCTCAAGGCTAAACATACCCAGTTCCCTAAGCCATTCCTTATAGGGCATGGTTTCCCTTCACCCTTGCACTGGCCTTTTTAGCTGCAGCATCACACTGTTGACTCATGTTCAACTTGTGGTCTAGATCCCTTTCACACGTAGTCTCATTAAGCCAGGTGTCCCCCATTTTATATCGATGCATTTCATTTTTTTGCCCTAAGTGCAGTACCTTACATTTCTCTGACCAGGGAGGAGTTGTATAGCAATAATTGGCTAGTTCCACCCCCTATTGACTCACAAATGTGACTGACCAATGCCTCACCCACTCAGCAATAGTCACACTCTCCCCAAGTGTTTTTAGAAAGAATTTAAACACTCACCCACTCAATATGGCTGCCCAGAAACTATTATATTTCTTCAAGCAGAAGAAAGACATGGCTGTATTTGATCCTAGAATCATCTGGTTTATCCTGTGTGGTACTCAGTTTGAGAGTAATGCTGAGCTAAGAAATTAATCCAAAATTCCCCTGCTTTAAGGGGTTGTGGGTGGAAATTTTTCCTTTTAAGTGAAAGGTACAAAGCTCAGATGAGGATAGTGGTACTGCTTATTTATGATTACAAGGTGGTGATGGCTTCTCTCCTCCACTACCTTTAATCAAACATTTGCCACAACTTGGTTAATGCAACTGACACCCAGCTTCCAAACATTTCCAGAGAGTTTCTTCCCTTTTTCATGCTCATGTGATGAAGCCAAACTGGAGTTCTGTCTGCATGAACTACTATCATGTACTTTGCCTTAGGAGAACTATGCCTGCCTATAACCATCAGATTTTTACTAGTACATGACCTCAAAACAGCTGCAGACCTCTGAAGAATAAAAAAGCCTTAGAGAGGTAATTCTTGAAATATGTAATACAGAACAAAGAAAGGGTCATTCTTTGGCGTAGAAGAATAAAGACATGCCTCCACTTCCAAGACTTTCAATAAACAACATAAATTGATTCTGTGTATTCTCTCTTACATTACCCTCCAACATGTCACAGATGAAAACCAGGACATGTGTGGCCAAACAACATCACAGTATGGTTAAAATTAATGATGAGGAAGAACAGACAAGCTGGAGATGGTTGCAGTAGTTTTCCCCCTGAGCCTAATGATAACAGCAAGACTCTGCTGCCGCCGCCTCCTCTCCTTTCCCCCACATAATTAATGTAGTATAAACTACTTTTGTAATTTGCAGCAACTGGAGTAAATTGAAAATAAAGGAGGAAGATAGAGAAACTGGGACATTTTTAAATTAGCTGAAAAAAGGTGAGACAGCACAGGATCAATCAGGACTGTCCCCAGTGACATCCCTGCCCCTGGTGTCACCTGTTGCAGGGGGGCAGGGCTCTGGGGGCAAGGCTTTCAGGGGTGGCACACTCGGTCTCCCTTGGGGCCACCCCATCCTTCTCCGCATGAGGAGAAGGATGGCACAAAGGGGAGGGCCACACCAGGTGTCACCTCTCTTCTTGGGTGTCACCTGGTGCAGGCTGCACACACACATACACCCCCATGATACCACTGACTGTCTCTGCCAAATTGAGACTTTTGGAGGGCATATCTTTTAATATACTGCTTATTGTAAGCCAAGCAATTATAAACCAGGGTGAGTTGTAAATACATTTTAGGAATCTAAGTATATGCATTCACAAATCTACATAAATTAGTAGTTAGTAGTTGATATGCCAATAACAGCCCTGTGTTTAAATAACATACCCAAAGTATGAGTGAAGATTTATAGCCTTTTCCTCTTCCTCTTCCTATACCTCTGCTCATGACCCAAACTACTCTTGTTTTCATAATGTATAAAATCTCCTGGTCAATATATTTAATGTACATATGTCTGCTATTAGCATGGTAATTTATGCAGAAATAATTACATGGTTATTACAAAACCTCAACAGACTGATTTATAGAAGTACTTGAGACTGTCAACCTTGTTTGCATAAAGTAGATACTAAAATTTCTTAAGTCTAAGGGCCTAAGCAGACGGCGCAAAGCGCCGTTTTCGAGGCCAGGCAGGGGAGGGGCAGTCTCATGCTGGGCGCCCCAACCCCTTCCCGAATACATCGTCGGTGCACCCATCGCTCTGCACGGACGGCGCTCCGACGACGCACTTCCGCTGCAGCATCTACACATGCTGCAGCGGAAGAGGCGCCGAAGGTGCGCCGGAGGCCTTTCCTGGGCCTGGGACGCAGCGCATTGGGGCCGAGGAGTGCGGATACCTCGGCCCCGATCCACAGCTTCCCAGGGCGGCCCCGTGCCCACCCGTCTGCTTCCCCCCTAAGACTACAATCCTAAGCACACTTGGATTATGGATTGTACTATTAATTTATTTTTATTTTATTTTTATCTGCTGTCCCCTTCTTAATAGACATTTTTCCTGACCTAAACTTTATTTTAGATATGCAATATTACTCTGATTTCAAAAGTTCAGTATGTGCAAGTTATCTTTTCACCTAACTCTTAAGAATAGCTCTTGAACCTTTAAAAATATGGTGTCTAATTTATTTTTTAAAAACCACTTGTTGTCATGAGCTTAAAATGAGTACAGATTTATGGCATCTTTTAGTTTCTCCAGCTTAAATCCAAGATGTTGTACCAAAGAACATGCAAATGGTATCCTGTACTTAGCCTGACAGCCTTACAATTTGCTTCTGGATGAAAGTGGGAGGACAAGTAAATATTTATTCACTCAGCCCCCATATTTCAGGTCATGATGTATGTGTACAGCATTCTTAAGCTGCTTGATATTTAAGTTCATCTGATGCAAAGCAGTGTTAATACTTCACAAAATGCTTTTAAGGACTTTATCACACGAGACTCAACAACAGAATTTTAACAGAATGAAAGCATTTTTGGCTGGTACTTATCACATATCATGTCTGTCCTGTTGCTGCCTTGCATTCCATTCATTACTGTGGTGCACCATTTCACTGATAGGCAAAACCCGTCAATAGGTTCTCAATCTCCTTGCTATCTCATTACTATCTTCATGCGATATGTCCCTTCAACTACAGTATGCTTCTCATGCAGTCACCTGGTGTTGGCATGATTCTGCTCCTCTCTCCCTCTCTCCCTTCACAACAATCACACTGGAGATTATCACATGGAGGACAGGATAGGGGCAGGACCACTCTCCCATCCATGACCTGAGTGAAAGTGATTGTGCAAACCACTTTCACACTGCAACTGGATGAAAAGGACTTTCAGCCATCATGGTATTAACGGGTTAAGCCTTTAATACAAAAGATTGCAAATGATGGCTGAAAGTGCTTTCAGCTGATGGCTGAAAGCACTTTTCATCCAGCTGCAGTGTGAAAGTGATTTGCTCAATCACTTTCACTTGCACTTCCCTGACGGGTCAAGTGCGGGTCAATTTGCTCAATCACTTTCACATGCGCTTCCCTGCTGGGTCAAGGTGGGAAGGATGGGACAGGGATGGGACAATGATGTCCCACCCCTAAGGTGATAATCTCCACCGTTAACAGCTTCCTGAAGCTGGCTGCTGTGTGTACATTCACACACCAACAAGCTTCAGGAGGCAGTTGGCTGCTGCAATCACTTGTTCCTACTCTTGCTCCTAGAAGGTGGCATTTGGCAGTACAAAAAACAGAACATGTGACCATGAATCACCAAAGCACTACTGTGGAGAAAAGTGTGATAAGACATAATGCCAAACTGGTATGCTTCCATTATTAAACTAGTGTGATTGTAGTACGACAGCAGGCTGGTGTGATAAAGTCCTAGGATAGCCATTGTAATCTGTGTATCCCCTAACCTTGGCTGAATCTATTTACTGTGTTCACAATCAATTAGACTGTGCATTCTGAAGAACCTAGAACCTGTTTTTTCTCCTTTTTTTGGATGAAACACCACTTATATTAGTCTTGCAAAATTTACAGATCAGATTTGGTTACAGCTACCAAGTTTCCAGCGCGAATGAAAGAGCAGGGAACCTCTGACCCTCAAAATAATTTGGCTGAAAACTCTCATCAGCCATACTCAGGTCATTTCACTCTGAGGTCACAATGAGGCACCCAGTGATGATCATATGACTGGGTGCGTCATTCTGAATAAGTGACTAGCAGCAGCAGACACACTAGGTCGCTCAGTGGAACACATTTTAAATGGCCACCAAGCATCAGAATGGAGGGCTCCCAGATCTTCCAGGAAAATCCAGAGTAAAAAGTAAGTTTTTTAAAATGCATTTTATATCCATTCTCCCCACTGAAAGGACTAGGGGGTGGGTGGTAGGTTGTTGTTATTAACATGTATAAGACACAAATTTTACTTACATACATCATACATTAAACCCTCTTTCCACCCACTTCCCTCCTTTTGTGTGCCTTCATTATGTTTTATTTGGCCATGCAAACAGGGCCTTTCCAAGTTTGTTATGCTTCCTGTACCCTTGAGGCTGTTAACTCACAAATGAAAAAATTAAAACCATTGCTAACCATTCTTTGCCATCAGCTAAGAATTCCATTTGTAGCTTAAGGCACTAAGAATTTCCACTATAAGATAGTCATTCAACGAAAGGTAGTGTGGTCTGGAAGTAATGGACTTCTATGTGTCTTCAGTCTGCCTGTGCCACAAGTTGTTCAGATGTGCACGAGGATCCGAAAATAAAGCTTAAATAATCAGTCTTCCAATAGCAAAATAATCATCTTGGAATCTCTAGTTGTTTTCTGTGCAATGTCAATATTATTTTCATTTAAATGTTTTTGCTAGCTAACACTTAACAGCATAGCTTCTACAACTGAAATGAACAGCACATATATATTTTGAAAGCACCCTTGTTATATGATAGAGCACATAATGCAACCACAATGTGTCTGAGTAGCATAATGCAGCTTTAAGGAATTTGCTATTCAGATTTTGTTCCCCCACCCCTGACAAGCAAAGTGGCACAATTGGAAAAGGCCAATCTAACTTTCTGTCACACCCAATCTTCCAAGGTTTCAGTCAGAGACATACAATGATCAAGCAGCTAGACTGCATTAACTAACACACAAACAGAGACAGCCATTCCCTTTTTATGTAATTCACATGAAGCTGATGTTATGACCTACATTGTATTAAGAAGAGTTAAGGAAAATAGCCTGGTTGGAATGTAAAATCAGGTGGTTTCTAAATATAACACACCCTAAAGGTCTTCTAGCTGCCACAGATCTCCACACATCCATGTATTCTAAAACACACCAAGCCTAATGAGGAACACCTTAGGGAGCTGGGTATGTTTAGCCCACAGAAGAGAATACTGAAAGGTGACATAATAGCCATCTTTAAAAATCTGAAGGGATGTCATGTGGCAAGCTTGTTTTATACTGCTCCAGAGACTAGAACATGAATCAGTGGCTTCAAATTACAAGGGGAAAAATTCCATTTACACATTAGAGAGAATCTCTTTACTGTAAGAGCTTTGAACAGTGGAATAGCTTGCCTTGGCGCTTCTTCCTCATTGGAAGTCTGTAAATAGAGTTTGGATGTCCATCTTTTGGGATTACTCTAGCTGTGCTTTCCTGCATGGCATGGGGTTGAAGTAGATGGCCATTGTGATCTTCTAACTTTATGATTCTGTCATTTATGATTCTATGATACACTGTAGCAAACAGATGAGAGGGAGTATGTCAATGTGAGGTATCATGAGGGGATGCACTCTGACTCTCATTCCCAATCCATTTTGAATCCCCAGTTTTCAGACAATAGAGGCAATGTGACCAGTCATCTCAAATAGATTGCCGTCTTTGTGCTGTTTTTGAGCCATGTCATTGCTAATAGAAGTACAGGAACAAAGCCAAAACCCTGTATATCACTTTCACATGAAAGGGGGTAAGAAGGGGACTGTAGTGAGAGTAGGGAAGTGGAACATCCTGCTAAGGCAATCAGATAAGTACACAAATTTTCAAACTGATGTCTGTTTAGTAACAAATTGATCTCCAGTAGTAAGCAGCATCTCTCTCTCAATCCTGTAAAAAGGTTTTACCTACTAATTTCTCAGATTGAACTTCTAGCAAAGCACAGCAGCATACACCCATACACACACACACACACACACACATATATATGCACATATACATATACATATA
Source organism: Phrynosoma blainvillii (assembly GCA_026167975.1). Lineage (NCBI taxonomy): Eukaryota > Metazoa > Chordata > Lepidosauria > Squamata > Phrynosomatidae > Phrynosoma > Phrynosoma blainvillii. Next base: position 323,472,261 of record JANUYF010000002.1, on the reverse strand, counting down.
CACAGAGAAAAGCAATTGGAAGTCTACAGCAAAGGTGGGAAATATCCAGCCCTCTAAATACAGTATTGTAAGACTTCAACCATAGCAGCACAGCCTACAGTGAGGAATAAAAGAAACTGAAGTGCAATACTGTCAGGAAACACGCACATCCCTCACTGCGGCCCTAGAGAAAGATACTGATGAGAAATACAGGACATCTGAATAATTCATGAACATACAAGCTGCAAAGAACAGCCAGATTATGCATGCCCTTTCCTGCTGACACTTAATATTAGTTTGCTTATAAAATTGTACATAACAACGTCTTTTAAGAAGAAACAGACTTTCCTTCAAATTCCTCTACCAAAGCACCTTCATTAGGGGCCTTTACAGACCCACCTAAAAGGGCAGCACAGAGCCGCCCCTGGGAGTGGTGGATTGGGGCCGCAGCAATCCTTTTGCCACCCCCCAAAGAGCAGCAAAGGCCACCCTAAGAGCCAGTGCCGCGGTTCTTCTGCGCCCTTTTGGCGCAGCATGTGTGCAGATGGGCCTGCGGCATCAGGACGGTGTCGGGGTTGAGTTGGGGCGGCCGGCGTGCGGCTGCCCCACCCCAACACCACTGCCAGGCCTAGGTTTTGCAATATGTAAATATATTTAAATGTAACCTTTCAATCACTTTAAAGCCAATATTTTTAATGTAATCAATTTTAATTCCATACAGTTAAGAGCCTGTAAAAAAACAGAGAGATGGCGGTGGGGGGGTGGGGGTGGAGGGAGCACTCAGTCAGACCAACTGGATTTTCCTCATGACCATTTCAGAATCACACAGAAGCCAATTTCTGCAAGAACCCATGACTCAAGAAAAAATTTAGCAATTATTTTAACCTACCTTCTTAACTGCACCTAGAAACAAAACAAAAAAGACAGTGCAGATCACTGTGTACAGGTGTGATAACAACATGCTTTTAGCAAATACAGCACTCTAAACAAACAAGGAGATGGAGGTTTCCAGGGAGCCCAGTAGAGGAGTTCAATTGTGAGCCTGAATTTTCAGAAACATTGGCTTATATATTCTTTATTCAGCAATTGCTATCCCTTGTTTATTGGGAAGCAGAGTTTGCAAAGCTGCTGCTAGTATCATGTTAGCGTCTATCTCTCTCCTCCACCACCCACTTTCAGAAAAAGACCACCAGTATTTCTGTTCTTTCTGAGATTTATCAGAAATCAAATCATCTCCTTATAATTATAGCTGTTTCTAGAGAACCTTAAAACTGTAAGTATAATCAAAGATAGTTATTTTTTTTCCCAAATCTCTCAAGAGAAATAACAGTTAAAATACCTATTTAAACTAATATGCACAGTGGTGTGTCTACACAGCTTACACCACTCTGTAAGCAGACAGGCCACAAATGATGGGAAAATGTGTGTGTGAGACAGAAGAAATGTGGATGTATAGCCTATCTTACACCTCTTCTAACTGTAATTTCATTCCTGGTATTGACACAGTATTTGAACAGGCTTGAGCCCAGTGAGCAACATGAGCATTGGTGGCATACCATCCCATGATTAGTGAGAAACAAGCAGTATGGAAATGGATGCCTGGTGACAGATGGATTTTTTGTTTGTCCTTTAGACATCCTTTGTACTGAAAGTATATAGAAACTGATGTGTTATTATGGTTAGAGTGTTGGAGTGAGGCCCAGGCGGTCCAAGTTCAAGGGCACAATGGACCATGAAGCTCAGTCTTTCTCCCCCTCTCTCTCATCACTCATACACGTATCCTGACCTGCTCCACAGATTTATTGTGAGGAGAAAGGGAGGAGGATAATCATGCACGCCCCATTCGGCTCAAATAACCTAATAAAACTGTCAGTGAACATTTCAACCAAAGAAAATCATATGGGAATACACATCTGCCAACCCACCTAAATACCATAAAGGCATCAGATTCTGTCTGATCTTGGAAGCTAAGCAAAGTCAGTCCTGGTTTGTATTTGGATGGGAGACCACAACCAATTATCAGATGGTTTTTTTGTGGTTTTTTTTGGTGATGCTGGTGAAACGTCAGAAAGAAACTCTTCTAGAACATGGCCACACAGCCCAAAAAACCAACAAAAAACTATGGATGCCGGCCATGAAAGCCTACAACTTCACAATTATCAGATGCTTTAGGCTAGATTTCAGAGGAAGGAATTGGCAAAAACACTTCTGAGTATCCTGAATATTCATGGGGTTGCTATGTGACTTAAAGGCACATACACAAACACAGGCAGTCTAAGGGCCTCTCTAAAAACGGGCGGCCATGGGCCACCCCAAGAAGCCGAGGTTTGGGGCTGAGGGTGCCCCACTCCTTGGCCCCAATCCACTCTTTGGGTGGCCCTGGAAAGAGTGCTAAAATAGCGCTCCTTCCTCAAGGCATGGAAAGGGCGCCGGAAGAGGCGGCACATGCCTCTTCCATGACTCTTCTGTCGCAGCATGTCTGAACGCTGCGACAGAAGGACATCATCACAGCGCTCGCCATGTACAATGGTGGGCGCTCCGATGACGTCCTCAGGAAGGGGTTGGGGCGCCCGGCGTCTGGCTGCCTCTCCCCTTCCTTGGTTCGAAGATAGCACTTTGCGCCGTCTCCAAAGCCCCTAATAAGTACTCAAAGGATCTGCCTAAATCTGCCTAAATTCTGAGTTCACCATCAATGGCTGTGTTGTGAGTGTCCTGCCTTTGAAGCAGTGGGTGGTGGCCAGGGAAAGAGACTCAGCAGTTCTGGAACACAATATGTCTGTACAAAAAGCCATCATTACACTTAACTGTTTTGATTTTCCACAGAAGAGCATGTATTAAAATGATGGAAAATGCTAAAATGAGCAAATGACTTTTGTTTCCAGTATATGAAAATGAAATACAATGCAGGAGCATAGCTGTAGCCCTATCAGAACAAACACCTAATTTGCAGTCTTACAGAAAGGCTGATGTCCTCAATTAAAAACTGTTCACTAATATTTTTTCTCCTGGTTTCTGTTTTCAAGATGATAGTTCATAATTGGATTGTGTATGCAAGAATGAGAGAGAAGTGTAAGGAGCAGGGACATGAGAGATTATACTTGCATATCACACATTTCTTTGAAAGGGTGGTTTATACATTTTCAAAACAAATATATACTCTTAAAAACATTGCTTTAATAAAAACCCTTATCAAAAAGATTCAGCATGCTTTGGATGAGAAAATGCATAAGCCTGACTACTCACCACAAAGCAAACCGAAGTTCAAAACTACAGACTCTTGATACTTGTGTTTCAGAATAACATCACATTGTTTTACAGGAAAGGTTCACAACTCTCTCCCACAAAAACAAAAAGATTATCCTGTGTAGTAAATGTGTATGTCAGGAAGCTGGCCTACTATAACATGCTAGGTTTATTCTAACTGCAAGAGAATTTTGTATAACAAAGCACTATAATAATAATAATAATAATAATAATAATAATAATAATTTATACCCCGCCCCTCTGTTAAAACAATCAGGGCGGCTTACAACAGTTAAAATTACAGCAAATACAGACCTACCCTCCCCCCATTAAAAAGGTATTAAACTACACATATTAAAAATTAACATAAATTAACATAAAATCTCAAGAAAACATTTAAATTAATTAAATCAATTAGACAAATACAAGCTGCAAGAGCAGAAAGAGGTAAGGAGACACTACTCCTGAGGCCGGGATCTAATTAAGAAGCTAATCAGGAAAGGCCTGCCGGAAGAGACCCATCTTGACAGCTTTTTTAAAGCTACTTAAATTTGTAATCTGACGGATCTCATCCAGCAGGCCATTCCATAATCTGGGGGCGGTTACTGAGAATGCCCTCTGGGAGGTTGCCGACAGCCTAGATTTTAAGGGCTGGAGCAAATTCCTCCCAGAGGACCGAAGTGCGCGGGGAGGATTAACGTATGTATCATTTATGTATCATGTATCATTGAACCTCTTGTTTCAGCCTAAAGTGGTACAGCCCAGACACAGGTTTAAAAACTGTGTGAGAGTCAGACCAGTCTTTTGTAGGATTTCAAATACAGACAATATTTAAAGCATTTTTAAAGAGATTAAAAGATTTTTTAAGAGATTTAAAGAATATTTTCCTAAAAAATTATTATGAATGGAGAAAGAGCAACCCATCTGTTGAGGTCTTCTCCAACCTGATTGGTTTTTCAAAGCCTTTAAAGAAATTAATGGCTGGAAAATTATTATTTGTTATCATATTTATTTCCATATTTAAAAAGTAATGCATAAAATTAACCCACAAGGCAAGTGTACTTGAAAAGACTTGTTAGTCAAAATGTGGTAAAAATGAACATGCCCCGACGTGTGTTTTAACGGGCCTTTGCAGACTGCCAGAAATAGTGCAAATTGAGTCCACTTTAAGGGTTAGGGATAGTGCTAGGGAATCATGGGAATTGTTTTTTTTTCTGAGACATTGAGCCTTCTCTGTCAGAGAGCTCTGATGCCACAATAAAATACAGTTCCCATGATACCCTAACCCTAACCCTTAAAGTGGACTCAATTTGCATTATTTCTGGCAATCTGCAAAGGCCCTACTTGTCTTATTATGCAACCTCTACAGTTATTCTCTTTTTAAGCTCCCAAACACTGTTAATTCTCCCCCCTTGAATCATTAGATCCAAAGGCTGAGTGAAAACAACAACACATACATGATTATGTAGCTGATCCCATGATTCTTCTATTAATGTATTTTATGATGTGTATTTCCTGTGAAGAGCCCTAAGCAACAATATATTCTTTCAACTCTACAAAATAGGTTAGACAGACTTGCCTAAGGCCTGAGTGGAACCACACTTTCCACAGTGCAAACTCAAGATTCTAATACCTGTGTAATCAGTTGGCTCAAATCTCTACAGTTATATGAGAAAGCTTCTCATTAGCGGTTTATTAAAAAAAAACAAAAAAACACTACCTCCTCTGAAATGGTTGGAAATGAACATCCAATTACAGATGACTAAAATATCTAGTTATACACCCCTAATACATTATTTCATTAATTTTATCTCTGAATCAGAACTTGGAAAGGAAGTACTTTTTACACAATGTCTCTATTCCTAGGTTACATAATGCAACAACAATAGCAATAATAAGAACATATTTCCTGCCTAATAACCAAAACTGAGGCCATCTATCACCTTCAGATGGAATAAACAGAGATATATAGCACAATAAGAAGAACAGGAAGAATAAATAGCAGTACTAATTGGGAATAAAGAAATAATCAAAGAAGAAAAGCAAAAAGAGATACATGACTTTTTTTAAACGCATGTTTTACTACAAAACTGCTAAAGACAAATCAGTCAAGGGAAGACAGCCAGGGAAATGAAGACAAAAACACCACAAATGGTATTCAGAGAGATAACCATGTTATTCCATTTTAGTAAAAGAAAAAAAAAGACATAAAGGGATCCACTTGCATTTGATGAAATGTACTGTGCTGCTTTCAAAAGCTTACATTAGAAATGTCTTCTTCCCAGTTAGTCTGAAAGGCACTACTGGGCTTTTTCATGTCTTTTTATGGTGGTTAAATGATACAGCTAAGAGGTTCTATTTAGATAATACTGGATTCTGGCAGTCTGCAAAGGCCCATAGTCTTCATACAAAAAGTGGAAAAGGAAGGATTTTCAATACAGTACTAAGATTATTCTGTTCTAAAAGATAAGTCATGTGCAGATAAAAAAGGGCTCTATGGGGCTATACAGACAGCCCCCAAGGGGTGGCGTCCTGCTGCCCCTTTCCTTCTGGATTGGGGCCATGGCAGCCGCATGCCGCAGCCCTGATCTGGCACTTTGCAGCTCCAAAAAGCGTGCCCTTGCCACCACCGCGTCTTTTCCATGCTCCATTGGCACTGTGTGTCTGATTGCTGTGCCAAGGGAGCACCCTGATGCCGCCCACCATGCGGTGGGGCACACAGCATGACGGCAGCAACAGGGCAGAGTCAGGGAGGCCAGCATGCGGTCGCCATGCCCCAACTCCACCCCCAGGCCGGCCTTTTTGACAGTCTGTGTTCCCTGTAAATGGGATTAAATATGGGGTTCATTACAAGATTGCTGCATTGAGTGACAGGAGAATATAATCAAAATCAAGACAATCATGAATGTAGTTTGTCTTCAGTAAGATCTTCTAATAGGAAGGCCAAAGGAAAACAATTACAGACATTCAAGATGAGGCACAATGATCATTACTAATTATTCCAATGAGTCGGTTCATCAGGCAGTTCAGAAAGGGTGACATTCTGTTCTACTATATCACAAGAGTCAATTCTCAAGAACTATTCTGAAAACAAACAAACAGGATTTACAACTGCATCTATAAATCTATAAAATATAGACAGTTCTGCCTTAAAACTTGATTACTTCTAATATGAACAACTACCTAAGAGTGCATATGAACTGTACCTATGAACAGTACAGATCACATGAGCTGAATTTGCATTGCTTATGAGTTCTGGGATCCATAGCCTGTAACAGCTGCTGTGTGTGTACAGCTTTGTATGTTGTGTGCCTTTAGGTCGTTTCCAACTTATGGCGACCCTAAGATGAACCTATCATGGGGTTGTCTTGGCAAGATTTGTTCAGAGGAGGTCTGCCATTGCCTTTTCCTGAGGCTGAGAGCATGTGACTTCCCAAGGTCACCCAGTAAGTTTCATGGCCAAGTGGAAATTGAACCCTGATCTTCAGAGTCACAGTCCATCACTCAAGCTACTACGCTATGCTGGCTCACGTAAGACCAGCTAGGGATTTCTAACAAAAAAATATTTCAAAGCAACAGATCAACAGAAAGGCAACCAAACAACAAGGCTAAATACCAGTATAAAGTATACTGACATAAGTATAATAACTGATTTTTTTCACTATTTGTAATAGTTATGTATTACATTAAAACAGGGGTAGGCAACCTTTCCCCTTTAAGGGCCAAGGGACTTCAGCTCCCAGAATCCCAGGAGCTATTGGCCAACATGGGACTATTGGCCAAAATGGCTGAGGCTTCTGGGAGCTGAAGTCCCTCGGCCCTTAAAGGGGAAAGGTTGCCTACCCCTTCATTAAAATATAGAAAGTCCACCTTCAGTAATTTCTGGCTAAGTCTATTTATACTAGTAAATCCAGCTGCTGTAGGTTATTTATTTAGTTTTTCTCTCACATATCCTCTAAATACTAAATATCTGAGGTACTATTGTTGAGGTGGGTGCTGGATTTTTTTTTAATGCAATAAAAATCATTAGCATCCTCAACCTAACAAAAATTCCAGGAACTATATATCTCTGCATCCATGACAGTAAGCTATTATTACAAAACCGGAGCAGAGAGAGTCTACTATAGTACCAAAACTATAAAGCCTAGCCACCTTAAACTTGGCATGTATACTAATGTTTCCCTTGGGGTGTGCACCTGAAAGTGATTTGGTTTTGAAAAGCAAATGTTTAATTTTTAAAACACATCAGTCGATTTTCACTTACAGCTAAAGCAGGGGTAGGCAACCTTTCCCCTTTAAGGGCCAAGGGACTTCAGCACCCAGAATCCCAGGAACTATTGGCCAACATGGGACTATTGGCCAACATGGCTGAAGCTTCTGGGAGTTGAAGTTCCTTGGCCCTTAAAGGGGAAAGGTTGCCTACCCCTGAGCTAAAGTATTGCATTTAATCACTTGGTGACAGACCACAGACTCCTCAGGCATAGGAAAGCTCCTTGAAAAAGTGCTCCTCAGGAGTAGGAGTATCCTTAAGAAGAGAAATCATTGACATTTTATCCAGATTACTGCAGAAGATTTGAAAGCTCTGCATAACCAAACTACCTTAAAGCTCCATTTTTGTACTTTCCATGTTGGAACAATAAAGGTTCTAGCTTTGTGTAACCCAGCTGCCTTGTGAACTCTGCCTATTCAGAGATAGAATATAATGAATGAATGAAAATCTCTGTTGCTTGACATGGGGGAAGCAGAGTAAGGAAAGAGGAAAGGGTGAATGACCCCCAGAACGGAGGGCAGAAATACGAGTAGAAGGAAGAGTTGTCATAGGTAAAAGTATCTGGAATCCATGTACATAGTGTGGCCCTAGGTGGATAAGGCCAATTGACTATAAGTATCATCAGAGGTTTACATGTGCTTTTCAATGAAAGGTGATATTTCCATAATCTCAACAAACCCTAGTATGGAATTCATATCATCTTTGTTATCCTGCTCCATGTCTACTCTTGTCCTTCTTAAGATGAAGAAAACAATGCTGTGCATAAAGCTTTTAGCACACCTTGTTAGCACAATATGCTGTTAGTATATTGATATATCCTTGCTTTAATATGTCTATCCCAATACATTATAAAGACTTATGTGATTTCAGAAGCTGAATTGCCTTCAATTTGTACAGGAAGCCCCTGCTTATCTGACAGGTTAGGGACCACAGGACAGTCAGAAAAAAGAATTGGTTGAAAAGTAGAACTCAGGGTTTTTTAGTTTGCAAATGCATTTTGGCCATTGAAAACATAAATATCACATTTTATATCACTTTTGAATGTATGCAAAAGCCAAATCAACACCCTCCCTCCATCCCCCCTCTCTCTCTCTATATATATATATCAATATGCAAAGGGATCTTTATGCACCTTTGAGACTAAAACAAAGAAAGCGATACCATGAGCTTCTGTAGACCTCAGCCTATTTCCTTAAGGCATGCAGGAAGTAGGCTCAAGTCTATGAAAGCTCATGCTACCAGTTTCTTTCTTTCAGTTAGTCTCAAAGGTGCATAAAGATCCTTTTGCATATGGATATTCCAGACTAAATTGGCTATGTCTTTGAATTCTACACACACACAAAATAGTGTGTGTGAGATCCTTCCCCAACAAGCCTCATAGACAAGAACTGACAAGAGTGGGACCTCTTTCTAATTAATAGAATTTCTCTGTAATTTGCAAGTGTTGAAAGAGCGAGTCATCAGAAAGTGAGTTGTCAAAAGAGGGGACAAATCTGTATTTTAGTGAACATGATCTATGTAAACATCACCCAAGCAATCCTGGTCCAGCAATCAGAATGTTTTATTTGCAAGGTTATTGTTACTCCATCACTATCACTCCCAAAGTTCATCACCTTGGAACATCAATACTCCATGTTGTTTATCATTATACCCTAGCTGTCTCTCTGGGTGCATCTACGCTGTAGCAATAATGCAGTCTGACACCAGTTTAACTACCATGGCTCCATTTTACAGAATCCTGGGATATTTAGCTTTATGAGGCACCAGCACTCTTTGACAGAGAAGATTAAAGACCTTGTAAAATAACAAATCCCAAGATTCCACAGAATGGAGTTACAGCACTTACAGTGGTGCCAACCTGCATTATTTCTATAGTGTAGATGTATCCTAAGTCATCCATTCACAGATGTGTTTTTGCTGGTTTTTATTTAATCATTGGATCATACTCTTGATATTATTGATTCAAAACCTCTATGCGATTTAATGTCTTGCAAGCACTAGCTACCGGGGGGGGGGGGGGAATCACAGACATACAAATTGCTCCTCCAAAATTTCCAAGCTAAGAACTTATAGACAATCTAATTATATAGAGCAAATTGGCATGACAAAAATATAGGGCCATCATTTAGTTTACAATGGTTTTTGCTTTGAGCTGCTGGAAAATTGTCTTTGCATTGGGTGAACTGATGTGGACATTTTATTTATAAACTTTGCTAGTCATAATCATTTGTTTTAATCTTTAATGGCCTTTTAAAAATATGATTGTGTTATCAGTGATTTCCCTTACCTCTTATTCTGTGTTGATTGCCTTCAATGGAAGATGGATTAAACTTTGTAATTCGCCACATAAGTCATCTAATAGAGACTCTGACAGTTTAATGTTTTTCACTAAAGTAAATTGCTCACTGGCAGTGTAATCAGTTATACCATTAATGCCACACTGTCTGGGCTGAAATAAAAAAAATGCCTGCAACTCTTTTCTCCTCTTCACACAATATGCAACAGAACATCTTCATTTTCTAATATAATCATGAAGTATGGATGTCACAAACTGAAATCTTTCCAGCCAGGTGAGAAAGGACACTTTTCTCTTTTTAAAAATGAATCCAAGGTGTACCCAGTGGCAAATACATTTCCAGGACCACCTTGAAGCAGGTTTTGAGTGTCGTGAAAGGGAAGAAACTTGTTAGCAATTTAATGTATTAATATATTTTTATTGCCAGAGAAGGGAAAAGTCCTTATAGAGAAGTTTGTCTCATGTGCCAAAATCGTTTTTGTGGGTTTGGCTGGGAAAGAGATGCCATTTGCCTTTCTTCTGCTTTGGGTAGCAAAATCACTCTTTCTGTGCATTCACCTAATGATAAAAAACTCATCAAATGTCTTTTCAAAGCCCCAATCAGTTACTTTTTCTGAATGCTTAAATGCAAAGTTACATACTGGGAGGCCATCTACTTTATAAATTTTATAAATTTTGATATTTATTTATTTTATCACACCTTTCTTCTAGGAAAAGATAAATACTATGTTTTGCACCTTTTTTTCTATCAATACCTTCATCCACGCTACTTTGTCTGCACTTTGTGGACAAAACCAAAGCCATCGCTTTCTCGCTTTCACTCACACGCACACATAATGCAAACACCTAATCCCAAAACAATGCAAGAGGTTTGCAGGAATATCTGCCTCAAATGCAGGGGCGGCGGGGGGAGGGGGGGGGTTTAAACAAAAATTAAAAACCTAAAGCAGGGGTAGGCAACCTTTTTGAGCCAGGGGCCGGGTTGCTGTCCCTCAGACAATTGGGGGGCCGAAGCACCATAAATTAAATAAATAAATAAATAAAAATAAAAATATTTTTTCATTTTTTTTAAATTAAAAAAATATGCATGCACACTCTCTCAGCCCCAGAAAAGCCATGGCAAAACCCCTGTGGAGATTTTGCCAAGAAAACCCCAAGAACAAGTAATAACAACAATAATCAATATCATCATGGCGGGCAGTGGAGGCGGTGGTGGCAGCGGCTTCCTGCTGGTTGGACAGCAACACAAACATTTCTGCTCTGATTTTCTGAGAGGACTTACATACTGCTTATTACCTCAGAGATCCAATGAATAAACTGGCCTTTTGCCAGAGCTCTACATCCAGTGATACAGTCAGTGTTCCTCAGGGGTGAGTGGGTGGGTTTCAATAGTTGTACTGGTTTACCCTACCTGTTTCTTACCAGCCCTCTCTTTTCCAAAGATTCCAACAATTTGGCCAACAATTTCTAATGGCCCTCCCAAAACTGAAAATCCCAGAATTTCACAGGAGGCAGTCACAGCAGTTAAAATGGAATAATAGCACTAAACAGTATAGTGTGATATTGAGTCCTGTCTATATGATATCAAAGCCTCAATAAATGATAAACATCTACACAAAAAACAGGTAAAATGTTTTAAAATTAGCTTTTCCCATAGTTCACTGTGAAAAAATTATATCCCGACAAATGCTGAAAATAACAACAACAAACCAACTCTGTTTAGTACTGGAAAGATTCCTTTGTACACAAAGATTTCTTTGTACACATAAAGATTTGTACACAGAGCATACAAAGCCTGCATATCAAGCATCCTTACTATTTGGTTTTACATATACACATGTGCATGTATCTATATACACACACACATATATAAAATATTCAGTATCCACAACGATGGTAAGGATAGACTTTTTTGAACCCAGAAGCATGAGGCCCTGTGACACTTTAAAGGCTAAGACCAGGATCCAAAGGGCTATTCTACTGATGGAACTCTTTATGTCACTAGAACGCAGAGGCAGTGTTCTCCCTTCCTTCCTCCAGCGTGTGTATATGTGCCTTCAGGTCGCCTGTCAACTTACAGGGACTCCAGGAATTTCATAGGGTTTTCTTAGCCAAGGGACCCTATAAATAAGGTCTAGAGGTCTGGGGAATTATTTGGAGCCAAATACAACAAAATCCAAAATCTGATACTGTTGTTGGGCCAACTTAAAAGCACAAAATACACCATGCAAACTTTTGAAACTCCACCAGCTTCTTCATCAGGCAAAAGACATTAAGAAATCATACAGGAGAAGAAAAGTGATGTTAGAGTCACAGGCCTACATTATGTATCAGATGTTGTTTCGATTGTAGTTAAATTCAACAAAGATAATAATTTCATTTGGATATAATTGGCAAGTTTTATCTATACAGCACCTAAAAGTCTTTCCAGGTGTAGTAGTACAGGAACTTCTTGAGAAATTCATTGTTCTCTGCCTAAGAAGCGGGCCTGTGGCTTCACAAGGTACAGAAACAGCCTGGATCACAAGAGAACTTACTTACTGCTGCTAGTGGAGTTCAAATGTTATTACCCGCTGGACTTTATCACACGGGGGAAATCCTGTGAAGAAACGGGGTTTTAAATAGAAAAAAACAACGCAAAAGCGGGTAGATTTTCAGACGATGTCACTGTTAAAGTATGCTTAACCTGAACACTTTAACAGCAATGTGTGTGAAAATCTACCCACTTTTGCGGGGTTTCCCCACCTTTTAAATCCCCTTTCTGCATGGGATTTCCCCCATGTAATAAGGTCCTTTGTCTGAGTCCCCACATGTCCAAGAGGGAGAGTGGCCTCTGCTTGCACTTAGATCCATTAACTACAACAGAAGTAACATCTGAGACAAAATTTAGGTCTGTGACTCTAACATCATCACTTTTCTTCTACCATATGGTTTTAAAACTTCTTTTGCCTGATGAAGCCAGTGGCGCTTTGAAAGCTTGCATGATGTATTTTGTGCCTTTTATTTGGATCAAGAAAAGTACTGCTGTTCTGTAGATTTTAGATTTTGTTGTATTTTGCTGCATGGCCAACACAGCTGCCTCTGAATATGTTATCTGGAGCCAGTTTTTGGTGGTGTGTAAGGTTACAGGTGACAGGAAGAGAGAGAAATAAAAAGGCTCTTCCTGGCAGCCAGGCATCAACAGAGCATTGGGTTACAAAATTTATCATAGGATGTGTGGACTTGAGTCTACTTCACCTGATCTATGAAATGTTATCTTCCACTTAGCTTGAAACTCAGGAAAATGACTCATATTTCCAATAAGAATTTATGCCCTCAAAAACAGTCAGTACACACCAAGAAACTGTTTCAGTGTTAACTGTACAGATTTCACAATTATGTGATACTTTTAAAAAGAAAAAAACATGAGGAAAAACAGCAACAGAATCAAAAAGATGTGAGATCTTTGAATCATTTATCTGAAGTGTTAATGATGTCTTCAGAGAAGAACTGTAGACCACCTCAGTTTTCATGTTAAGAGAGGTATTTAAAAGGTCCTCCATTCAGTTGTAAAAACCTGGCCACACAATACAAGAAGGTTTAAAGTTCAAGAATTTGTCATGAGTGGGATATTTTTCATATCCTCACATGAAGCCTGATTTTCACATCAACACACTTTATTCAAAATGACACCCACATGTATAAATGTATCACATGAGCAGTTTGCCACCTTAGCCACATTTGAACTGTCCCTAGATCATAGTGGAAGATTCTCATAGTTCAGTGCCTCATTATGTGTAATGCTGCAGTATGAGAAACATGATAAATAACAGCACAGACTTATGATAGCTACTTGAAAGTATTTTCCACTAGGATGAATGATATTTATGCCCAGATAAATGGATGCAGGATTACAGCATATTGAAGTTACTGGCTGTAGTATTTAAACTTTGTTTATGTGCTGCCAAGTTGGTGAGTTATGGCAGTCCTGTGAAAGAGAGCCCTCCATTTAAACTCTAAAGTATTATTTAAAAGGTTGAGACAGGCCTTGTGAAAATGCTAGAGAAAGAGCTTGCACAAGGAAAGTACTTCTCTCAGTTTTGGGATCACTTTTTTACACAATCCCTTTCTGCCACCGTCTCTTCATATGCCTTGACATCCTTGAATCCAATTCTACAACTATCTGTCTTATATAGTTGTCTCTGCACACCCGTATTTACCAGCTCAAACTAAAACTGTCTCTTAAATCACAAGCATTCTAAACATACTAATCTTTAAAAATATGTACATTCTTGTTACAAGATTACTACCACACATTATGATTTCCTTCTTTCCAAATTCAGTTATCTTATTAAGGAGGCAATGCTGTATATTATATCCTGATAGATTCCTGTCCTTGAATAATGTATTCAAAATCAGACAGCAATAGCAATAGCAGCTTCATTTATATACAGCTTCGCACCACTCTAAGCAGTCTCTAAGCGGTTTACAATTGTAAACTAATTGCCCCCATCAAGTTGGGTATTCATTTTAGCAACCTCGAAAGGATGCAAGGCTGAGTCAACTCTATGCCCTTGGCTGGTATTGAACCCACAACTTTGTGATTTGTGAGTGAGTGGCTGCAGTACTGGCATTTAACCACTGAGCCTCTATTGATCTATTGATATAAACCAGGGGCCGGCAACGTACAGCCCGCGGGCCGTTTCCGGCCGGTACTTACCGGCCCAGGCAGACCGCCGCCGCCACTGTGCGTTTTGGCCGCCGTGCGGCCGCGTGTGCCACGACCGCCATTTTTATTTCCTGCGCATGCGCAAACGCGTCGCGGCCGCCATTTTAGAAATCAAAATGGCGGTGGCGGCAGCGCACACAGCGGCGGCGACAGCAGTGGCAGCGCGCGGGGGTCGCGCGTGGCGGTGGTTTGTGTGCGCGCCACCATCCCCTCCCTTGGCCCAGCGGAGAGGAGGACTTCGTGGGACCGGCCCCCAGCTCAAAAAGGTTGCCTACCCCTGATATAAACCATTCAATATTCAATATTCTCATTTTTTCCCTTTTATACCATGAAGTTATAAAAACTAAGTAAAACAAGAAAAAAAATATTAAAGAGCACTAAGCAAACAACATGGTACATAAGCAAGAGCAACATTCAAATCCAATTACTATATATATCACTCCAACCATTTACCACTATAATAAACCATTTTATAGCAGAAACCAGAGAATGAATATCAGAAATGGAAATCAATTTTTTAAAAAACAAAAAACCACTCACATTTTCCTCCTGACCAAATGGACAACACACTCTATAATTTTCATTTTTTCACAGAAGCTCTGTGTACAAATTAAGAAACAGAAATATAGAAGGGAATTTAAAAAAAATACTTACCAAGTTATGATTTGTTGAATTAGAATCATCTTCTGGGAATGGGATGTAAACAGCTAAGGCCACACAATTGGCAAAAATAGCCAGTAATATAAATATGTCAAATGGTCTGAAATATCTTGTTAAGGAACACCCAAGTGCTAGAATGAATACATATAAACCCCTGCCTAATTCTTTGTTAATTTCTGTGTAAGGGATGATAACCTTATTTATGAAATAAAACAGGCATGTTCTTGTCATTCTTTTGATTGATTAAAGTGACCACCCACCCTCTAGAAGCATCCATTATTCCCCCCATCAAGTTGTTTTCCAGAATCCCAATCTTTCAATGTCCTCTTTTTAGTACTGAAATGCAATTACATTCTTTTGCACAAAGTGTGTTTTATATGAAATTATATTATAACAAATAAATCTAATTGCATAATGTTGAATCAATATGCTCACACTTTGTGAAATGCCTACTGATCAGTTCTCTGCTTAGGATCTACACAAACCTATCATTATTACTAAAGGAACTTGCATATGCACAACAATGGTAAAATAATAGACCACAGAATGACGACTGCCTACATTAATACAATCCAAGGAGAATCTTATCAGTGCTCTTGTGTGAAATGCAGAGACAGTAACACCGAGTGCCTTTGCCAAAGTCAAAAAGGAAGTTGGTGTGACCATCTTTTAAATGGATTGACAGATTTTTTTAAAAAAAACTTACATGCAATAAAACTTTTGCAATACAAAAATACTTTGAATACTGCATCTAGTTTGGCTGTAAGGTAGCATGAAAAATAGGACCACAGGACAATTTTAAAGAAATAAGTCAGATGTGTAGCATCTGAGACCCTGCGCTGTCAAGTATGTGAGACACAGGTCCAAAACACGCTGCAGAAATAATCCAGTTTGATTGCTTTAACTGCTCTGGCTCAATGCTAGGGAATTCTGGGAACTGTAGTTTTGTTAGATATTTAGCCAGACTTTCACCAACAGGAGTATTATTTTCACACAAAAAATTCTTATCACCCCCCCCCCCCGAAAGCCCATTAACTTTCTATTCTGTTACATTCTGGCTATATATAAAGGAATATTGACTACATTTCTTTACAAGAATACACGGCCACAATTCATAGTTTATCTTATATCTTAGGAACTGGAATTTATTATTGGATATTATTGTTTTAGGAATAGGCATCACTAAATGATTATTTAAAAAAAAACACTTTATAGAGCACTAATGTGAGGTCTATATTCTGCTTTAAGCAAATTTAAATACATTTATAAGCCCTATTCCTAGCAGTAAAACCCAAATCCCTTGAACATTCAGCCATCATATTCTCCATGCAGTAGCTATGTACATTGTTAAGGTTTCAATTTTACAGGATTACAGCTTTGAACAAATGGTGAAATGACATCTTTGTGACATGACCCATAAAAATAATTTCCAGTGTTTACATGTATAGCTTGCAAATTGAGTAGTCTATTTAAAGGAGAATGGAGTGGCTCACTCTTATATCTGCTATCCCCCTCCCCACATTCTCATGGTCTTTTGATATGATTTACATTTACAAACCAAGACTGCATATTCAGGATCTTTTAAGTGTCATCAGGCTGATGGTATGTCAGACCTGAGTGGTAATGTTGAATAGAAGGCAGAACATGTATTCCTCCTCTTTTCATCAGAGATGCCAAAGACAATATACTTTCTGTCCACCACTGATCACATTTTTCTTTCTTGATTGGCCTGAATAATCATCTGATGTTTTTTTAAAAAGATGTCAACACAGGCCCACCCCAAATCACATCCCAATGCAGCTGCAAATGTAGTTCTTATCACAATCAGACAAAAAGTGATTGTGATGGCAAAGGAGCACATTTGCAGATTACTGGTGCTGTAACACTGAAACAATGCTGAAACTTATCTACAGCAACCTGCAAACACATCATCATTTGAATTAGTGACTGCAAGTTGTACAGGAAGGGCAGCCCCTGCCTGCATGAGCCACACCTACTCATTTTGCCATAACCTTTTCTTAATTTGAAGAGAAAATATATGAAAAAATCCATATTCTGA